>CM061920.1:137197327-137690331 GCA_031002005.1 Vandiemenella viatica | reverse complement strand
TTTCGATATCCTAAACACAATCATTTGCAATGCTTCTCATCAAACTTAAATCAACAGCACAATATTAAATATAGAACACAAACAACAATGGAAAAGGAACACTAAAACACTAAATTTTAGGTTTGAGGGGACTATGTTTCCTCAAACACTGTTTGCAGGCATTTAAATGAGTCTTTTAGATTTTGAGGGAGTGGACTATTGCAAGTGTTGTAATAGTAATAGTCTTACAACATACACAGTGCAAAATTAGCTCATTATTTTAGATTTTTAGATTCAGCGAAAGCTTCCCAAGGTAAAGTCCATTTAAAAAAAACCTTAAAGCAACGTAGGACAATATATATTTCATAAATGACACGATCTTAAAAGTCGATACTAAATAATGTTGAAAGAAAATCTGAAATTAATTACATAATTTGTACAAAAACAATTCCTGAAGAATTACGATGATGAAACCAAAAGACAGTAAACGCCAAGATGTAAAATGTTAGACGTTTGTGATATGAGATTCGAGTCTGAATTTCATTCTAGAAGAGTTTAAAAATTTGCACCTATTTAATCTGTTTTATGCTTTATAATGAACAAAAAAAATACCACATGTATTTAGCAATAAAAATCAAAAGAAAATGGTATTCACATCGCATCTCATAAACTACAGGTAGTTAAAAACTTTGAAAAATCACTATCAAAAATTATGCAGCTTCCATATTTGAAATTAAGGAACTGTCTAGATACTATTGCTCTGTGATACGCAGAAACATAAACCAGTTCCCAAAACTGAGACTTTTCAGAAACATACTTGAGGAACGAAGAATTGAGATTTCTTATGTAAAACAGATTAACCTACATAATTTTCATAAAAGCTTGAAGCATATATCAATGCAAAGCCTCAGAATCATCAACTTAGTAATTATGATGTATGTATTTTACACGCTAATGAACAAGATATGTAAATGGCTCTAAGAGAAAATTTGAACCGTTAGGAGGAAAAGAAAGAGAGCGGCAAATTTAAATGTTTTAAAGATTTCTCTTTGATGCCTACGCCACAGGAAATCTCGCTAAAAAAAAAAGTTTTATGTTGTTTTGAATATTATTAATACCGTAGATGAAAGGAAATGGTTTGAAAACGAGAGTATGGATTTAGACGAGGACAGTTCCAAGAACAAATGCAAGACATTTAGGATGATTTTGGTAAGGGAAGACATGTTTATAGTGTAAGTGCAGGTAACTGCAGATCCCTCCGAGGAATTTGACAGATGTGAGCCATAAAATGGTAATAAAAAGGTAAAACCACTGGAATTAATGAAAAAAAATCCTTTCTTGATAGAGTAATTCCTAAAAGCCAAAATTCAAAGATTTTGGCCACAAATACTATATCAAATGGGAATGAAACAGTGTAGTGTATTAATCAAACGATATAGTTAACTTCTTACTCAGAATTCCGGATAGTGGAATGTAAGTTAATGTGCACTTGTTTTTAACATTCCGGTTGTTGCTTTAAGTTTGCAATTAATATTTCAGCACTGTTTCCTTTCAGTATCTTTCGCGTAGTTCCATGAACAGAATGATTGATTTCAGAATTGAATGACAGCTTCTTATCTCCGGAAAAACTGCTTTGCTCCACTTTGTTTGCTATGAAATGACCAAACAGCCCTTGGCTTTCTTGTAGAATTTCTGAAGCGTGAACGTAATTTCTAATTTATGACAGATGGATATTTTTTGATAACGTTTAAGAGTGAACGACTGGCCCCCAAAAAGCAGTTAGACCATTATGATTATCAAATATACACAGACGGAAAAAAAAATCCCAACACCAAGAAAAAATTATTGTAGAGTAATGAAATTTGGACAATGCATTTGTCAAGTTAACATGTTTAATTGATTAAATTTTCAAGATCACAGGTTAATTTAAGCTCAAGAAAATGCATTTCAAATGTGAAATACTGTTAAATTAATAGCCGGTGTAACCTCCAGAATTTTGAATGCAAGCCTGCAAACGTGAATGCATTGTGTCATACAGGTTTCGAATGTCACTTTGTGGTATGGAGTTCCATGCTTGTTGTACTTGTGCTGTCAATACTGGGACGGTCAGTGCTGGCTGTGGATGATGCTGGAGTTGTCGTCCAATGATATCCCATACGTGTTCAATTGGAGACAGATCTGGTGATCTCGCAGGCCAAGGTAACATGTCGACACTCTGTAGAGCACGTTGCGAGACAACAGCGGTATGAGGGCGAGCGTTATCCTGTTGAAAAACTCCCCCTTGAATGCTGTTCATGAATGGCAGCACTACAGGTTGAATTACCAGACTGACGTACAAATTTGCAGTCAGTGTGTTTGGTATAACCACAAGAGTGCTCCTGCTGTCATAGGAAATTGCTCCCCAGACCATGACTCCAGGTGTAGGTCCAGTGTGTCTAGGCCGCAGACAGTTTGGTTGCAGGCGTTCCCCTGGCCTCCTTCTGACCAACACTCGGCCATCACTGGCACCAAGGCAGAACCTGCTTTCATCAGAAAACACAACAGATCTCCACTCCGTCCTCCAATGAGCTCTGGCTTGACACCACTGGAGTCGCAAACGGCGATGGCTTGTAGTCAGTGGAATGCACGCTACAGGGCTGGAGTCATGGTCTGGGGAGCAATTTCCTATGACAGCAGGAGCACTCTTGTGGTTATACCAAACACACTGACTGCAAATTTGTACGTCAGTCTGGTAATTCAACCTGTAGTGCTGCCATTCATGAACAGCATTCAAGGGGGAGTTTTTCAACAGGATAACGCTCGCCCTCATACCGCTGTTGTCTCGCAACGTGCTCTACAGAGTGTCGACATGTTACCTTGGCCTGCGAGATCACCAGATCTGTCTCCAATTGAACACGTATGGGATATCATTGGACGACAACTCCAGCATCATCCACAGCCAGCACTGACCGTCCCAGTATTGACAGCACAAGTACAACAAGCATGGAACTCCATACCACAAAGTGACATTCGAAACCTGTATGACACAATGCATTCACGTTTGCAGGCTTGCATTCAAAATTCTGGAGGTTACACCGGCTATTAATTTAACAGTATTTCACATTTAAAATGCATTTTCTTGAGCTTAAATTAACCTGTGATCTTGAAAATTTAATCAATTAAACATGTTAACTGACAAATGCATTGTCCAAATTTCATTACTCTACAATAATTTTTTCTTGGTGTTGGGATTTTTTTTTCCGTCTGTGTAGATTAAAATCTTACTTTAAAAACAAAGGAGGAAAATGGTATGTAAATGGAGACTTTCCCGGCGTATTGATTCAATGAAAGCTTCAGACAACCGAGCAGGTGTTGAAACGTCGTCATTCTTTGATTTCATCCGGCTGGACACCAGTGAAGCTTTCATTGGAGGAAAATGGTATTTGATACTTTGTTAAGACGGTTTCCTGTTGCTTATATAGAATATTATAGAGTTGCATAGTAATTTCAGCTACCCTCTAAGAGATTTCAAATGATATTAACAAGGGAAGACTGTAGCTCTAGATCCCTCCAAGGCATTTGACAGAGTGCGCCATAAAATTGTGATAAAAAAACTCAGTCGATAAGTAACATTCGCGCGAATGTTTTCAACTTATGAGACTAAAAATCAGCACAGTTTGTCAGCAGTATAAAAATGCAACCGATGAACAGGGAAAGAAATGATCTCAGAAATGTAACCTACACATCTCGCTCACGTAAACTATTTTATGTGCGAAAAGATATTTAGCACTACATAATGCAGTGTCCTTAACTGCTTAAAGGCAAATTGGTTGCTTGATAAAAGAAACAAAATTGTGAAAATACAAATTGCAAACCCTCTTAATCCACTACATTTTTCGCACCCCAGCTGCTCCTTGTAAAATTCAGGAAGCACTTAACTCCGAGTGTTTGATGTGGATACATGTAATGCACAATATCATCACAGCAAATTATTGCTACACGAAATCTACACTGCTGACAGAACATTAAAGCTCATACAACGTGAGTAAGCATTAAAATAACAATCGTAAATAATGGAATGTTTTAGAATTTTAGAAAAAATTACATATGGTCTTAAAATTATAGAAAAATCAAGGATGGTGGTTGTTTTCATACTCGTTTTTTTTACTCGTTTCTCTGTACGCAATCAACAGAGAGAGTCTTTCTTAAATGGGGAAAATAAAGCGCACAGAAACTTGTCATCGCGTTGGCAACGGCGTAGCAGTTTGTCACGCCAGTGCAGGCTCGCAAATTCGTCCCTAATTTCCGCGACTTCCAACCAGAACAGATCATGTTTATTATACTTCATTGTGAGCCAGACAGGTTAAATTAAAAGCTGATATAAAAATACGGCGCGACCATAACTTTTATTTCGTATTGTTTGCAGTTTCCAAATATGTATGAATGCGTTCGAATTTTGTGTTGCGTGGCGGGCGCCCTCTGGCTCGCCACAAATCACGGCTCGCGCACTCAGTCCGGGCTTTAAATCAAACGGACGCGCTGCACGGGCAGCGGCGCAGCGGCCGCAGGGGCCAAGACGCCACCCGCGCCACGAGTGACACTGTGCGGTTTCGACCCACGGCAAAACGTCGTACAGTGAAAATCCGGACGGACGATGTACGGTTTATGTACGGCTATCCCCCGTCAGTAGCTCCGTGTTGTTGAATACTGTGCTGTTTGATAATAACGAATCAGATTACATTAATGTTAGATAACCGTCGACGAAAGACACAATATCTTTGGATGCATGATACCAATAAAAGAAATAAATTGGGCGTGTTTTATACCTTATCTGAGGATCTGCGGAAAGATGAAAACAAGTTTTTCAATTGTTTTTGAATGTCCGTTGGCTCTTTTGAAGAATTAATTAAAAACTCAAGGATGTCATTCAGTGCCAAAACACACAATTTAGTAACGGTATAAAACCAAATGAGACACTGGCAATTAGACTAAGGTAAAATTTAAATATAAGTTATTTTTGTGTATAATTGTACTACATTCTTGAAACAGGTTACTAACAATGGCTCTAGGGCACGACCGTACGAATTGACCCAGTCTAATATGAAAGAATGTGTTTGGCCACGCGTACCACTGAGTTAACGGTCGCCGTCCGGTTGCCGTGTGTTGCAGTGGCAAAGGATGGCTGCTTCACGGAAACCCGGCAGCATTTTGCCTTCACCGTATAATGTGAAAGGGGCCATGCTCTTCCTCACTCCACTAAAAGACGATTAAAAGCATATAGTGTGATAAGAGCCTTACAGAGACACTAACGGTATCGTGCTTCATTTTGACCTCGTAGTTTTAACCAATCCTCACCTTTCTAATTACCTTCAAATAATTTAAATTATTTTTCGTATGCTGTTTACAGCATAATTTAAAAAAAATAATAATACGATGAATGTATTTATACGCCCTAGGTGAAATTGTTCGGTCAAGAAAAGTTGTGTAACAAAACTGTGGTACTAAAAATTCGCTGAAACGAGAGGCTGGGGCACCTATATGAGGAGCAGACATGCCTATCTGATCTCCATTAAAGCAAAATTTCATCCAACCTCTTACATTTCCGGTGACGTCATCTCAAAGATTACTTCTGTTCTGTGCACACCGCGTGTCGATTTGAGCTTCGCACACCTCAGTGACGGTCATTTTAATAGCTTATTAACATTAAACGTTGGTACTTAGACTACTCGTTACAATTTGATATGTATTTGAATATTGCGGAGCAAAATTTATAGAAGCCTGAAGTAGATAATTGTGAAAATTCCGAGGGCTAAGAAGAAAAAAAGTTTCAAAATTATGTATGAATGAGTCCAAATCACATTACAGAACGGATTAGACTTTATAGATTAATACAGACATTGGAACAAGAAAATTCATCGGAAGAAAATTTACCTGTGAGTGAAGAGGTTGGTACGAAGAGAACATAACAGAGTTAAAAGACAGCAGGGTAGTAGGGAATATTTGAAACAACTCAACAAGGACTTAATAACAGCAAAGAAAGTGGCTAAAGATGGGTTTATGAAGAGTATTGTCAGTGCAGGAGGACCACTGACTGATGCATCTAGAAATTTCTATGGCTATTTCAGGAAACTGAGGGGAAGGGAGGGTGTAGAGATGCTCATAGATAAGGATGGAGAAGTAGTTACTGAGGATTTGAAAAAAGCAGAGATTTTAAGTAAGTGGTTTAGTGAAAGCATTAGGGACAATGAATCAGAAACGGGAAGGTCTAATTCGGAGAACGAGCTTAAAAATACGATTAGAAATGAAGATACAAAAAAATTTGAAATTCATCCTGAAGAAATCATGAAGGAAATAAGCAAGCTGAAAAAACATAAGGCGGCTGGTGCAGATAATATTACTACAGATATCTTAAAGATAGTCGGATGTGACATTGTACCTTATCTTGAAATATTATTTAAATTGAGTCTGGATACTTGCTGCTTACCACAATACTGGAAAAGTGCGATAGTAGTACTGGTACATAAAGGAGGGGTGAGAAATAGAGTCGAAAATTACAGGCAAATCAGTTTTACTTCAGTGGTAGGTAAATTAATGGGAAGATTGATATGCAACCACATCAGAAATGTATGTGAGGAACGTAAGTGGTTTTAGAGTAGGCAACATGGGTTCAGGCAAGGATATTCATGCGAATCTCAGTTGGTGGGATATATGCAAGATATTTCAGATGAAATGGACAAGGGAGGCCAAATTGATAGTGTAGCACTAGATCTGTCAAAGGCGTCTGACAGAGTAAGCCACAAATTGGTAGTAAATAAGGTAAAAACTAATGGAGTGGATGAGAAAGTGGGTAGAAGAATTTTTAAAAGGTAGAAAGCAAAAATTTAGGGTGGGAAATGCGGTATCAAAGGAAGTGGAAGTAAAAATGGGAGTGCCGCAGGGTAGCGTTTTCGGACCATTGCTATTCATTATTCTAATGAATAATTGTGTTGATTGTTTACTATCTGAAATTAGATTGTTTGCAGATGACATAATGCTGTATAAAAGGATCAAAACGATAGAGGACTGTAAACAGTTGCAGGGTGATCTGGACAGGATATCTAGTTGGGTTGGTAAACATGGGATGAAAATAAATGCAAAGAAGAGTCAGCTAATTAGATACACAAATAAAAAACAAAAGGTTAATTATGAATATAAGGTGGGGAAAGAATTGCTTGCTGAAGACTTGAAATGTAAATATCTTGGCATTACATTTGATAACAAGCTTAACTGGGCAGGACACATTGGACAGGTGGTAGGAAAAGGTTTCAAAATTCTGCACTTGTTGGAGAGAGTGATGAGGGGATGTACGAGAGAAGTAAAGGAATTGGATTACAAAACTTTGGTCAGACCATTGCTCGAATATGGTAGTGTAGTGTGGGACCCACATTTTGGGTATCAAATACAGGAGTTGGAGAGGGTGCAAAGAAGGGCTGCTAGATTTGTTTCTGGAAATTATCGCAGAATGCAATTAGTGACAGATATGATAAAGGAGCTGGAATGGGATTCATTGCAAGACAGGAGGATCATGAGGAGGGTCATGGGAGTGTACAGGGCATATACTGGCGATGAGGCATGGAAAGATATTGCAGTAGGTATGAAAAGTAGTTCATGGAAGGGAAATGATGACCATGACCACAAGCTGGCACTCGATTTCAGGCACAAGGGTGTGGGAAGATTTTCGTTTTTAGGTAAGGGTGTCAGGGGTTGAAATGAGTTACCAAGGGGAATGATGAATAACCTACCGAAAACGTTAAAAGAATTTAAAGTTAAAATTTGTAGAGGGCAAGTGTAGGTGAGTGTAGGGTGTGCTCCATTGCAATTAAATTAAATTAAAAAAGAACAAAACTGAACTACTGATGGCGACTAGATATATTCGCTGCTTGCTCAAAGAATGACCAAAAAAATCAAGAAAATATAGCTCCAATGGATAGGAGCGACCCTAAGGAATCCAACATTAGGAAACAGGACGGTTATCGAAACAGCTCTTGGGGGCTATATGACCTTCACACATTTGTATACATTTAAGAACATTGTAAAGAGAAATAAACTTTTTCAAACTTTGTAAATGTTTAAGAATTTTAAAATAAAGAAAGAAAAATACCTGTACAATTTTTGACGTTCTATTTAATCAATCTGATCAGAAGCGACAAGTATACGCATAATTTTCAATTACTTTCAACTGAACTTCGTGGTCTATGGTAAATTTCCGTGAGAAAAAATTGATCGAATGTTAATTACATGATTTTAACGCTGTAGTTATGAACCTCAATATGCGGTAACTCTGCCTTTTATACTTTCAGGAAACAAAGTAATTCTCGTGATTAGTTGACAGGTGATATAAATGTTCGACGCGCAACAACAAGGACGTATGACCTGTGTTGTTACACACGTGGCATGCTCAAATTTTCTTCAGTAATTCTCCTGTGCAGATTCTGCAGCTTCGTCTTTAGTAAATAGGATTACTTGTTTTGAGTAATTGATCATGGTGGCCTGTGAAGGGTGGAGAACATTCTGAGTAGGATGAGCAGATAAGTGTTGCGCTGACTGTCTATTTGCTGAGTTGACGACCTGCGCTTTCTGCCCGAAACCTCCTTCATCTATTCTAAATTAACATGTTCATTAATACTCTGCACTTAATAAAGTTATGGGTGGCAGAAGCTTTCCACCAAAACTAACTCTTTGCATTCCAATCCCAAATAGGACGATGAAAGATATAATTAATATAAGGATCAGTGCGGTACCTAATTTATCTATTTTAATTTGTCCTGTAATTGCGGCCCAAGTAGGTTGGTGGACGAAATATTTCATCGCACTAGTAAATGAAAGGAGATGTTTACATGTTATACAAAAAATTCAAATGAAACATACGTCACCTGTCTGGCAGCCCAATCCACATATCAAATTGTGACGCATTCGTAAGGACTGTGTCAACCAGCCATAAATCGAGTGGCTCTTCCCTGTACTTTCTCCATACCGTCACTCAATCTCTCGCGATAAGGATTCCAAACGGCACAATGGTAATCCAACTCACGAGAATTTTGTATGCTATCTCCTATGTGCGTCACAATTCTTCAAAATTGGACCTATGAATGTTCTAGATGTTGGCGTAAGTCAGGGATGTCTGAAACGTTCTCATCCTCGGTCGTATGTGGCGACGTGATATATTATATGCTGTAATAACAAAAAATACTTACATAACGCAGGAACAAACTCATTTTCGTTTCTTGAAACTGACGATTTTAGTTAACTAACCAATTTCCTAGTTTGCAGACAGAATCGTGATCTTTACCTGAACCCAAGACCTATCGATCTCATGATAATATTTATGTCTCCACCTCAATTATAATTTTAAATGTTTCGAGAAAATTCAACACTGTAAGCATTCTGGCCCTATTAGTTGGCACCTTGTCTTTGAGTCCCTTTTAAGGTTTATCGTATTGCTCCTTAAATCAAAATATTCATAGATGTTTCTCCTTTTCAAAGGGAAATTACAATTCAAGTATTTCTTTGTTAGATGTTTATTATGAATCGCTCAGATAAATAAAAAAACATTTATTAAACTTAATAACAGATCTTCATTTCTAATACAACTAAATTGCCTTTTAGCATATAGACATATATGATGAGCATATTTAGTGGTATCGTTAAACGCTACGGTAATTCTTGTTGTACTGAGAACCATTTTTCTTGCCGATGCCTGACGACTTACTGCTTAACCTCGAATATTTTCACCTAAAACGAGGAATTATAATCATTCATTCTTCCTTCGCGATATGCCAAAACAAGGGGCAAGACATATGCCGGCTTTTCAAGGATAACTATTACCATGCAGTAAATAAGAAATGACGACGATTTTTTGCTTAAGACCGGTTCATGGTTCATAATTAAGCATTCATTGGGAATAACGTCGAAATACAGACGTAATGTCGACTACAATTACTTAGCGGTAACTTAGGATTCAATTGCGAGTTTGGAATCCTTCTGCAAAATATTCTTTGAATGAACTAAGTTATTTGAAGAAATGGTACGCATTTTCACATTAATAGGAGACGTTCAACACTACTTCATGATCCCTGTAATGTTCACTCCACTGAGTATATGACTAACATCGTATTATTAAAGACTTTACAAGATTACAAATAAGCGTGAACACTCGATCTAACTTCAAATATTGATCAATTTCATTACGTTCCCATAATTTGACGTCATATTATATACCATGTGACAGAATATTTCTACTAACACCAATAAAATGTTATTTACCCACTACAGCCTGACAAACGTTCCTGTGAATATCTAAGCCAGGTAACTCTTCCATGATTTCAGGTTTATAATTTTATTTACAACTGCAATGCAAGTGAGAAATAAGTGAGAAATCATAATTGAAATCTGAAACGCCGTGACAGCTTTAATAAAGCGCAATTAACGTTGTAATCCAGTTTTTCAATCAGCTACCATCCTATATTCTGCAGCCCCTGACATCTTATATCATCGTTCAGATATCCTGCTAAAATAATCTTCCATGTAGTCCAGCAATTTCCCCCTTTTTACGGCTTTATGGCATTCGAATTTTTGGTCGTTTCTTTGTCTTTAATTTCCTGAATATTATCCATTCAAGCAGCATTAGTCTCTTCACTTCAGTAAAACAGTCTTATAACTCAATTATCTTATGAGCTGCATTCTTTTCCATTTCATCACGTATAAAATCATATTTAATTATTGCTTACTTATTTGTTTATTTTGTATCAAAAGCACTGCTACTATAATAGTTAGATAAACAGACAACAATGTTAAAGATTTTTTTTTTTTTTGCTGCTGACAATTAGCAAGATATCACTCATATTGCAGACAACAGACAGAACCTTTGGCAGCGTTGTCACTAGAATTAAGGATGTCTTCCAAAGTGCTGATTGTTGGATACTGAAGGCAATCGTATAGATCAGTGATGGGGAAAGTACGGCCCGCGGGCCAAGTCCGGCCCTTCGGGCTAGTCAATCCGGCCCGCGACATGGTTTCGAATAACCCCTACAATTACACATAGGACAAAATGTATTTTCTGCGTAGCTGGAATAGAATGTTTCCTTCTTATTGCGTTTTCAGTACAGTATTATCGCGTCTAATATTAACTGAGTTTGCGTAGTGACGTAGTGTATGTCTGTAGATCAGTAGCATGGCGATGTGGAGTACAATGTGCGTGTTGCTCGGTTAAGTTCGGAACGACTCGGGCGCTGCCATTGTCGTTTAGTCTGTTCTCAAGGTCAGTGCATTTCGGACAGTCGCGTAGTCAGTGCTGCGGCTGTGTCTGGCTTGTGTTTCTATAGTTTTCCTTTGTTGCTAGTGTTTTTTTTTACATTTTTGATCGTTACAGTGGCAAATAAAAAGCGCAAAGTTGATTCAGAATATCGTGTTTTTAAATCTGAGTGGACTTCGAAATACTTTTTCACGTCAATTAAGGATAAACCTGTGTGCCTCATTTGCAATGAAGTTGTAGCCGTATTCAAGGAATTCAACCTCTCTCGACACTTTATGACAAAACATAACAACGCCACTTATGAAACAATGACTGAAGAAGATCGGAAGCAAAAAACAGGAGCTCTACGTAAAAAACTGTCAGGTCAGCAAAATATTTTTACGAAACAAAGCTGTTCTCAAAAGCTATCTACACATGCTAGTTACGTTGTAGCATACAATATTGCAAAAAGTAACAAAGCAACGGCGAATTTGTTAAAACTTGTATGCTCCAAGTATGTGATATTTTGTGTCCTGACAAAACAAAGTATTTTAAGACAGTAAGTTTGTCTCGAACAACAATTTCTTCTAGAATTGAAGTAATTGATAAGCAGTTTATCTCAAAACTAGAGTCAGAGATAAAGGAGTTTAAATTCTGTTCTTTTGCGTTGGATGAAAGTACGGACATAACTGACACAGCTCAGTTACTGATATTTATAAGACGTATTGATGACAACTTTTGTGTTACTGAAGAATTAGCTTGCATGCTTTCATTAAAGGGAACGACAAAAGGATCAGACATTTTTCAAGAATTTCAAGAAACTATCACGTCTTTGAAAGTACGTTTGATCAATATTTGTAACATTACTACTGATGGAGCACCGAATATGATAGGGACGAAATCTGGTTTTGTAGGCATATTTAACGATTCATTTCCTGGGAAGGAAGTTGTGTTTTTTCATTGTGTCATACATCAAGAAGCTCTGTGTAAATCTGCTCTAGACATGAAACATGTGCTTGATGCTGTTGTTAAGCTTGTTAATAGCATTTGTTCTCGACAATCATAGACAATTTCGAGAGTTTCTTGACTCATTGCAATCTGAATATTCTGATGTACTTTACTACACTAAAGTAAGGTGGTTCAGTGCAGGATGAGTTTTCGAACGCGTTTTGGCTCTAAAAGACGAAATAATCTCTTTCATGGAAGAAAAAGGAATGGGCGAGTGTGAACATTTAAAAGATATTGTATGGCTTTCGGACTTTCATTTTTTACAGATCTTCTCAGTCACATCAATAAATTGAACCTTAAACTCCAGGGAAGAAATCAATTAATCCATGATAGTTGGAGTCCTATCAAGGGTGTCAAAATGAAATTGAATCTATTCTCCAAACAACTAGTCAAGAAAGACTTTACTCATTTTCCAAGACTAAAAACTATTGCAGTTAGGGAAGACGAACTTAGGAGCTATGAGAAAAGCTTGAAATGTCTTCATGAAGAATTTGAACGAAGGTTCCAAGACTTCAAAGTTATCGAACATGACCTGTACATTTTTACCATGCCATTTAATCTGGATTGTGAATCAGTCAAACCAGAATTGCAGCTCGAACTGATTGAGTTGCAATGTAATACTGAATTGAAGCAACTATTTCTCAACGTTTCTAAAATTGAGATCTACAAGGCTGTGTCAAAATCAAGTTTCCCAAACCTGAAATCTCACGCTTAGAAGATAATTGCGATGTTTGCATCTTCCTACATCTGTGAACAGGTGTTTTCTACTATGAAGCTTCGCAGAAACAGCGTTAGAAACCGATTGACTGATCACCATTTAGCTTCATTACTGCGAATCAGCTCAACCCAGTTTCTACCAGATTATGAACAACTTTCAGAAGCTCAGTCATCTGTCACATGCACCTTCCTACTCTCAATTTTTGTAACTTTTTTCTAAGTTTTTTTTTGCCATTGTAGAAAATAATATAATTTGTGTGTGATGTAAAAATCAAAAATAAAGTTTATCACTTACAAATTTTTTTTTCGGCCCGCCTAGATAATTTTTTAATTTATGTGGCCCTCCCCTTAAAAACTTTGCCCATCACTATAGATCCTGGGTCGTCTGTTCTGCCCCACATTCGCAAGTAACACGTGGATTCTTGAGATAACACCATCTTTTAAACTATCTTTCGTCATGCCTACAACACTCCTCAGCCTGTTTGGTGCTCTCCATGTTTTCCAGTTAAGATTGCCACCTGGGGATAGCGCCTCTGCAGTGGGTAAACATTGATCTACCTAAGACAATCTCGCCCGCCACTGATTCAGCCGGGTAACTTTCAGAAGTGCGTTTAATGCAGCCGTTGTCCTCAGGAAACCTTTTATAGATTTAAGTCTATGACTGATGAGTTGATGCCCGAATAATGGATGACCAGCATTTTGATTCTTTCCAATTTTTGCAGTTACGTCCCATCTAATATCGGAAGAGCGATTCCAACCGGACCATGTAGTTTTCATTCGGTGTGGCCCTTAGGCAACGCATATTAATTCTACACGTTCCATGCAGTGTTAAATCTACTTGCTTGGCATAAGCTGACGTGTTTCAAACAGGACAGGGATAGTCTGCGTCAGAATAGCACAGTGCAAGATCTGATGACTGCGAGATGTGCACTGCATACACTTCCTTTGAGTTTCCGCAGGATATTTTTGCGGCCTGAAACTCCGAGATATTTTGGACTTAAACAGTGATCTAGCTTTACCTCTCGTCCATTTGACTATTATTTTCCTGTTAGCATCTTTATTTCCTAGATGGAAGGCCCATAGATTATTTTTACCTGGATTTAGTTTCATCAGGTTGTGTTCATAGTAGTAAGTGAGTGGGTGTAGGCCGTTGCCTTAGACGCTGCCCCACCGTTCCAAAATCTTTTGCTTGCACCACTAGCGCTAAATCATTTACATTGATGAAAGTTGTAGTGTATTTTGGTATATCTTAAGTTCGATATACACTTTGTTGAGGCTCGCTAATGACGAGGCATTCTAAAGAAGCATTTTATACTCTGATGCTCTGAACGATCCTGCAGTATGATCGTGTTGAGCTGTAAATGTTACAGTACTATGATTATTTTAATAACCCCCCGTTAGCATTTCTTGATTAAATAATATGTTCGGAACCTGATTAATAATCACACACTCATAACCAAGTGGTTCTGCTATTTTCACATTTCTGTAACCTCTTTCAGCATAATATCCGTAAAAATTTATCACCGTTTGTAGTATTTACAATTCCTGCAGTATTTTCAAGGTAACTGTTAATTCTATGCAGTATTTTCAAATTAACTGTTAATTCTATGCTATTGTAAGGTTTAACATAGCTGTCGGAGTAGGATAAAACTTAGTACATGACTGAAGCAAGCATGTAGTGCATCGCGAGTATGGCATGTGCTGACGATCTATTAGCACTTAATCTCTGCTAAAAGTCGTCTCTTCAATAGCTTCACGACGAGAAAATTTCAGAGTAATATGGGCAGAGTTTCTCATGGTTACTGTTGAACTCCACTGTTATTTTGTCATCGTATTGTGCTTTGTCATCATTTAATTTGGTGCTCAACCTGAGTAGCTATCAAAAATTTGACAACACTCTCTAATAATTCAAGGACTATGTAAACAGAAATTTTAGTGATTTTTCGAGATATTTTTCGATTGGTCGGTTTGGAGGTGGTGTTCCGTAAGTCGTAAATATTGATGAAATATGCCGTCAACTCATTGGGACTCTAGTGCAACTGTGGCGTGATCGCAGGGAAAATTTATATATAAGAAGATTGGAGAGGGAAATAGTTAAATGGATAGGCAGTAGATGTAAGTTTAGGTGAAAAAGGATTATTAATGTCGGTCTAACTGACGAATTAGGAGAAGCTTTTAAGGAAGGTTAGGAAGCGTAGGGCATAAGAAGACGACTAGGAAATTTGAAGGAAGAGAAGTCCCAGCATGAAAGATGTTATAAGCGACAGAAACAAGGTTTGGGGAGGTAAGCCAATTAAATATTCCGTAATAGAAACAATAAGTTCTTAGAAACAATTAAAGAATTTCATTCTGTTTTTGTGGAAATCTTTGAAAATTTTTTTTTATGTAATAACGTTAACAGCTGTCGTTTTTTTTTATAAAATGGCAATAAACAGAAATTTTAACAACTTTCATTATTTAAAACACTAATCACCCAACAGTGTTCATATAAACTGAACAGCCAAAATATTGTGTAATACAGTGATATCGGCAGGAGAAGATTTCTTCGCCAATATACTTATGTTATTATTTATAGTTTCAATAACACTTCGGCTGTTACTGGATGGCATAGACATGAGTGGACCAAATACTGTGACAGCTAGATATGAGCGTAATGCGGCAAGTGATGGCGGCTTCTGCTCCTGCCGGGCCGGGCCGGGCGGCGTGGGCGTAATCCCGACATTGTTCGAGGGTCGCTTTGAGCAGCTCCACAATGGCTGCAGCGCCAACACTTGTAGCATCTGTCGAGGTAGAACATCTCAGACCTCTCAAACTCACCTCCGCCCTCCACAATACTGATAGTTCACAGGCTCACTAAGATCAACAAGACACAATACTGGGACTTCTAACGCTCCATCTTTTTTTTAAAGCCAACGAATATTGTATTCTATAGTTTTACATCGCTATAAGAAACTGTTTACTGTTGAAAAAATTAGCCAGTGGTTGAGTAAATGGAGAAAGTATCCGATAATATGCATTTCTTTGGCAATCATACACAATCCAAAACAAAATTGCCTCCTATAAAAGACAAATATGTTCTCCATCTTCCTCGGTGAGTTCAGACATCGAATTCACAAACTGAGAATGCTTGTTACGAACCCTGTTCGTCTTCCTCTTTACAATCGGTAAAAACAATTATTGATTTCAGAAGCCTAAATAAAGATGTTTCGCTTGCCCGTATAATCAAACTGTATAATCGATGAGCAGAAATACGAGGTAAACAGTTCATTTATTGATATGGTCGATTCTGTGAAATATTTCGGAGTAACAGTACAAAGGAACATGAAATGGGACTTACACATTAATTCGTTAGTAGGTAGAGCTAATTCTAGGCTGCGATTCCTAGGTCGAGTCTTGAAAAATTGTATTGAACAAACAAAGGAGATAGCGTACAAGTCTCTTGTGCGTCAACATTTGGACTACTGTTGTGCCATTTGGGATCCGTTTCGTAAGGGGTTGATTGACAGAATAGAGGAAGTACAGAGAAGCGCCGCTCGATTTGTGATCGCTTGCTACAGTCCTTATGAAAGCGTCACAGAACTGATTAGTAGTCTGGGCTGAGAGTCTCTGGTAGATAGACGACGCACGTTTCGTTTAAACTTATTGGTAAACATGCGCATTCTTACCTTCACTTACGAGTGTAGTGAAATACTTCGTCTACCAACCTATTTGAGTCGGAATGACAGGAAATATAAGATTAGAGAAATAAGGTGCCGCACTGATTCTTATATGAATTATTTTTTCCTCGTACCATTCGGGATTGGAATGCACAGCAAAGAGATTAGCTTTGGTGCTGAGCAACCTCTGCCACCCACAATTTTGTGAATTGCAGAGTATATATGTAGATGTAGATCAAAATACTTTCTTTTGAGCAATATCACACCTTTCCTTCTTTTATTTCATAGAAGATTGCTGACAATGATACGAACTTAGTGTGACGAATCCTGGAGTCATCAGCGACTAAAGTGTTGTTAAGGAGCCAAAATGCATTAGCTCCTACACTGTTCGAATACTTACTACCGCCTACGTAAGTACTGATTTTGAAGAACTGTATTGTCTTACTAAAATATTTTTGTAAGCGGCCACCATGCCGCATAGAAAACGATGAAACATTTCACGAGTCAGAGTTGCAGCTTAATCAATTACACCAGCACTAATTTATGTCTGGTGACGTCAATTCAATCATCAAACATAGTTTTCATTTAAATTCTGAGTTACTGTTTCGTAGTAGCTTAACAAGTTCCTATGATACCGTAGTATGGATCTAAATCCCTCTGATCTACTATTTAAGTGATATATAAAAAATTTAGTGTGTCGTAAATATTTATTTTTGTGGTAACTGTTAACAGTGTGGTTACTCTCTTGTATGTGGACGATACGACTCCTGCTCCAAGGACAACAGGCTATCCTTGCACTTTTCCCTGGGAACTCTAGTACCAGCGTGAGCACACGCAGAGAGCTTGTAGAGTCCATATAGTGTTCAACTGGCAATCAAGTTAATATCCAGCCAATCACAGGCATCGTTTTCCTACCACTAGACCTCAGAGAAGCTAGTTTGATACAAAGTGTTAGTCAGTCGATGGTGTGGATTTTTTGATAGCAGTCCAACTATCGTGGTGTATTCACCGTAAATTCTATCACCTTTTCACCTTCTGCTGGTTCATAAATGCAACTACCTTTATTTTAGATCGGATGATCTACTATTTTCCATTATTAGAGTGTTTTTGATATGAGCAGCATTTTTCTATAGGTTGGAAGTGCATCAACCTTGTAGTGCGTGTTTCTATTAAATTTTCTGTAATAAATTCAACTTAATTAAATCTCTTTGCGCTTATTTCAAAGGTGTTAGTCATGTAACCAAAGCAAAATTATTACTAAGTCTCTCTTTGTGTAATTTTAAATTAGTATTCGACATAGGGCTGTTGATAAAATATCGATATATCGATATTTATGAGTGATATTTTTTAGGACGATATATCGATATTGAAATCTGGATATCGGAGTACGATATTTTTAAAAAAAATAAGTGGTTATTTTCCGTTTTCCTCGTAGAATATTCCAAGTTATTATTGGAGGGAAAACGATTACCTGTGTTGCACATGCAATACATTTTCATAGATAGAATTTTAAAAAACAATGAATGATACGAGCACATGGAGAAGCAGGGCCGCCGTAAGCGGGCGTGCAAGGCAGCATCTTATGTAGAGGGCGACCGTTTTTTTTTTAGCTCAACAGCTGCTTCGGGCGGTCGGCCGCGACACTCGGGATGGCAACAATGGGGGCGGCAATCTCACAGTTTTTTGACCCGTTTCGGAAATTTCCTAGATCCACCACTGGCTGTAGTTGGACAGGGGACGGCATAATCGCTATTGCACGCGGGCGCTCAAACAGCTAGCGGCGGGCCTGTGGAGAAGTAAAAAACGAAGATGAAATAACTCATTCAATATTCATTAAAATTCTTGTCTGGACATTTTGAAAAGTTTTTAAAATTTGTCTTCAATCAATGCAAAAGTATTAGCATTAAGAAACTAATCGTAATGTACCAGGTATGGGTACTGTTGCCAGATAACCGGAAAATCCGGGAATGTCCCGGAATTTTGTGTCTGATCTCGTGTTCAGGAATTATGCGTTACTGTTCCGGAATTTCCGTATACTAGTTTTTTTCTCAAACTCAGTTCACCACGGTGGTCATGAGGCCAAGCCAAGTATCCCATGCTTGCAGCGGGAGGATGGAATGTCCCTTAAATCAGAGGAATTGAAACTGACAGGAAAATACTCTTTGAATTTTCTGGGACTTTGAAAATTCTAGATGCAGTTAACATTAACTCCCTTTATACAGAGTTCACATGTCTGAAACGTGTTTTTCAGGTCCTTACAAAAGACTTTCCAAACGATAAAATCTGGGCCAATTTCTTTAGAGCAAGCGTTTTTAAGGATTTTGAATATTTTAAAAAAATAGTTGGTTTTGTTTTGTCAATTCCAACAAGCAATGACTTTTACGAGACAAGTTTTAGCCCGTTGAATAATTTATGAAATAAAAGCAAAACAGAACGTTCATGGATTCGATCAAGGCTGAACTGCAAACTCAATCAATTTTGAAGACTCTTGCTGAGAAATTTTATAAGTTTTGCAAAGCAGTTACGGAGAAATATTTATGAAAATGGCAAAATCTAGTAATAAATATTTTAAAAGTAGATGATTAAGATCTATTTTGATTGATGTTGATTTTGATTTAGCAAAAGATAGATGCTAATTTTTTTTATTTGTTGATAAAACCTGATGTTGATTTTCTGCCTAATTTTAATTAATGAGCCTAACAGAAGTGTTCAGTTTTGGTTTAATATTTTTGAGATTTTTATTGATAATATCCGATGTTGATTTTGTACCAAAGTAAAAAATTCCTAACGAGGTGGTCAATTATTGTTTTATGTTTAGTATTTTTCCTATTGATTCATTCATAATACCGGATGTTTAATTAATTAAGTTAAAAGAGGTGCTATATATACGTTAGATAGCATATTTACCTAAAATAGAATTTTTTATTAATTTGCATTTTTGTTCACTCTTTAAACATACCGCTAAAATACTTTTTAGACCCAGAAATGTCCCGGAAATTATAAGTCTGTATCTGGCACTCCACAGTTAAATATTTCGCGCGAATTGGATACGCTTCTTGTTCCATACCAACAGAAGAATTGAGCTCCAAAATTGTCACAGCCAGTTTTGTTATATCACTTACGAATTTATTAAGATAAGAAATTGAAAAAAAGAATCTACCACTTTTGGATTGCCTTTACAAAGCGCTATGCTAAAAACTTATTATTATAGATTGGTGCCTTTAATGAACAATTTGTTAACGCCAAGGAAACTGCCTTGACAGTAGCGGCTCTAGGATTTTTCCAAGCCGGGGAAAAACTGAGATTGCCGCCTCTTCAAACATTGTTACCAGCCTGACCCCGAGAATCGCCTCCTTGATTGTTGGCCAAACGCATTGTTGGATACGATTTTATCACCCAGAGCAAGTACCCCGGTTTGCCCCCACCCCTCGCCCTAAATCCTGCATTCCACCTAGAATCTTAGCTTTAAAAAATTGTATTATGGTAAAGCGTTACCCATTTGCGAAGCAATATCAAAGAAGGGAAAATTTTCAATTAATGTATAGAGTTCTCCATTCATAGTAGAAGAAAAAACGGGAAAAACATGAGTTCATGCTCTTGAAAAGTATGTCCAATGAAGTTTTTGACATGAGTTTTGGTGCAAAATTTTACTTCATTCACCACCTTATTTTGGAATTTTTTTGGGATCTGAAACTCTTTTAAATAACTATGACGTTCTCTCATCATAATTCTATGCAACATCCAGTTGTCCTAGAAAATGGTAATTTGGTACACATACTTGGTTTCATCCCCATAGTATAAGAAAAGTTCCTGTGTTTTTTCAATGCCAATCTAAAAGCTGAAACGTCTTAGAAAAAATTTGTAGGTTAATTGCTTTCTTCTTGATGAGGCTAAATGCCTTGAATTTCAGTCTTGCAAAAAGATCAGGAGCATAAAAAACACAATTAATTTCACTTTGTTACTGCATTTAATTTGGAAGTTATTGGTAGTCCTACACCGATGGTAACAATGCAGACACGCCGTCGCTGGCACAGAACGAATCGGACTCGAGCCCGTTGTTTTACATGAGCGTGCATTGTCGAGGAAAGTATTTTGACATGAAAATTGGATGTAAGCAGGAATATTGATAAATTCGGATACACAATCTTTGCTAAGGTGCAAACATTTGGTCCAAAAAAGTAAGAAGACTCAGAATAAGCTATCAACCTACAAAAAGAAATTAAATTCCACATAAAACAATACTTGTAAAAAAATGACTTGGTCACTATGCAAACTCTGATAATAGAACATCAACCTAAATAAATGCCTCTACAATGTTGCATTATTGAGCTTTTAAACTCACAAAATCCAAGATTTCCCTCGATGCTCTTTCTGGATTCACAAGTCTTCGAGTAAATCATAAACATTCTGCCTTTACTTTTAGTAAGAAAGTAGTGTTATGGCTAAATCACAAATTTTTTTCAGAAAATCAAAACTTGATTCAGAAAAATATCTCACAACTCTTCATCATTAAATAGCCACAAGACTTCGCCCTTTTTTTAAAATGATTTGTTTTTGTAACATTGTTTTTTTTTATATATAATAGGGTCGATATATCGATATTTTTTCTTCGATATATCGAATCCGATATAAATATTTTTTAAATATCGATATATCGAAAATCCGATATTTTTTAAAATATCAACAGCCCTAATTCGACAGCTTCTGATGTGCTGTGCATACAAGAAATTTATTACACTGTTCGCCTGCAAGAGGGATGTGTAGAATGGATAAGTTATTTCAGAAAACGACGAGTAATTATTTGACCTGTCATACCATTTCACAGTGTCTCGGGCGAACATATGAGCGGCGTTCTGTACTGCATATACAAAATTGTTATCGAACGTAAATTTTTCATTGCATCACGTTGGCTGAGAGTAGGAATAAACCCCCCTGAAGCCGTGTAGTGCATTAAGCAGTAAATGCAGTAGTAGGATTTTCTAAAACTACGTAAATGGAGTTTCCTGTGGAAGTCAAGCTTTTACCTTAACAATGGCAGAAACGAACAAAATGAAGAATTCGAAATGTAGTGCTGTAGAGAACCAAATGGACAGGTAAAGCATGAAATGAAATTCTAGAAATGTTCCATAAGAAAAGATACTTGTGATAGAATCTGACATGCAGAAGTAGGATAACAAGTCACATTTTAGGACATGTGGTATTGGTTAGTTGTTAGTGGAGAAAGAATTGCAGAGGAAGACAAAAATTAGAATTTACTGTGCCTATTGTTGAGGATGTAATCTATGAGCTATTTCGAGATGAATGATTGGAAGAAATGGAGGATTCCATCAAACCATTCTAGAGAATGATAAAAGTAAAAAGCAATTATTATGCCATAAATATTCTTGTGGTAATATAAAATAAATCATTAATTTATGTGTTTCAATTTTATAAGAAGAAACAAGGCAGCAAAAGTTTATTTACATAAAATAAAATTTGTTATGCGATTGTTCAGCATCCGGCATAGAGATTTTTTTGAAGGTAATTAATAGTTATCATTCACATTTCGTCAACGAAAGACGTTATGTATTTAAGAACATAGTAGTGATCTGCAGCAACTAAAATGGTTATATAATAATCGGAGCACGAAATTAAACTTAACCAAGCTTTCATTTTATAATGTCCCAAATTGGCCATTAATTTGATCATTACCAGAGAGCCAGAACTCTAACACGACAAATCAATGGAAGAGATGAATCGAATATAAACTGAAGTAAATGAGTATTCTGTTACTGGTATATACTGCATATCTCAAACAAGATTTACTAAACATCTGAGTTATATGAATAAAAGTGCAAAGCTTTTAATTTATTAAAATAAATAAAATTTGTACATAGTCAAGTAAATTACAAATCATTTGATTTTTTTCTTGGATCGTTTTAATCTGGGTAGCTAGTTCTGTTAGTGTGAACAGGTTTCTGATGTCACTATTACCGCAGTGGAGTGAGATGTGTGCTGGTCTTGGAGCCTGGCGGGGTGACCTTCGCTTCGTCCGGCAGGACACGAAGTTGCTCGCCCAGCTGTCGATCGGAGACGTTGGCCGCCATCAGTTCCTTCCGTTCTCGCCGGCGCGGCATCCCAAACCAAGATGCCTTCCCTCGCCCAGCACCTCCGGAATGCGCTCGGTCGAGGCGTTGTTATACGGCCTCTGATAGATTCGCGTCATCTGGCAAAAACATCTTCTCCAACAGTTGGTCAACCACGCAAAGAATAATAATAATAATACAATTTATTATCAGACTCGATGATTGGCTCTTGGTGTTCTTGCCCCTACTCTCTTTCACCAGATTCGAGTCCCACTTAAATCACTGATCGCAAAAGGTGCTGAGGACTGAATTTTATTCATATCCTAGATTATTTCACAAGTTCAATGCTTGCTTCAAAATGACATAAGTAATAAGTGTTTTACAGCAGAAGACACGGATTTCATTACAAAAATACAGCTTTAAAGAAGCTAATTTAATATTCAGCGTTGTCCGATATTGCAGGGGTTGAAATATTTTTCTTCTAATTTAATAAATAAATAGGTCTCGTGCGGCTTTAGCAACATGTCAGATTTCTATTTCTGGAGCATTCCACACCCATAATGACTTGTGACGGTTATCTTACCGCATAAAGGAAATCAGTGCTTAGGCCACGTATACACGATGCAAGTTGGCTAGAACGACAGTAGGCAGGAGCGTCGTTGGTGGGGGTGAGAGAGACAACTAGCATGCTAGTAATAATTTAAGACAGTTCTCTAGTCGAACGTTGCGACCTTCTTGAAAATATGTTCATATTACAGGAAGTAATTAGTATTGTAGATGTTTTCTTAAATATAGAGGAGAAGGTACAAAAATGCTCAGGATGAAGCAGGAAGAGAGCAGTACAGGCAATTTAGAAATCAAATAAATAGGAAATGCAAAATACCAAAAGAAAAATGGCTACAACAAAAGTGTGAAGAAGTAGAAAAGGAAATGGTCGTAGGTAAAGTAGATGTTGCCTACAGAAAGATCAAACAGAATTTTGGAGAAATGAAGAAAAGAGGTATGAACATTAAAGCTGCCGATGGAAAACCTCTTTTAAGCTCAGAAGATAGAGCTAACCGATGGAAAGAATACTTTGAGAAACTTTATGATGGGGACGACTTGAACAATAGTGTAATGGAAAAGGAAGATGATGTCGACATTGATGACTTAGGGGATCCTGTTTTGAGGACAGAATTGAATAAAGCTCTGAATGACTTGAAAGCAAATAAGGCAGTTGGAATTGATGAAATCCCTGCAGAACTTCTTAAATCCCTAGGAGAGGAAGGAATCGAAAGATTATTCAAGCTGATATCCAAAAGTTATGAAACAGGAGAAATTCCAACTGATTTTAATAAAAATATCATGTTCACACTTCCAAAGAAAGCACAAGCCGACAAATGTGAGAATTATCGCACCATTAGTCTAACATCACATGCTTCAAAATTACTGACCAGAATAACATACAGAAGGATGGAAAGGGTAGTAGAAGAGATAGTAGGTGAAGATCAGTTTGGGTTTAGGAAAAATCGCGGTACAAGGGAAGCAATTCTGTCTTTAAGATTAATACTTGAAGGGCGGCTCAAGAAAAACAAAGATACTTTTATGGCATTTGTTGATTTAGAAAAAGCTTTTGATAATGTTAGGTGGGACAAGATGTTCAAAATTTTAAAGAAGTCAGGTCTAAAGTATCGAGATAGAAGAATACTCTATAAACTATATAAGAATCAAGTGGCGGTAATAAAAGTAGAGAATCACGAGAGACATGCATCAGTTAAAAAGGGTGTGAGACAAGGTTGTAGTCTATCCCCGTTAATATTCAACTTGTATGTAGAGGCAGCAATGAAGAAAGTCAAAGAAAAATTTCCATGTGGCATAAGTTTTCTGGGAGAAAAAATCAGTATGCTACGTTTTGCTGATGACATTGTCTTGTTAGCAGAGAGGGCTGAGGATATTGAGAAGTTACTGAATGGCATGAACGAAATACTGAAGGAAGATTTTGGACTGAATATAAATCAAAGCAAGACAAAAGTGATGAAATGTAGCAGAAATGATACCAATACTAGATTAAATATAAAAATAGGATCGGATGCAATACGAGTAGTAAGCGAATTCTGTTACTTGGGAAGTAAAATTACAACCGATGGCCGAAGCAAGAATGATGTCAAAAGCAGAATAGCACTAGCAAAAAGAACTTTCATGAAAAAGAGAAACCTTTTAGTTTCAAATATTGATCTAGGAATTAGAAAGAACTTTTTGAAACTCTTTGTGTGGAGCACAGCTCTTTATGGTAGCGAAACGTGGACTTTAGGAATACCGGAAAGAAAGAAAATTGAAGCATTTGAAATGTGGTGTTACAGAAGAATGCTGAAAATTAAGTGGACAGACAAAGTAAGAAATGAACGAGTTTTGGAAATGATGGGTGAGAAAAGAAGTTTATGGAAGAAGCTTACAGAAAGAAGAGACAGGCTTGTAGGTCATATTTTGAGACATGCTGGATTGGTTAACCTGTTAGTGGAGGGAACAGTCGAAGGTAAGAACTGTAGAGGAAGACAGAGATTAGAATATATGAAACAGATAATTGATGACGTGGGCTGTAAGGGGTATGTAGAAATGAAGAGGTTTGCACAGGATAGGAAAGGATGGAGGATTGCATCAAACCAGTCAAAAGACTGACGACAGCAAAAAAAAAAAAAAAAAAAAAAAATGAAGAATAATAAAATAAAAATCCGAAAATGGGTAGGACAGTGGATATCAAAAATAAACGCTTTAAGTACCGCAGTGACGTTTTTGATTGCAATAGAAGATGTACAGCGTTACAGAAATCATTTAAAACTAACTGTATCTCAATCTGAAGAGCTGCTGCCATATTTAAATAACAAAAATGACATCGTATTGAGACGATTTTTAATAGAAGCATCTCTAAACCTTGTTCTTATAACTTTTATTTTCAAAATTCCACAGAATTTCCTCACGTTCATTCAGCTGCGAAGATTTTAATACCTCTGCTTCACTCCGTTTACGCGACTTGTCAGTTGTTGCCATCTTGTTGAACTCGCGCGCTAAAAGTTGGTAATGAACTGAGTCCACTATCCTCAGTCAACTGACTGTCTGGAACCTGTTGACAGGAGCAGTGTGGACTATGAGGCGCTGCGCGTGCAGCAAGACAGTACACTCGTTCCAGCCAACTAGCATCGTGTAAATGGGGCCTTAGGGAGTGTGCATAAACTGCGTGACTCGGTCTAGGGGGGGGGGGGGGGGGATGGAAAGCTGCGCTGGGCTACGAGGGGGAGGGGGGGTAGTTCCAAGCCAGGCCACATGGCTTTTCGTTCATATTATTTGTCGCAGTTAAAATGGTATACAGAACTCACAACAGCTTGTGAATATTTATTTCCACCAATTCATTATCCCCGTACGTAATTTATGATAGTGTGACAATAGAAAACAGTACAAAATGTCTTCTTGAGTCAGTAAGGAAAAAGGCTGCGTGCTACGTGGGGGGAGAGGGGGGTTAGAGACAAATGCCACGTTGGGCTACGTGGGGGGGGTAGGAGGAATTCACAGGAGGTCAAATTGGAGCTACGTGGTTTATGGACGCTCCCTTAGTGTAAAAGGAAAACCACGAAATGTCACAACGTACTTCATATAAACAAATCAAAGCTTTAACAGAAATGAAGGTCAGTTTAAGAACCCATGAAATTTTATTGTAGAGACCAGTACTCGGACCAAGACCTTCTGGATTCCCAGCTGGGCACTTCCTCTACTGAACCACGAATACAGGCATTGTTATTCGATGAAAGTAGATTAGGTTAGGTTATATCTGTTTGGAGACATTTCTTTTGTGCTTCCTATGATGATCATGATGATGTAGCTCATTATTTTTTAGCCTCGGAAACGAAATTTCCTCCTTTACATTCTTTTCATATACTCCGTAAATACAGAAGATAGTAAAATTCACCTTCAGAAAAGCAATTAAGAATTGAAATTGGTGAATGTCTTCAAATATGTTCGTTGCATAGTGACGGCATATATGTGTCTGGACTGACTAAAGAAGCAAGAACTACTGTGTGGCTCCCTTATAAATTAGTGAAGGAAATGAATGATTAAATGTTTCGTTTGGAATGGGGCGCTATATGATATAGAGACTTGGTGTCAAAGGAAAGAGGAGGAAAGGAGACTGAAGATATGACTGTTACGGAGGATGGAAATAAATTGGATGAATAGGCTCTGATAAAACTTTGTGAGAAATATTTTGAAGTCTGTTAGAAATAGAAAGAAACATTTGTCAGGACACTTCAAAAGACATCAAAGTGTTGTTTTCGATGTTAAAAATGGTAAAAGAAATAGAAGACGTGGAAATTTTCAGATGGCGGGTAACATCAATCTGCAGTACAGCGACACCAGGATGAAGGAGATGGCACGAAATAGAGAAGAATGGAGAAGATTTTGAGAAGACTTGCCATGGCAAGAAATGCATTAGGGCAGAGCAGTTAACTTAAAACAATACATTTAAGCTGGGACAGTTTTTTTTTTAGCTTTACGCCTCGTCGACGGCTAAGGTCATTACAGGCGGGATGGGACTGAGGACAAGGAATGGATAAGAATTTGGCCATGGCCTTTTTGAAGGAAGCATCCCGGCATTCACCTGGAGTGATTTGGGAAAACCATGGAAAACCCAAATCTGGATGCCCGGACAGGGATTCGAACCCGCGTCCTCCCGAATGCGAGGCCAGAATGTTAACCGTTCACCCACCACGCTCGGTACAGTTTGTTCGTTTAGCTGAAGGACTTTAGAACCTCCTGAGTGCGAAGTCAATAGAGCCAGTATAATACTGTTGACGACGAACAGGAAGGAAATCAGTCAGGCCTTTATGAACAATCCATGCCGGCATTAGCACGAAGTGATAAACGAGATCTGGATGGTCACGTCGGAGATCGAACTGGGGTTTCCAGAATGCCCCAATCGTTATCGTTCACCATACAGGCTACGGATGATCAGTAATCTGTATGACTCCTTCCTCCCCCTACGCTCCGAGTTACCGGTTAAGTTAAGCCACAACGGAGATACACTGTCACTAGCTATACTGTTAAATCCATTTCGCAGAATTGATAAAATTTGTTAATATTATGAGATTTTATCTTTAATTCGGCAAGAGATTTTACTTCTCAATTTTTTATAGCACAGATTAATAATTTAAATTTTATTTCATGTCTAAAAATGTAGTCATATTCATTCCTATCATCATATTCTTAGAACCATAACAAGATTATCATCGTATTGAAAAGTATAGTGAAAATGTATTGTAACATATATCACTCATTGACACCATAGTAATGCTATCTGTTATGGTAAGTTACGGCTTTCTCCTCATACTATTATGGTACAAAGGATCCTAGCCATGTTTATGGCATAAGAATTCTGACACTTTAATATGTTTTCGGTTGTTTCCAGTATTTCCGGTTTCTGTAACACTTTGTATTCGTCGGATATGTGTTGTAATGACGATCCAATTTGGTTAAAAGCTCCGCTCATTGTGTCCAAGTTGAGATGTCCCATTCTGTAGACCTCGTTGTTTATCAGTAACAAGAAATGTTGTTGTTAGATTCAGTAGTTTTATTGCCATAATGTATTTAAATCATAAGGAATGTTTAATATTATTTCTTGTCATAGAAAGGATAATGGTTGTAACCTAGTGGACAGGCTAGTGAGTAATAAAGAATGTACTTTATTGAAGTCTGGTTAACGTTCAAAAGAACAGACTTCCCTTGTTTTGGGTCTTTAATTTACTGAAGTGATTGAGAGCTTCTCGAATATAGTGCGGGTTTGTTTAAAACAATTGACACAGTGTGACATTGTGAGCTTGCCTGTTTGAATGTTCGACGAATGAAAGGCTTCTTTGGAAAGCCCAATGATAGAGTGCTCCAGCGCTGAGCTGTCAGACCTTGCAGACGTCGCTAGCAAAGAAACATTCATTCACAATAAACTGTTTGTACGTAAGAAGTGCAGCCCACAGAGACTATGGCTATATGGAGGAGGATGACCTACCAAGAAAATGACGCTGGTGGTGGGGTTATCCCAGCCAATGGAATTCATTCCCGCTGTTTGATGATATTTTTTTTGTTTGTTATATGTTCGGCTAATCGGGAAAAAGAAGGGGAACGAGCTCCGCACAAGGCGAGTCAACGAGGGAGGTACAACAGGACGGACACTCGATGTAAGACCGGCGGACGGACACTTGGTTTTCGGCGCGGCAAGACGGGGTCATCATCTCTCGCGCAGTGCTGAGGGCCTCCTGGGACACCGACAACGGCGCTGTTTGACATGAGAGACACCAGACGCTCGGCCCACCCTCGGCTCAGCTGACGAGACTACCTGGGGCCTGTCGAAAACACGCCCGATCGGCTCGACACAGCCCTCCTCGCGGGTCACCGACACGACTCTTCGCATGACCTTCGCTGCTCAACATTACGGTAACGCAATCGTCTACAGAGACCACAACGAGCTCCAAAAATTAAAGAACTCATGAACTGTAAATTCCACTACCTGAGAGGGAACAACCATTTGCCCATTCAAGTAATTGTTTCATCGAATAAAATTTACTTTCTATGTATTAAATCAATAAAAGCACTATGTTTATTTTTTAACACGGTATCTTATGTTTCACTTGTATTAATGTGAAGGACCACTTCGGAAGAGAACCCTACCCATAGTCACTTATTTTGTGATAATTAATAAAACTGTGTATAAAATAGTAAATCCCGTGACGGGGACACCATAATGTTCTTTATCATCAGTTCCATCCAGATTTTTCACAGCCACAGACGTAGTTTTAAGACCTTTAAGACACACTGCAGATTATCTTTACGGCTGTATTATTGATTCTCCGTCTTCGTATTTCTTTTCGAAGAAACGAGGCACTCAAAACAGACAGCTAGATTCTTGATAAGTAATGATGCATTCCTTTCCATTAGTTGAAGTACAACTGAAATGGTTAAACAATGTGATCTAAAGAAGCATTTCTCCAGTGTACAGCATCTCGAAGATAAACACTGAGCGTGGTGGGTGAGCGGTTAACGTTCTGGCCTCCCGCTGAGGAGGACGCGGGTTCGAATCCCGGTCCGGGCAGCCAGATTTCAAATAACTCCAGGCGAATGCCGGATGCTTTCTTCAAAAGACCATGGCCGAATTCCTTCTCGTTCCTTTTCGCCGATTCCATCTCGCTTCTAATCACCTCGACGTCGACGAGGCATAAAGCCATAAGTAAAAAAATCGAAGATAACACATACATGCTTAAACGCAAATTTCATATTTCTTTCGTAACTGACACTGATCCATGTTAATTGCTTCTCCAAGCCGCACGTGCCCAAGGTGTGAAATAGGGGTGTGGAGGAGTAGTCCCCTACTAGTCTGCCACTGTCCATGAATCGTTTGAATCGGTGACTTGTGAGGCGTTTCGTGATTTAGCTCGTCGTCCCACGTATTTGCTTTATACATTGATTATTGGCAATTCTTCCGCAACTGAAAATAGAGCTGTTCCCGACCGACTTGTAACTGTTTCTACCAAAATTCTCACTGACGAACCCCATTCCATATGGGCGAAACGCATCTGAGATCAGATTAATTAAAAACAACTGTTAACAGGCGTATTAAAAATTTATTTTCTTTATATATTCGTTTTTTTTTTTTTTCGTTCTGTCTTTGCGCCTGATCGACATCGATGTTATTAGAGGCGGGAAAAATATGGAGAGAATCGGGAAGGAATTCGGCCATAGTCTTTTGGAGGAAGAATCCCGGAATCATCTGAAGTGAATTAGACTGAGTTGTGTCATCGTCAGCAAGCGACCTTTGAGCGCGGTATGTCCGCAGTTGTTCCTGAGCAGGCTGTTTGCGCATTACGAGCCGCAGACAGCGCGTGAAGACTCTCGCGGGGCTGCGTTTTTGAGTGCAGCTCGCGCGGGGGGACGGTGCGGTCCCCCTTGGGCACTTGTCAGCGGCCACCTCTTTTTCGCTCTCCGCTTCCCACCTCTGTTCCTTTCCTCCCGGCCCTCACACACCCGTCCGGCCGGCAGACACCCTGCCGGCCGCCGCCACCCAATCTACATTAACAGCCCAGTTGTATGCATTAAAAAAGGGGGAGAGAGTTTCGATTGGACGCGGCGCGAGTAATGTGCAGATAGCCGGAGCGCCGCGTTCTCCTGCGTGCGCGGGAGGGGGTGGGGGGATTTCGCCGACCGACGCCCGGCGCCGTTTTTTTTTTGTGCCGTCGCTAGCTGAATGCGCGGCCGACGTCGATACGCATTGCCCCCGGCCGGCGCCAGCTGGTCGCCGTCCTCTCCTCCGAGTGAGAAGCGCGTCGATTGGTTGCCGGCATTAACGTCCTTCCGCGAGCCGCCGAAAAATAAATGAGCTGCCCAGCCCGGCCGGGAATAGCCGCGCCAAGATTTATGCTTTCTGCACCAAACAATTGCATTACCTCATTGCCATGTGCAGTATTTTATTTTTCTCCTCAAAAGACTTTCATGCTTCCCTAGGGACTGTGTGTATTACGTAGCCACTTACCAGATATTACTCTGATTTCATATTCAAGTTATTCACCTTATTTCTTTTGTTTCCTTTATCAAGCATGGGAGGTTTCCAGATTGTAGGATATCTGAGAAGAAGTTGGTAAGCCATTTTACTATAGATGGTCCACAGTGGCCCAAAACGTATTTACCATCAAATCCAGCTGTTTTTGACTACATCTTTAGTTTTCTCTTCTTGTAATGGAGAATTCAGTAGATTTGGAGCTGCTTATTCTAACAAATTTCGTCATTTTCTTTTTACAGTGAATTTCTTAATTACTAACTATTCATACATACGTCCGTTAGCCGACAATATGTTACAGAACATCGATTGCTTTGGTTATACATAAGGTAACGGTTCGTAATGACCTGGTGGCAGCGTTTTCACTAGCTGTTCATTCCGCCCCTTGTCATAGCCGCCTTGCCCTAACCTGATAATACTATCGAGTGCAGAGAACCAATAGTTTAACGTGAAATTGTGATCACAGAAGCGTATTTCATATTACACAGCAAGTTATGCCAAGGATGGAAGTAGGATTAAGTGACTGGAACTGGGAACCTTTCGACCTCCAGTCAGACGCCTTAACCACTCAGCCACCGGACCGCTCTAATCATTGATGGGACTCTCATTGTGTTACTCAGTTAATAAAGCTACTTGTTAGAATAAGGCAGCTGCGATGTATACGTTGTAGGCTAAAACGCTACATGCTTATTGCAGGTATTCATCGCCTACACGCTGCAGTAGCAATTTTTCCGTTGTTCAGGCAACATATCAGTACGTTGTGAAACCGCCACGTGCTGTACTACAGGTAAGAGGCTCTAGAAATTGTGAGATGGAATCAAAGAGATCCTGGATATAATGCTGCCATGAGATTGTCACGTGCGTTTTAACGCATCAGTAGTGGTGGTAACAAACAAGTTGCCGATCGACAATATCCCAGACTTGTCGTCTGTCTGACTGTCTGCCCGACGGTAGCGCCTAACAGGTACGCGGCCATCACTGCAAAACAGAATGAAGCGGGAGTCGTCTGAAAACACTGCGTTCTCCCTCTGAGCCGCCAGTGACGGTATTCGTGCGCCCATTACACTCTGAGGAGTCGATGGTTTCTGGTGAATGGGAGCCGACGCAATGGCATGCGTGCCACCAGTCCAGCCCTCAGCAAACTGTCCACACCCATTGCTGCACTTCAACGTCGTGTCAACGCGTCATTTTAATATTTTTTTTCCTTATTGCTTTGCGCCTCGTCGACGGCTAAGGTCATTAGAGGCTGGATGGGACTGGGAACAAGGAACGGGAAGAAATTCGGCCATGACCTTTTTAAAGGAAGCATCCCTACATTCACCTGGAGTGATTTGGGGAAACCATGGAAAACCGAAATCACGATGCCCGGACGGGGATTCGAACCCGCGTTCTCCCGAATGCGAGGGCAGAACGTTAACCGTTCACCCACCACGTTCGTTGAAAACGCTTCTGAGTTACAATTTTTACAAAAAGTAGTGTATTTATACTGTTAATACATACGTTCACGGACTTCTGCTCTTAAATTCGTCCTTAACGCAACATAATTTCCTCTTTAACGTAGTTTCCTGAGGTTAAAAGACGTTTGAGATTCTCTGTTTTCACTTGTGATGTTTAAATATTGTACGGTCGATGGCGTCTAAGCAGGCCGAACATTTATTTGTCGTATTTTACTCGCATGGACTTGTAAGCTGCGTTTCAGTTATATTGTAGGTGATTCGGGGAGATCCCGTAATTTTGTATGCCTCGCATTCGCGTAAAATTATACTTTCTTGCTACCATTCAATTTTCAGGTTGAAACCGGTTCGACATGGCTTAAGTCATTGGAGTACAAGGCAATCTCGGAAGGGTTTCAGACATCATTGACTTATCACCTTATTACCCTAACACCTCCCACCCAGTTACCACCACACAGCGGGCGACCCGATAGCGGGCACGAAAGATGTACCCTCCACTACAGAGTCTCTTTACGAAGAACATCGCAATTAGCAACCACAAAAGTGCTCGCTGGGAACCATACCAAGTGCCACAACGAAAAAGGCGAAGACCCTGAAGTCCTCTGCCGTATGGGATCCATCTTAACACACTGTAATGTCTAAGTTCGCAATTAATTTTAATATTACTTGAGAGCAAGAACTTCAGATGACAAGTCAATGGAGGGTATGAATAAAAATTTAAATAAATGAATACTCAAACACTGCTCAGTACTGCATAGGTCAAGCAAGATTTATTAGGAATCTGAGTTACATTAATAGAAATGAGGAACATTAATTTTATTAAAGTTAATATAACTTGTACTTAGTCAGATAAGTGTATTTCAGATTAGGTGATTTCTTTCTTAGAGCGTTTTAATCTGGGTAGCTGTTACTGTTACTGATGTCATTATTACTGCACCTGAGTGAGATAACGATGAATTCATGAGGTACTGTTTTTTTTCGTTAGAAAACCCAAAGCGCTGATGTCGGAGACTGGCGAGCTAGCCTTGGGTCAGGCCCGAGACGTGTCATGTGTTGTGGTGATCGGCTGGTGGCGATGTTTCCCTGGCTGTATCCTGTGGCTGCCTCTCGCCTCGATGTGGGACACCAAGATGCCTTCTCTCGTCCGTACTTCCCCAGGACCGTCGCCTTTGACGCACAGATCCACGTAAGTTCTCTCATCGAATTCCGTACTGTCTTGGAAACCATCTTGGCACACCATTGGTTGACCATGCAAATTTAAGCACTAATGTCAGCACATATTTACTTTAAAACTAGATGATTACTTTTTAGAGTTCTTACACCTACTCTCATCTACCAGATTTTTCGAAAGCTTTTCTTTTCATTTATCAGTGTACTTTGTGCATTCACATGGAGCGCGTTCTTATGAAACCGTCTCCTATTTAAATAACTGGAGTCAAGTTAAATTCTTATACAAGCTGCCTGTTGCGACGCTTATCTTTTTTTTTTTTTTTTTTTTTTTTTTTTTTTTTATTTTAATGGCATTTGGATATTCTCCTTACAGCCAGCCTCATATCATTATAATACTTGCATCAGTGATCAATAGCAGCATAAGACTGAAATAGGAATACACTTATTTTCACCATTGATAACACATCCAAAGCCAACGCCAAACTGTGATATGGTATCATACACAATATAAAGACACAATTACATCTATAGTATATATAAGCAATTCAATACCATTAAACATAATTTGACCACACAAAGATACGGCATTCATGTTTCAACACTCGGTACCACTGCACAGACATACCGCAGCCATACCGCAACATAGTATAATATGAAATTCAACAATGCAATCTCACACACATCACAACAATACAATTAGAGTATAATGTTTACACAAAAATGTGACACATTTCAACACAGAGCGTCACTCCACAGTCATACCGCATCTAGACCACAATACAATATACAATATAACAACGCAATCGCATTCACTCTGTACACAACGTGATTAAAATATAGTATGATATAATATAAAATATAATATATACAATGTGATTACAGAATTACAAGATCAAAACAATAACACTAAATCTTGATGTTGTTCTCTTCCAGGAACCTCGTTATTATTTTATAGATGGTAACATCTTCCAGAGCCAGGAGGTGGGTAACGTTTATTGGTAATTGTATTCCTAATCCCACAAGTTCTTGAATGAGCTGTGTGCTCTCCCGCCATTTTTCCTTGCAGGCAAAGAGGAGGTGGTTGGGTTCGCATATGCTGCTTCCATCGCATGTGCAGGTTGGGTGTTCAGTGAATTAATGCGGTGTAAGTGTTTTGGGAAGAAGCCATGATTGAATTTTAGTCTGCTAATGGTGACAATTGTTTTCCTTGGTACGTAATTCGTTTGATGCCACTGCGATTTAGGATTGTTGGATGTATGGTGCCGTAATGTTTTCCTTTTGTTTTTATTGTTTCTTCCCACGATGTTTCCCACAGTTGTTTTGCCTTGGCGCGCAGGATGGACAGGAGATCAGTCGTCTTGATATATGGATATGTTGTACCGTCGGAGGCTGCCGACTTAGCCAACTGATCCGCTCTTTCGTTGCCGTAAATTCCCGTGTGCGCTTTTATCCAGATAAAGATGGTCCGTTTTCCTATTTCTTCTAGTTCCCTGACACTTTCCAGGATTTGGTACGTTAAGGGGCATCTCCACGCATTATTATTAAGATGGTGTAGAGATTCGAGGACACTTCGAGAGTCAGATAGTATGATCACTGTATTGGAGCTGGTGCTCTTGGCATATTCTAATCCCTTGAGTATGGCAACCATTTCGGCGGTATATATCGTCGCTTCGCTGTGGAGTTTATACATCGATTCGACTCGTGCGTGCATATCCACGAAGGCACAGCCTACTGTGCTGCCGATCTTTGAACCATCGGTGTAAATGTGTACACTATTTTCGTATTGCGCAAGAGTTTCCAATAAAAGGCTTGTGTTCCGTTCTGTATTTTCTGTGAATGGTATGTCCAAGTTCATCTCCATTTTGATTATCGTTGATTTGTATGAGCCTTCAAAGCAAGGCATTCTGCTTGAGGAAATGATTATAGGTTGGTATTGAACTAAGTCGATGTATGTTGTAGCGAGCAGTGGTATTTTTTTCCTACGCCAGTAACTGTCCAAGTGGTTCTGTGCGCCAGTGTCTCTAATACATCTATTAAGGGATTGTTTCGGAACTGCATAATCTTTGAGATGAATTTCCCACATAGGTAGTATCGTCGGATGTTCAGTGGAGGTTCCATGGCTTCTACCAAGAGTGCGTTTGTGGGTGTAGAGCGCATTGCGCCGAAACATATGCGCAGTGCTTTGTATTGAACCTTATCTATTTTGTTGAGCAGAGTTTCAGCTGCAGAGCTATAACAGAGGCACCCATAGTCAATTATCGGACGCACCAAAGCTCTGTAGAGGAGTAAGAGTACTTTCGGGTCAGCTCCCCACCAGCAGCCACTTGTTGCACGCAGCAGATTGATAGCCTTCTCACATTTGTCTATCATGTATGTTATATGTGGACCCCAGCTAAGTTTGGCGTCTATTTGCATGCCCAAGTATTTTATTACCTTTTTGTTTGGAAATAGGTATGGCCCAAGTCGTACAGATTCCATTTGTTGTAATCGGTGTCTCGTGTATATTACTACTGCTGATTTTTCTGGTGCAATCTGCATCCCATTATCTTGCAACCATTTGTTTAATCTTTCCATCGCTGTACTAAGCAATTTTATGCATTCCGTCAGCGTTTCGCCTTCTGCGTATATGCATATGTCATCTGCATATTGTAGTATGTACACTCCCCTGGGTAGTATTTTGGCCAGGTCATACGTGTATATATTGAAGAGGATCGGTGATAGAATCGATCCTTGCGGCAGACCCTGGCTCGTGTGTCGCGGTCCTATTGTAACTCCTTTGTGTTTATTATCAGTATTCTGTCCTGCAGCATTGATATTAGGTTGTAAGTAAAGGTTGCGGAGAAGCCCATGTTCTGCATCTTCCCCGCCAGTAGCTCGAGGTTGACATTGTCATAGGCGCTATTGATGTCAGTATAGAGGGCTATGAGATATCGGTTTCTACTTAGGCTGGATTGGATGTCTGTGACAAGTCTTACTAGTAGGTCATTGCTGCCTCTACCGCGTCTGTACGCCCACTGGTGGTCTGGCAGAAGGTCATTGTGTTCGGCAAACCATTCGATCCTATTCTTCACCATCCTCTCCAGTTGTTTATATGGGCATGGCAATAGTGCTATGGGCCTGTAGGATGTGGCTATTGACGGGTTTTTACCCGGCTTCAGGATCGGGATGATTCTCGAATTTTTAATCCTGCAATCTGTTGTCTTTTATTCCAGACATTGTTTAGAACTTTTAGGAGCATCTTTTTCCCTCGTGATGGTAAGTGTCCGATCATTCTGTAGTGGACGTTGTCTATTCCTGGTGCCGTGTTATTGGAATTCTTGGACGCTTTTTCAAATTCTTCCATGTTAAAAGGTCTTGACATGGGGTCGCTAGCTTCATCTTCAGGTGGGGAGTTGCAGATTGGGTTGGCGGAAGGAGGTGCTAATGTTGTTAGTATTTGCTCCAGCATTTCCGTGCTTATGTTCGACGTCGGGTGCACTGTTTCAGTTGATCGTTTATAGTTTTTGACTTTTGTCCATATGGTGGTAATTGGGGTGTTTCTATTGATTGATGCGCAGAAATTTTTCCAACCTTCTTTCTTCATCTGTTTCAATGTTCTTTTTGTACGAGCTTGTGCTTTGTTTAACTCTATGAAATTTTCCATGTTGCTGCATCTACGATATTTTCGGAGCGCGTCTCTCCTCTCTTGAATAGCCTTCTCGCATTCCTCGTTCCACCATGGTGGGTGGTTCCTGGTAGTGTTCATTTCTTTTTGTTTCTTTTGGGGTATGCCTTGTTTGGCCGCATGGTTTATAACCCGGATCAGGCTGTTATAGTTTTCCTCTGTCACTCCACCATCGTTTAGGTTGTTTAACTGTGTCGCAGCAGTATCAGTGTATACGTTCCAATTTGCGTTCCTGATATTCCATTTGTGCCTGATGTTGCCTGAGGTTTTTTGCTGGGTTGATTTAGTCTCATGGTGATCAAAATCGGGTAGTGATCTGATCCCAGAGGCTCGTGGATCACTCTGTGATCGAGCAATGCTGCAATATTCGAGGAGGCCAATGCAATGTCCACTACTGATTTACGTTCCGTCGGGTTACAGATTCTTGTAGCTGTGCCGTCATTAAGTATAACTAGATTTTCTTCTTCTGTTATCTCTATTATTATTCGGCCAAGATGATTTGTTTTTCCGCTCCCCCAAGCACTGTTGTGCGCATTCAGATCTCCGGTGATAATATATGGGCTGGGTAGTTTTTGTAATAGCCTTAATATTGAGGTTTTGTGAGAGCCGTGTTGGGCGGTCGATATATCGTCGCTATTGTCAGCCAGGTATTGTTAACTCTTAAGGAGATGGCGCAGGCTTCAATCGGTAGTCCTGTGGTGTCAAGTTGCACTGTGTTGTACGTCATTCCCTCTCTGACGAAGATAGCAGTTCCTCCATATCCGTCATCACGATCACAACGAATGATGCTGTAGCTTTTAATACTCATGCTGTCAGTTGGTTTCAGCCATGTTTCGGCGACTGTGGCAATATCTACGTCGTGCGCTCTTAATGCCTGTTCAAGACTTTCCTTATTAGATTTTAGTGAACGGGCGTTCCATTGTAGCATTGTAATCTGTCGTCCTTGGGCCATAGATTTCCTGGAGAGGTTTAGTTCAAACCAATTACAAGATGTCGCCACTTAGGTTCTGTAGTGAAGCTTTCTCTGTTTGGCAATAGCGACCAGGAATTCAATTGCGGTGTTTTTATTGATGTGCGATTTTAATGTCACATAAGATGTTTTCCCATTGTTTGGAGGATTTAAGCTCCGATGGTAGTTAATAGTTCCTGTAGTTTAGTGCCAATGAGTGTCGGGTCTATTATGCCACTGGTTTTGGTTTCTTCTAGTATAGAGATAATGAAGATCAAGAGCTTTTCAACCAGTGGGGGAGGATTTATTGGAGGGTGGGATAGTTTCTGTGCTCTCTTTGCCATAGGTTGACTCTAAAGGTGTTGGTTGAATTGTAGTTTCATGGTGGTTGTTTACTATTGGGCTTAAAGGACCATCACTTCTCCAAAATAAATGTCTGGGAATTGTTATTCTATTTCCTGCTACATTTGATTGGGTCGAGTTTCCTTTTAGGCGGCTGCGTGGAGCTGTTTGGCGGAAATCATAGCGGCTTCCGACTTCACGTGCTTGAGAGCTGCTACCATCATAGGCTACGATGGGGCTTGGAGGCAAGGTTTGCGGAACGACTTGTTTGGCAGCTATATGAATAGGAATTTGCTCCGGTGGTTGCTGACCCATTTGTACAAGTTGAGGGCTGGATGCTGCTATGTTCGCGTATGAACGCGGGTATGTTAATTGTGGCCAGTATTGGGGACTATTGGCTACCAAAGTTTGTTTCCTTTCGGCTCGCTGTCTATATTCCGGGCAAGAACGGTCGGTGACAAGTGGTGTCCTTGACAGTAAATGCAACTTAGCTGGTTTTCTGATGTACAATCTTTGAGATTATGGGGGCCTGCACATCTGCTGCAACGAGGTTGGCTTTTGCACTGTGATTGACTGTGATTGTATCTAAGACAACGGTAACACTGTAATACAGGTGGCACATAGGGTTGGACTTCACAACGCATGCCATATAAGTAAACGTATTGCGGTAATACTTGGGACTGGAAGGTTAACACACATACAGGTAGGGGGCGGTACTGAGTGCCACTATCCGATGGGACTTTTTTTGTGAATCTTCTGACTTTCAGTACGGGGAAGGGAGAAACTATTTCACTAATTATTTCGTCTGTGGACAGTGAGGTGTCAATGTTTCGAATCACTCCCTGCTTCCTCGTCATGTAGTACGGGATGTACGCCTCTAAGTTGTTGTCTTTAAGTGATTTTAGTTCCACCAGGAGTTTGCGGAGGCACTAGATTTAGCTTCAATTCTAATTCTGTTGCGCCCTGCTGAAGTTATGTTACTGATTTCTGATCTTAGGTGGTTGTTCTGGCAGAAAAGTATTTTTCCAACAGACATAGGATGGAGTCTGCCTATGTTGCTGTTAGTGCTTTCGACCATCACATAGTAAGGGCCATTGTCAGTAAGTGAATATCTATTGTCTTGGCTACTTTGATTTGAGGGGTAGTCAGATTTGTCATAGTTACTGGATGGGTCCAGGTATGGCTGCGATGTTGACATAGGGGTTAGGTTTGTCACGTTCGGGGATATCTTTTCATTAACTAATGAATCATTTACATTGATAGGTTGCGGGACTTTTGCAGTAAGTTCTAGGTTATTTGACACTGGTCTTTTTGCTTCGCGCGTTTACTCACTGGTGATGACTGGTTAATCTTCTGAGGTGAGCGTGATCTTGGGCGGGATCGCGATGCCACTTTTTGTGTCTGGCGAGGCTGCTGTTGCTCTGTTAGATCTCCGACCTGGTCGTACTGCATCTCTTCCGTTGCCATATGTGGGAGTCGTTCGGCGTATGATGGTTCTTGTACAGGCTGCATCTGGATGCCAAGATTTTTTCCGGTGTCTTGAAATGTAGGAGGTGTCTGAGAATCTTCGATGTCGAAGAGAGGATCGAAAGTTGGGTTTTGCATCGTATAGTACGTGTGTAATGCCGCGCCCACTGCCTGGCTAGTCGACGGAATCGTTCCAGAGGCCTCAGCCATAGCGTTCCGAGACTGCGTCTCTGGAGCACTACGCTGTTGGCTACCGTGTATTAACGTCCTTTTTCGCGTTAGTTGACCACTATTGTTTTAACACTTAAAATAGACAGTCGATAAATTCACTAACACACACTGTACCGATTAGTGAAATCCAATCACTTGGTAAACACCACTCGACACTGCTCGCGCGTAAACACGGAAGTGAACCGAACTGTGCGATGGCTCAGAGTAGGACGCTTATCTTCGTGTTTCACTTCCTTTAATCCTTGACTGCCTTCCGGTGAGGTACCGTACATGCCGAAATCGACTTGCCTTCAAAAATAAAAAAAATAAATCCCTCGCCACCAGTGAACGTCTCGCACCCAGCCCCCTTAGCAAAGTGCCGGCGGCTTGTTGATACCACAACACATAAAATACCAGGAAGCAATTGAAACGCAGGGCTGTATCTGCCTAGGGCCAGATGTAAGGCGCATGTGCTACTGAGCCTTGTTAAACATGGTTCTATTATGGCATCAAGCGTCTCCGTTCTGCAGGATCCCACCATACCCTGAATTCCTCTCTCCCAATGAGCCAGTAATACGACACACAGCACATTCCGGGGGCAGAGAGCACAAGTTACATGCCGACTTTCGTTCCAGTCTTCAAACAAGCTGCCATATTACGGTTGGCCAGTCACGTGGGGAATCCTGACAGTACAGAAGTGAGCTTGGTGTTCAACTGGACTAACAGCTCGGACGAATATCAGAATTAAGATTCAGCAAAGATCAAACTAATTAATTAATTCAATGAAACTAAACGATTAAATTCTACTAAAATTAATTTAAAATAAAGTTATAAAACTGAGATACCTAGGTTAGATAAGGTTAAACAAGTTTAATGCTGCTTTACGTGATTTTATTTATTTAGTGTCAAAAACGCTGCTTAAAAATTGTTAGAAACAATAATAACAAAAATAATTACATAAATAAAATAATATCAATCAACAACAAAGAGTTCATGGCATTGTAACTGGCGCGAAGGAGGTCTTGCAGAGTGCAGGTTGATGGGTACTGCGGCAGTTGTATAAATGCTGAATGGTCTGTTCTGCTCCACACTCACACGCAGTATTAGGATCTTCAACATAATTTCATCTTTCCAGGTTATCTTTGGTCCTGCCCACTCCACTTCTCAGCAGATTTAGCGCTCTCCATGTGTTCCAGTTGAGATTGCCACCTGGAGGCAGCGCCTCTACAGTAGGTACCCATTTATTCACATGAGTCATTCTAGCTCGCCACAGACGGAGCCGGGCAACTATCGGTGGTACATCTACAGCAGCTGTCGTCCTAAGGAAGCTTTTTCTAGATTTCAGCCTTTGTCTTGGAAGTTGATGCCCGAAAAGGGTTGATCAGAGTTTTGATTAGCCTTGTTTCTTTCTGATATTGCAGCTACGTTCCGTCTTTTATCAGGGGTAGATTTGCGTGATACAGATTTACTTAGTTTGCAACGAGCGACTCCATACGGACGCATTATTTACACTGGCAGCCCCTGTGGACACCTGTGTACCCACGTGTTTCTAACGTAGCCAAAACACTTTCGCGAATGGTATTGTACTCCTGTTGATCAGAAAGAACACTTCTCAGTAGTTCCCACCACCCAGTGAAGCAGTCCACTTTGTGAAGCTGTATGATTCACTAAATAAAAAATTAAATTAAGGAGGACTTCATCGAACAATTTTTTATTTCGCTGCTCTGCTTGGACTCTGCACGAGCAGCGTAAATCTTTAGTATGTGAGATGTGGCCCTGCATATGTGTAGCAGGTTGCAGTTATGTGCAGCCAACCCAGTGTAAATTGTGACCTGTGATGGACAAGGGGACAAGGGGATAACGGACATGTATTCCTAAAACCTGGAGATTTAGGAACTGGTTATTTCGCTCGTTACATGCGAGAGTGGGAGCACGTGAAGTGAGAAGATAGCGAATGAGCAAGAGCACTTCTGCGCGTGTGTGGGAGAGAAAATGTGTTAGCCAAGCCAAACACGTATTATTTTTTATTATAAACTAAGACATTTTGTTGTTTATAATTTTCATGATAAACGAAATCAAATCCCGCCCTCCTCGGCCGGGTTGGAAGGTTTGGATTGAAGGAGGGATGACGCAGCTTCCATGACACAAAACCGCGATGTGGAGCATCACATTGGGCTTGGACCCCTGGTCTGACTACTGACTGAAAGTCTCATTTGGCCTTTTCTGGAAAGTTGGCACTGTTCTGGATGTTTAGATCCTTTTTTGATTAAGTTTTAAGTGCATTACATGGTCACTGGTTGATCAGATGAGCTTGAAGTGCGACGTAAGAACTCGAGTGTTAGGTACATCATGCATCCAGAATACTATGTCAGTATCTGAATTACTAAAGAAGAAGAACGGGCGATAGTAACTCGTTACCCGTCGACACCTAACAATTATCGCCGCAAATGCAAACCGGATTAGAAGTGCTTCAGTGGGGTACATTTATTTAAACCCATAAGCGAAACCTGTAGATAAAGTCACAATGACAATAACATCTCGTGCTCTCTGCAACTTGTAACTGAGCTATCCCATAGTATTGTAAATGATTTACCTATTTAATTGCTTACTTCAATTTTTTTCATGTTTGAAGTTTTGTATTTTACATAAGGTTGAAAAATACATACGATTTCCTTCTTTTGTTTATGTTTTACGTAAGTAAACGCGTTTTTCTTTGCCTTTCAAATATTAATATCATTTCATGTATGCCCCTCTTTATCCACTGTTAAAAAATATTAATTTCCTTTTTTTTTAACTGTGGTCATTTCTGCACAGGTAATGTGGATTGTTTTAGTTAAATTTAGAAGTACTCTTCTATGGTGGCCTGTCAGTATTTAAAAGCTAATGTTCAAATTTCAAAGGGAATGACTCTAATAGGTGGTATAATAGGTTCCTCATATTAATCTTTTCAAAATGGAACACTACACCAACCATGTGCATAATTGAAAGAAATTTAATCTTCCCTTAATATCAATTTTTTTCAGCTCTCTTAATTGCACATTTGATGCATTATACTTCTTCGGATTATAAGCAATAATTTACCGACAGAAACGAAGAAAAATGATGATATTTCCTTATAAACAAGCAGAACTTATACCAGCTTCCTGAAAAGTTTACCGAAAACAATATATAATTTCTACTTGCTTCTTCAGCTTGCAGCTGCAGTTCACATAAGACCGGTCTTTGGTATCATCACATTATGGTATTCGAAGCTTCGTCCTTTCAGAATAAACTATTTTCATTTTCTGGTACTGCTTTGTCTAGACTCTCGTATATCTGTTTTGTCCATGATAGACTATTGCATTCATGTTTTTAATTCTTGTACATAAAACATATTCAGGAGCAATAGTACCGAAGCATCCGCACCGAGTGAACTAACGTTTCGTGAATATGTTTAAAGCTGTAATGAAGTCTTCACGAGTGCACCACCGGATTGCGAAGACTTCATTGCAAGCATACGCCGGGAAAGTCTCCGTTCTTACATGTTTGAAGCTGAAGATTCGCTATCTGTTGTGTATGTTACATCTTTCCTACTCTCCATACCGCCGGCACAACAGTCATAAAGTCAGATTAAGTGACAGTGACCCCACAGCTGTCTCCCCACCTGAACACCCTCATGTATTGGCCTTTCAAACAAGCCATTTATCTTCCGAAGAAAGGCCGTTAATGGGTTCTTAGAAGCAATGGGGAAACTGATGAGCTCATTTCCTTTATAAACGTCCGCTAAGTCTCGAAGAAAGTTGGACTTATTGCAACGTGTACACACGTGTCATATTTTCTCTATCACATTTAGCGAGCAACTGAGAAATGAGAATGAAAGAGACCTTTAAGCAAATATTAAGGTGACACGATAACGGTGGAACCTGATTTTCTGAGAACGAATTCAGGCAGCATAGTAAGTGCCACATATGTTGCTGTATGTATACATACACGTATATTAAGCTGACATGAAGTAGTTAATAAGCAAATCCGGAACTTAATCTGAAAATCTTTCATTTATCTGTTACTTGATTGCAGCAGCAGCAGTTTACATGATAAGTCAGGGGAGCATCTGCGTGACGATGAGGAACACGATCAATGATCATTCAAATATTCGAAGCTAGCGTTTCTCAACCTTTTAGAAGACCAAGAAAATTTCAAAATTAAATCTACAGACCACTAACTTATATGGGCCTATTTTCTTTCACCTACCACCTCTCGCACATACGCCGGTCCCTTAAGACATATGTCTACAAAAAGGCCCTAAAGACGCGGTACTAGCTTAATCCCGAAAGTAACGCCACACAATGGTTCAGAATTAAAATATAGTGGACGTTCGAACTTGAATCATAATACTGATCAAAAAAAAATCTTTAAATAGCATTTGCTATCCTGATCAAAAATTGCTATGTTCAATTTATGATAAAAATTAGTCCTGCAGATTTCAAAAATATGTATGTGTATATTAGAAAAAAATGTACGGGAGAAAATCTGTTTCTTTTTTTTTTTCACAAGTTTTTCAAAGTGTCAATATGTAACCTCATGCAATCGTAAGTACCTATCATACTTAATATTACGACATAATCATTTCTTGCGTATCCTTGCAGCTTTGACTACAAGTTGGATTTACGAGATCATCGTAACTAATATTTACTTATTATTTGCATTTGGTATGAGAACCATACAGTTTCTCTTAAGTTATGCAATCTAATACAGGTGTGTTTTGGATATACAGCATTGACGCTGAAGCATTTCATTGTGTTCAGAGGCTACGTATTTTAGAATTAGGGAGAGGAACATGTAGCCTTATAATACATAGAAAAGTACATTCAATTGGGGTTTGAACGTCTTTCTGTAAAAATATTTTTCTCTACGATTGCTAAAACCATACAGAAATGCGTCCAGCAGATGTAAATACCGATAGCGTTATGGCCTCGCATTCGGGAGGACGGCGGTTCGAATCCCCGTCCGGGCATCCAGATTTGGGTTTTCCATGGTTTCTCCAAATCACTCCAGGTGAATGCCGGGATGCTTCCTTCAAAATGGCCATGGCCGAATTCCTTCACATTCCTTGCCCTCCATACTTTCCCGTCTCTAAAGACCTCGCTGTTAAGAGACGTTAAGTAGTTAAAAATAAAAATGAATAGCGAATGACCGCGTATAAGATATGGTTTGGTATTACAAACTAATAGTAGGTCATGGTCACGCCTTGTGCTCACGCTGAACTACACAAAAATAATAATTCTATTACTATTTTTATTTAAAACTAGCTGTTACCCGTGACATCATACGCACGGATTTAGAATTTTATTGCTATAACCGATATGACAATACAGAGACGTACGCCATCCGTCTGTCACCGTTCAGTTTTCATATTTCATGACAAAATGAGGTATTTATGCAGAAAAAAGTATTCTACGTCCTTCCTAATGATGAATAATACTTCCTTGTCAAATTTCATCAAGATCCTTTCAGCCATTTAGTAGTCAAAACGTAGCAAACAGACAGAGAGACAGAGTTACTTTCACAATGATATTATTACTAGTGTATATTTAGTTATCACATTGCACTTTGCAACACGATGTTGATAAATTTATGCACCGTCATACTTATTTTCTAAAACTTTATTCCATCTCTGCTAACAGTGCTCAAAATAACAAATGTGTGTCGCCATTCATCATAATGTGTTAATGTTAGTTCGTATTTCATTCAACTTTTAGCAGATAGAAAGCTTAACTAATAATATCGCATCATGAAACACAACACTGGACACATAAAAGTATTTAGTAGACATATTCAAGTGATTTTTTCAATAAATTGGTCGACTCATGGAAGACGTTGTCTATGTGACAGATTCGTTTTGAATTATCTTACCAACCAAGATGGGAAAGTATTTGCAGCAAAGAATTAAATACTTGGAAAGTGTAAATACAGAGTGCTGGTTCAATTATGCATGTCAGTACAATTAAATACAAATTATGTTTTGAATATTTGGTTAATGTAAACGAGATGTCCAAGCACATTAATTATTTGATAAATTCTTAAAGAGATAGCACCAGTTTTACATCAAAGACTTAAACCAGGTGAATCAATAACTCTACAGACATTTTTTAAAAAATAATGGTTAAAAAATAGGGCGAAGAGAGTAGTTTTAACGTGGTTAGTGTTCTTGAGTCAAATAGCAAGTGAAACAATAAATCTTGTTATAACGTAACTTTTTATTTAGGTATCTTACTGCTAAACATTTTATTTGATACACAAGAGAAACTACTGCTTACATATATGATATAATACGATTTTCAGAGGAGGTTTACATAAGTAATAATATTGCTTATAATTTAAAATTTTATTGAGGCACACAAAAACTACTGCCTGGAAGCTTACAGCTAGTTGTTTTATTTAGGTGCGTTAAGAAAAGAATGCTGATCAACTGTGCTACTATCGTATTCCTACGTGCAGTCTGCTTCCATCGGAGGCAGTTTCGTGGCCGTAATCTCCCTCCCATCCCCCGCCTCTCGGTCCCCCTGATCAGCGATGCTTGAGCAAACTTCGTGGTTCCGCATACCTTTCTTGCTCAATCGGTAAAGCTGACACCATCCCTCATTTCCAACCGGGTTTTCTTCAATTCTACGCCCGATCCACTAGTTCTTACCATGAAATTTGACATTTCGCCTTTAAAATTTAGTATGATAGATCTTGAAATGATCTTAAATTGGTCAACGTAGTTCATTTCATACGAAATGATATTATTTTGTATTAACTGGCGCGAAAAACGAGAAGTGTGAGACTCCAAGTCCACTAGGCGTACACTGCATCACCGTATCGCTCGTCTTCCCCGCGGGGCAGGTAGAGTGCCGGCTAATGCACGCTTTTCACCCCGTTGTATTCCGTACGACAATCTTTAAGTTCTTGCTGTCTCAACCTGTGCAGTTTCCATGTCGCTCGTAATCCTATTCTTTATGGCTGTAGACATCGTCGACGTCGAGGTCATTAGAGGCGGGAAAGGACTAGGAACAAGGAATGGGATGTAATTCGGCCATGGTCTTTTTAAGGAAGCATCACGGCATTCGCATGGAGTGATTTGGGGAAACCATGCAAAACCTAAATCTGCATGCCCGGATGGGGATTCGAACTAGTGTCCTCCCGAATGCGAGGCCAGAGCGTTAACCGCTCTCCTCGTAATTCTGGGATGTTTCCCAATACCGAACTTAGCACATGCATACACATCAAACCTAAAATAGTCTGACAGGAAAGAAACATTACTAAATTATGTATATGTGGATCTAATAAATCGTTTAGAACAAGAACAATGGGGCCTACTGAAGAGGGGGAGCATCAAATATGGATTAAAAAAAACGACATTGGTAGAGAGGAATGTTCGAAGAGTAAAGATGACCATGACCACAAGCTGGTACTTGATTTCAGGCACAAGGGTGTCCTTTCGTAAGGAAGGGTGTAAGGTATTGGAATAAATTAAGAATACCAAAAACCCTGAAAGAATTTAAATTTCAAATCAGTAGAAAGCAAAAGTAGGAGGGAATAGGAAAGGAGAAAGACGGGTGTGTAGGGAGATTGCCACCGAAGCCTGCGTTCCATCGCAATTGTAGCAATTATTACTATTAAACCACAGACCAAAGCCTAATATTTGGAATTCATGGATGAGCTGAAGCAGGAAGAAAGAAGTAAAGATATTTTATTTAATATAAACAGTAAATTTAAGAAAGCTAAAGAAAAATAACTGCAAGAAATCTTTTAAAAGTGACAAATTGAAATGGTGTTAGAAACATAGAAATGTCTTATAGGAAGATTAGGCGATAAATTTTACAAATGGAGGATGGGTGCATAAAGATTAAATATGCTGGTGGAAAAATTCTTTTAGTAAACTAAATAGGTGGAAGCAATAAGTTAATAAACTATGTGATCGTTATAGGCAGAACAACAGTGTGCTGAAAAGCGAAGACGACATTGATGATGCAAGAGATTTTAATTTAAGGACCACATTCGATAAAGCTCTGAATGGTTTGAACTCTAGTAACACAGTAGGGAATCCTACAGAACTTCTCAGATTTCTAGGAGAGAAATAGACCCAATGATTATTGAAACTGGTAATGGAAAGTTACGAAGGTGAAAATATCCCAATGCATTTTAATAATAGTATTAGCTTCACACTACCGAAGAAAGCCGATACTGACAAATGTGAGAACTTCGAAAGTACTGACTAGGATATTATAGATCAAGAATAGAAGGAAAGTGGAAGAGATGTTAGAAGATAAGCCTGATCAAAAAAATAAATAGAACGAAACATCGTTGAGTTCAATATTAGAAGAGTGGACCAAGAAAAACAATAAGAGTTGGAAAAAGATCTTAATAACAATAAGATGTTAAATACTTTTAGATCTAAATATCAAGAGAGTAGAATATTTCATGCTCCATACAAGAACCAGGAGGTTATGATAAAGGTAGGGAATCATGAGAGACAAGTATCATTTAAAAAGGATGCGAAAAACATTGTAGTAATGAAAAATTATAATGTGGTACAAAAATTTGAAGAGAAATAATCAATGGGCTGACACTCGTTGATGACATCATCCTGTAGACAGAAAAGATATTGATAAATTACATATGAAAAAATCACTGAGAAAAATATATAAAGAAGCAAACATCAACGAGGACTTAGCCATGGATTGTAGATTCACCAGACTGGAGAGAACGTACCACGTTTGTAAGGACTTGTATGGATCCATATTCCTCTCCCTTAACCTCAAACTCAGGCACTATAATACTGTAGTTCGACCATCAACACTGTAAGCATCAGAGTGCTTAACATAGTTAGAAAGGGACAACTCAAAAAAATCGAACTAAGGGAACGTAAGATCTTGAGAAAGATCATGAGTCCTGTCAAAGAAGAAGGAAGACACAAACTCGGGCATAATAAGGACCTTTACCAACAATTAGAGAGCATTACCACAGACATGAGAAAAAGGAGCTATGGTCACATGGTTCAGATGGACAATCATAGAATCACCTCCAAAATCTCCAACACCGTCTCTAGAGAGAAAGCGAGTAATGTAAAATGGACAAGGCTAGTCACAAAATATCTCGAGCAACTGGAATTGACCCCAATGAAATTTACAACAGAGATAAGAACAGAACGTTTATTAAAGCATCCGATTCTCTCCTGACACTAAGAGTCAAACATTGCGCCCCGGATCTGGGGTGAAATGAACGCAAGAAAGAAAATACAACCACAGTGCAAGGAAGAAAGAATATTGGGTCGAAAAGAAAGCTCACCAGAGTTAAGAACCACGTGGTACATAGAGGCCAAAACGGAAAAAGAAGAATAAAGAAGCAGGACAAAAGTAATTAAATGTAGCAGAATTGATAACAGTAGTGTAAAAATTGACAGAATTGGATGTTGGAGGAAGAAGTAAAAGAATTTTGTTATTGGTGAAGCAAACTGACAAGAAGCTAGAATGAACAGCAGGACAGCACTATCAAATGGAGAGTTTTCGAAAGAAAATCTTTTAGTTTCAAACACTAATGTATAACACGGAGAGAACTTTCTAAATCTGTGTGAATGAATTATATCCTCATATAGAACGGAAGGTTTGATCAAGAATTTTAAACGTGGTCATGTGTAAACATGTTGGTAATTAAAAAGAATGATGGTAGGGGAAAGACATTTTTTGAAGAATCCCACAGAAAGAAGAGGCAAGACGGAGAGCAACATTTTGGTATATTTGTTAATGGACGGAATAGTCAAAAGTAAGAAATTTAGAGTATGACTAGAACATAATAAACACATAATTTAGGATGTAAGTCATAATAAGAATGTTAAGAAAAAGGTAACTGCTCGAAATGTCAAGAGAGGGAGGATTGCATCAAATCAGTAGAGATTGAAGGCAGTATAGAAAAGTGAGTTGCAGAGCTTGGACCAGATGGACAACTTTCGTCGGAGAAAAGAGTAATACACTATGAAAGTCTGAAGGATAAAAGGTTACCGCGTGTAACGAAGTGCGATCAGAGGTTGTTACTTTTATTTGCGTCACATAACATAGAGTTATACCAATATAAGCGTTTCTCAACCTTTTTCAATCTGAGAATCAGTAAATTGTCAGAAATAATGTTGCATGCCACTACTTTATGCGGGACAAATTTTTGATTAATGTGTATATTATTAACATTTGGGCCATATTTTATTGGACCATTATGACATAATAAATCTTAAAGCATGTTTTGAATATCGACGGAAACACAGTTATGAAACTGGATGTGAATTATTAAAAGTTAATTGCATTTTGACCACACTCTTCTTATTTTGTCAGCAAATGAACCATAATTTTACTACAAGCTGGATGCTATTCTATACCACCGACCCATGAGCAAAAAATAAAATAGACCACACCTTACATCTTTTATTTTTGTTTACTTCATCACTCTTATGGTACCAACCCTACAACCTATCGCCGTCCCTCAAACATACTGTATAACTTCAAAAAATGTCATTAGTTAATCCTTAGGCGAATTTGATGCCAACAGGAAACAAGAGACTATTGTAGGAACAATGGTGTGTTGTCCTTATCCTGGAAATGCTAAATTTTCGCCTGGGCATTGGAATATTCGTGGTTTTTAAAAAAGTTGGGGTTACAGTTTATATTCTCTCATAGCGCGCTACACAGCACGAATATGATATCTAAATTTATAATATTCTGATGCGGACCATCTGAATCATCAAAGCGGACCACAGGTTGAGAAGCACTGATCTAAGCTAATATTTGCTGTATTTTACCAGAATCCGAATCCACTAAGAACCATGATAGTACTTAACCGTGGTCAGATCGACCGGTTGAAGAATACCGAGCAACACCCACCTTTTCCACGATTTGCATATTGTCATATCAAAGCTGCAAAAGGAACATCCAGAAATCATTGGTTATGAATGCGTAAGGGAAAAAAGTAATGTGTTCCAAGTCTCGCGTACGTACAAAAAGCTGCGTACAAAATGATAATAAAAATGTTCGTTGAAGATTAAAGACTTTGTTGTAGAAGTAAACTTCCGTCTTTGTCCTTCCTTTATGTGGTCTCAGGTTGGTGTGGAACACTTGTTTGCTCACTAGTAGGGACTGGTGAGCCCGTGTCGCACTCTAGTGGCGCGCCCGGCAACGAACTAGAGCGGACGGAGGTCGGGGCGGTCAATGGAGAGCGATTGCGTTGTTAGCAGTGATTGAGGGCCGCTACACGCATTATGCCGGCGCGCGACTCCCAATGCAGTCCGCAATCTGGCGGGCGCGTACAGCGGCGACCCAATCTGCAGCCAACAGTCCGGAGGGAGGGCAGGTGCAAACACCACACACTACAGCCTCAGTCTTAAGGGTCTACCACAACGATTACACAGGTGCTCTAACAAAGTTTCAAGACTGCTTTCATAACAAAAAATTTACTAAACATTTTTGTACAGCGAACTAAAACTCTTCGAAATAAGACCCTTGGGCATTAACACTCCGCTGCCAGCGTTTTTTTTTCATTGTTCATGGGCTCCCTAGAACTCTTCGTGCGGAATGCTGTCAAGGGACCTCGTCGAATCTACCAGGATCGCTGAAATCGTGTAGAATCCCTCCCCTGTCAGGTCTCTCTTGATCCGAGGGAACAAAAAGAAGTCGCTGGGAGCTAGGTCGGGGCTGCAGGGTGGCTTCGGCAGTGTTTCCTCGTTAAACTTCACCAAAACTTCGCCGGCGGCGAACGACATGTGAGATGACGCATTGTCGTAGTGAAGATCCCAATTGCCTTTGATCTCCTGATCCTTCAAACAGCGGAGCACTTCAGCGTAAAGCTGCCCTGTGACAGTCTGTCCAACAGGAGCAATTTGTGCAAAAAAACCTTTTGCATCTAAGAAAACAATGTTCATGCTTTCCTCGTGGCCATCTTTGAAGCTCTTGTGCCACATGAAAACCATTGCACGTGACATGGCTTCTTCCTTATAGGCCTCTTCAATCATACCAAAAATTTCTGTAGTAATTTTATCAGTTTCACACAGAACATTATCAGTTAACGCTGCTCCAAATGACGTTGCATTTTCGACTTTCCTAGTTTTCGACAGGGGTCACTGACACATACTCACGCTCACTAGCGTTTACTCATTCCAGCGTCTTGAAGGCAAATGTCGCTCGTGCGGTCGGTTAGTTGACACCTCCCTACTTCACCCTGTAGGTGGAACCGGTCTGCACGCCCGTCCTTATTCAGTAAAATATCAGTCATGAAACATTGTGAACGCGCCTTGTAGAAAATTACTAAGCATATAAGTATTTTTTCTCAGGTTTTACGAATCGTCAAAGTCAGAAACATTAGCTCCGAGAGGAGTGGGAGACGGGGAAAGGAACACGAAGAAAGGCGGCAATAGGTTTGTGATTAAACTCTCCTGAAATTCGTCTGAAGCGATTTCGAGAAATCATGGAAAACCGAAATCTGGATGGTCCGAAAGAGGATTTGAACTTACGTCGTCCCGAATCCCAGGCCCGAGTCTTTTATTTGCAATAAATCTGAAATTTTGAAGGTTTGTAATAAACATTTGAAATTGTTCAATCCTTTGAAAGGGAATAAACTGATGCTATCAATATCAAAAACTGAAAGTAAAAAATATAATTTGAAGATTCCACCAATGGAAGATGTTCTGATGCTGGTGCTGAAAGAATTACTGACAGACAAAGAAAGGGAAGGTTATTTGATTAGTCATAGAACAACCGCAACAACTGCAGAACTGACAAATGAAAATTTAAAGGAAAGGCCAATGATGCATCAGTCTATAAGACGTATGAAAAATTGGAAGCAGCTAGAGAAAACAATCCAGATTTGAGTTAGCTTTGTCAACAACCAATTGATCGAAGGAGAATAATGAATAGGGTACCAGGAAATAAAAAAGGAAACTTAATAATTGCACTAAACGTGGAAGAACCAGAAAGGATAATTTTTCAAATATATAACTACTGGAAAATAGTGTGTAATCGTAGACAGAAAATATTAAGCGTTTTCCAATAATAATACGTAATTTGACCACGATTTTAACTAAACAAAACTAAATAGAAAAAGAAAGGAGATGTAGAGAGAACAAAAGAAGAAGGAAATATAATGATAACGTCTGAATAGTCCTCATTAACAGTCAATAAGTAATCCTTGTGAAAGGTACTGACGGACTCAGTAATGATTTGGACTCTGTAAGTAAGACTTTTAAATTAGTTCTGTTGTTTTATAAAACGAAATAGACTGTCTGACAAAAAAAAGTAAAGCACCAAGAAGGGGAGGAGGAAACGAAATGAAACTTCACGCGTTGAGAGGATATGTGATGTTTTTGTGATTAGAAAATGGAATCAAATTTATAAAGAATTCGGCAGTGTGAGCCCAGTTATCAGTATGTCGTTGCAGCCCCTCTGGACTGGATGTATACACCGATTAGATTGGGAAGGACGTCATCAGGTCGTTGTATTCTCTCCTGAGGCAAGCTGGAACACGATTGTTGTTACTGGTCCTTAATATCCTGGATACAGACACTGGGACGGAGTTAAGATCCGAGCTGGTCCCACACTTGTTCTATAGGGCAAAGATCTGAGGACACGGTCAGAATCGAAAATAGCCAATATAATCTCGCATCAGATAGTCCTGCACGTGGGAATACGTCCTAAATTTGGTTCTGCAAAGTTGTTTTCAACAATTCATGCCTTCCTGCTTACCATTTCAGATAGAATTACTTAGAAATCCACTGGTCAGTGCTTTCGGTCGATGAGAAAATCTCTAAATGTAAAAAGTCATACAACCAATCAAAAAAAGTGCAGACGTGATCAGGAAACAATTTCTTGCTGTAGAAAGTGATGAAAATGCGTAGCAGAGAAAGCTTAATTTACTCTCAACCATTGGTCAATGCCTCAACATCAAAAAATTTCACCAACTATTTGGGCAAACCTGCTCCTAATCGCGGTATACATAAGGAACGTAAAAATAAGGTGTTGTTTCTTCTTAGGTAGTCCTTTTTTTGCTATGTTAATGTAATTTATTTGACAAAAATTCTTAGCAGAACTTAAACATGAGGAAAAGTAGTAGTTTTGCACATGCGCATGTCTATAAGACGATTCCAAGTGGTCAGGTGACTGTGACGAATTCACGCGAACATATGTTGTTGCTGAAAGCAGCGAACTTGGTCCCCTGCCTGTACATCCATGGTTAATTATATAGTCCAATTAGTAGGGCCTCCTGCCTAACCCTATTAAAGCCATTCCTAAGCCATTTTGTTCCGTCATGTTAAATCTTCTTCCCCCTCCCCCCTATTTTTACTTTGAGAGATTATTACATATCATTCCGCAATTCAAAGACCAACAATAATCAATATACTCTGTGGTTTCCTACATCTACACTACATAATACAACGTAGAAAAATTGTTTCTTTACGTGAAATTTATTTTAAGAACAATAATTGCAATGTATACTACTGATGACAGGGATACCAAAAGAGTAAATTTTTTTTTCTGCTTTACACAAATACTAAAGGACAAATTTTAAAGAAACTGTTCATAACGATAGCTAAAGACATAACTTCGCTTAAAAAAAATACATTTAGGAATTTCGTATGCCTGTGCATGATCCCACAATTATAGGGGTTAGGCAGGGAAAATAAAAAATAAAATCGATATTTCGATATATAACTAATTATATCCAAAGTCAGTAATTATCAAAAAAATATTCCCAAAATATATCAACATATTTAAGAAAATTCGTAAAATTAAAGACACATATAAAAATTGTAGAAACTTTTAATAATAGATATATCACTATAATTCAAACCAGTCTGGTGCAGACATCAAAAGAACCCTCGTGTTCCCCCGTTAATCTACTCCTTTTGTCCGGGACCACCAAGTGTACTGCAGAAGCCACTCTTTCGGACGACACAGAAAAGACTTGGCATATTAAGTACTACGGCGTGATTTACGAAAGAAAAGGCGCTAACAAATTTATTGGCTATAATTTCCTATCTATCCAGATAGTCCTTTTGCTCACTGGTGACAGAGTCATAGCTTGAAAACTCTTGAGTAATATTAGTGCTAAGGGATAATAGTTTTTCAGGTGTGGACCAAATTGAAGTTTTATCGGCGATATCTTTTGGGTCGTCATAGCATTAGCTGTTATTAATCAATTACACAACCAGTTGAAAACAGAAGCTGTTAATTTACGTCAGCGCTCAACGTCACGACACGGATACCTAATAAATATTTTTCAACTAGATTAAAAAATAAATCTTACAGTCAATGTTCCAAGACATTGCAAAAACGTTAAAATTGTTAAAACGTTAAAATTTAACAGCTTTATTAATTTGTTTACTGTTGGTGAAAAACTGTTAAATTACGTTAACCAAAAATCCTTCAATGACACATCTCTTCGAAAGACGAATTCACTTTTTTTAAGACGCGTTCAGAAGATTGGATATTTATGCAATATGTGCACAACTTATGAAATTGAATACTAACTTGCGTTAGTAAAGGGGAAAAAACATACCGAATCGAAACTTAACATTGATACTCCAAAAAGTATCGATTTTTAATACATCGAGAATAAAAATATCAACAATAAATATCGATTATTTTATCATAAATATTGATATTTCTATATATTTTAACCGGGTCTAATATGGGTACGGGAAGCAGTTAGTACAAAAATACCTCATACGTTTTTGTTGATCTCACTATTCAAAAGACTTAAAAAAGAACCTAAGCTTGCAATTCAACCAGAACATCAAATGAACCCTTCGGAAGGAGGTATACTTGGTCTGGTGTTGGAGTTAGGGCCGCCAGATCCTTCCTTCCTTACCTAATCGAATACAGTAGTCCTACCGGACGGAGGTACCTACAGTTTAACCTATAATCCGAACCACGGAAGCGTTCTGGCGTATTTCACATTACGCAGCAAGCTGTACCAGAGTTTACGATCGGGTCAAGTGCTTACGAAAATCACTTCTGAGACATGAATTCCAACCGGGTACCTTTCTATCTACGGCTTTAACCACTGAGTCACCATACCGCTTCCAGAAGACCTATCGAAACTTTATTTTTTACTTTAGACATTAATACGATGAACCTGCTTATATTCTTTAGACGGCGCCACACAGGGGCATTTGACACAAAAAGTCGATCAAAATTATTTCTACGTAATTTGGACTTTTGTTTCGCTTCTTTTGTGTATTGGAACTTATAACTGTGAAGTAGGAGTAATAATAAAGAACACGAACTGTGTTCATGCACTTAATAACATATTAAGCTAATATTTACAGAATACCTAAACAATAATCATACATGTACACCAGAATATCATTCTGACGAACCGTCCCATCTTTCATCGTCGGAACCTTCACCTTATGGCCCGTTCTCTTCTTGAGTACTCGGGTCCCATTAAAGTAATATTTTAGTAGTCTCTGGATTGAATGATTTAGATGTTTTGTTCCTGATGAAGCTCAAATACGGATCCTGAGTTAATGAAAGCCTATTAATGACATCTGTGTTGCACTAAACCCAACTAAGTTTTCTGGAGAGTCTCCCTAAATCGTCGAAAATATTTGTTCCTAGCTTCTGCTGCTTCTTCTGACAGAGTGCCTATAGGCAAAAGTGCATAGTCTATAATAAGTGGGCCCTCAGTCAATACTTCGTGTATGGGTGACATTGGATGCCACGAGTACAGTTCAGTGTACAGTACATCTTAAATTTTTCGTGACAGTGGGGAATATATATATATATATATATTTATCTTGTGCCCACTATATATCATTCACATAATAGTATAAAACCTGTCAATCAATGTTTTGTTAATACCTATTACCTCTGTGGACATCATTTGGTAAAATCGGTCAAATCATCGAAAGATTTTCGGATTGGATTTTATGGGGATTTCGATACATCTTTTGAACCAATCATGGTATTTCTTTAAAAACACACTCTCAGTTCTCTTAGCAACCTGCTATTTTCTTTTAATTTCAAATTTAAGCCTTAAAAACGTTTGTTCGAACTGTTGCGTTTGTTCGACCGTGAATGTCGGTTGATTTAAAATATTTTCCTCGACTAATTCCAACTTTTACACGAAATAATTTCCTTTCTCGTATTTAATCACATCATAAATAGCTTTTCGGGTCATGAGAATTATACCAGAAGAGCCCATAACAAAGAAAATCGTAGATGAATTAATGTGACGGAAAAAAGTAGGTTTGTTTCATTGTAAATAATCTAGAATTTTTTCGAATAAATACGTTTGGCACTTTTTGGCACCTAATTTTCAATGAAACACCAAGATAGTACACTAAACTAATACCATACAAGAAATCAGACTCGGGAAAGGTCCGGAAATATAACAAAATCACTCTTTAACACTTTTCGTAATAAAAAAATCAGTACAAAATGAGTCAGCTTACAAAAATGTACAGAAATAAAGTTGTGCGATACTTTTGGATGTATGTGACAATTATTTCAATTATAGGCACCTGGCTGCATAATATCCATGATTAATATCACCGCTACTCACTTAACATCACTCACAAATTAAATTGGTAGAACTTATAATTTTCTTGTATTTTCTTGGTAACAGTACGTGGGTCTTGGAATGTGCTCAGAAGATGACTGTTCACAGGGTGGGGAATGAAGCTTATCTAAAAAATATAGCTGATTGTGATTCTGTAGATATTTGCCTTGAGTCAGGTATATACGGGTTCTTGGAATTTGGTAAAAAAAATTGACTTTTGATCGGCTTTTTGTATCAAATACCCCTGTGTGCGGCGTGTACTGTCATGAAAGCTGTTTAACGAAATAGTATTCATAAAAAATCTTTGAAACGAGATGTTAGAGTACCGTTGTATGTCTGCAGTTAACGTATCGTACAGTAGCGTTATCGTCCGTACGGCTAAACGCTTCCCACTCTGCACGCTCTATCTCAAGAAGGGTTAAATATATGAAATATTGTCTGTAACGAAATTTGTAGATAATTTAGTGGTCTACAATTTTCCTAATAACTTCAAATAACATCTAGAGTAAAGGAAACAAGATATTTTTTTTTAAACCTGTTTTTTATGACCTTTGACCTTGAATATCTTGGCTAGTGTACACGAGATGCTGTGAGACTTTTGAGCCAACTTTTTATCTTTTATTACGAGATTTGCCCTTTTTCTCGCCTTATTTGACTGTATTATTGGGAATAGAAAATAAATGTATGTAAGAAGTTCAAAGATACGCATTTAATTACTGTACACAAAATAGCTTTATGACATTTTAAAATAGATGCTAATGAATTTTACAAAGATTGTAATGGGTTCTAAGGAACAGAGTGTAGATGCAATGCGGCTACAGATCAAAGTGACCGTGCGCGTGCTACCGGAGAGATTGGCTAATGAGTGAAATGCCTGGTCGAACTTGCGTTTAGGGCGGTGGATTTGCTGCGTAATAAATGTCTCGAGGCTCGCGTTCAGTTGAGACACATTTCGGAAACACCATAGGATTTTGTTTGAGGTTGATTCGGCTTCCAGTGTCAGTTTGGGGCGGGCGACCAACAAAGTGTTTTGTGCGAATTCCTAGTACAGTGACGTGTGCGACGAGCCTAGGAGGAGATTTGTTGATTGACAATGTGATAAACTTCTCTTTTATTTTCCATGAGGGGGAGTCTATGGGAAGAAGACCGCTTCATGCGCGTTGATGCAACAGGTGGAAAGAGCTGAAGGAAGGACTCTCGTCTGGCTCACCTCAAGGTGTTCTTCATTTGATGACTCGGTCTGTACAGTACGAAACCCGCGTGATATATCCGTGGGCACAAAGCATCCTAGTCGCGGAGCCAGCCATACCACAAGAGACAGGAAGACCGCGTGGAGCGAGGGCAGCTCCTCCATCACGTCTATACACCGTGTACGCAACGCAACGCTAAACATTCCTTCATCGTTACAAACTTTTGCAAAGAGGATACATGCTCTGCAAATCATAAACTTGCTTTAATCTGAAAACTGTGCGCTCAATTATTTGTTTTGGAACTTGGATGGCTAGAAAATCTCCTTCTTCTTCCTACCATTCATCTCACATTGCGCGATCTGCTTTACTGTACTTCTTTGTGAGTCACCAGGCTTGTGTAAGAACATTTTTATGCTACTCTTTTATAATTAGCGGCATATTAATACTTGCAAAAATATGTTTTCTCAAAGATACAGAAGCAAACTAATTTAATTTTATATAGTTCGTTGTGCCGTCGGTCGCCAGATGATGAAACCAAAGCCGTCCTAAGCAGCAATTATAAGAACAATTAATAAAGGTAATTAAGTTCATTAGTAATAATAATTACGTCAATCACGTTAACACTTGTGAACGGTTTGGCCACCATCAAATTTCAAAGTAAAGGCTAATAGAAACTTCGTATCAGAAATATTACAGAGTTCTTATAATTGATATCTTCTTCCAGCTAAATTATCCACTATCACAACTTGACGTTCAATGTTCATTTAAATACTGTTCAAACTTCACTTTTAAAATCACAGTTCCTATCGACGACATAAAGTTGTTCTTAAACAAAGTTCGCATACACCGAATTGCACTGCATAGTAACTATACCGCTCACCGCTAACGGCACTCGGCGATAATCCGGACCGTACTCCGGCGGTGGCCGGCTACCGACTGACTGTAACAATGAGTTCCTACGCCTCTCAGGCACTACTTTGTAACCGGCGGGAGGTAACTGTGATGTTACACTTGCTTGCCATGAAATATGTTATTGTAATTATTAATATGGCTTCATATTAAATGTTTAGGTTGGCAAGACACTTGGAAAAAAAAAAAAAGGGAAGAGAGGTGGAGCATCTTTGGGAAAAATAGAAACACGATGGAAAGGAGTGTTGATTATGGCAGGGTGTGGGAAAAGGCAGAAATAATCATTGAGTTAAGTATACAAGGAGAATGAAATGTTATTAAAGTAAAGTTTAATGTTTAATAAATCAAAATGTGAAGTTGCCGGCCTCGGTAGCGTAGGGGTTAGAGTGCTAGCTCCACGCGCCGATGGTCGCCGGTTCGAGTCCGGCCGCGGGCATGGGTGTTAAAGTGTTGTGTCTGTAAATGTCGTGTTTGTGTTGTAGTGTCCTTGTGATTACACTTGAAAATATGTACACTGGAGAAACTAATACATTGAAAGAATCAGAATCACATTGAGCTGGCTGTGTGGCCTCAGTAGCCGAATGCCATTAATTTTTAAAAAAAAAAATGTGAAGTTTTTAGTAAAAGAAGACCAAAACAATTCCAATCAGATAGTCGTGTATTTTGTGAACGCTTATATCCCATATCTCATATCTTTCATAAAAGCCGATCTTGTGCATCCGCAGGTGAGGCATTGACTAAATGCATGTCCTCGCGCAAGGTATCCATCCAGCGCCTCCTGGGTCTTGCTCCGGACTTATATCGAGATCTGTTCTTGCAACTGAAGTGTTTTTGCTGCGTAGTACATGGCCGTACCACTGCAAACGACCCTCCCGCCTTTTTCTCGGGGATTGGAGAGCTACACCAAACTCCACCCGAACTTTCTCATTCCTGATGCGGTCCAATGTAGTGAGTCATCTTCATTTCCATGACATACAGCTGTTGTTCATGACTGGCCAACATTAAACTAATTCATTTTAATGTTCAGTAAATGATTTAACTTTGTGATTAAAAGATTTAATTACATTTTAAACCCATTTTCACTGGTTCAATCCCTTCAAAAAATGCCTCATGTAACTTGTACTAAATTACAATTCAAAACAAATTAAAAATTCTAGTGTATGATTAAGTAAACCTTTTAAGTAAAACTTCAAGATTGGTTGTCTACTCGTCTTTTGGTAGCAAAAATGGTTAAAGAAAATAAATTATAATAATGGGTACAAAGTGCTCATACGTAATATAAAACTGATAGTTTTCTTGTAGCTACGATACAATAAAATTCTAAGCTTGATTTTACTCCCTCTTTTTGAACGAGCTTTACATAGTTATCGAAACGCGTGTTCTGCTATCTGAGAAAGCATTAAGCTCGTAGACGCATGCGGTCTGTTTGTCCTTCCAATCGGATCACCTGTATAATAGTGCGGCATTTGTTACAAATTGATACCCTATGCAAAACAAAGTTAATTAATTAATGTTGCGCGAATAATTGGATTAATTGTGAGATGGCAAATTACTCCCCATTACATGAATATTCAAACGCAACCATTAATTAAAATAATATCAAATTATTTCCGGCCTTTGTAGCCAGGGAACTGGAGAGAGAAACGCGAACACCGGCAAAAGCGCTATCAAGCGGCTAAACACACTGACTATTACGGAAGCAAACTACGCGGTCTGCTAACTAATACGCAGAGTGCAATACTTAAGACCTCAAGAATAATTTCTACCGCTGGAAATATTTAAAGACCAGCGCTGAAAAACAAAAATATTCTGAGTGTTAGACTTCTTCTTGTGCATTATTATGTTACGCAATATCTGATGCTATTTTACTAAATACTCCAAATTTAGTTCACTTTCTTAATTTGTTTCCTACCATCAAATTCAGCTAACTATATCTAAAAAACTTACAATCCATACTACACTTATCGACAAAACTTTGCTCTTTTCGTGCCGTTTGCATTGGGGACTAAATATTAAAGTAGTCTTCACGTGAATACTTGGTACAATATAATATTTTGAACTAAGGCTGACGATTAGAAGATAAGAGAGGCAAGAAGAAAGAATTTACTTCGTTCAAACTGTGTTATTCAAATTCCTCATGTACAGTGGACAATAAATCCCAGCTTGTTGGATGCGGTGCAAGATTCATTTGTGAACTTTTGGCAGATTCATTTCCCGGTCCGACCACACGAAGCATTGTTTTCCACGATCACATGAGACGAAATGTCAGTTAGTAGCCTTGCGGAAGATCTCCTTAGGACTGATTCGGCTCATTATGGCTAGAATGCCAGTTCCCACAAAATATTATTAGGCGCAAGTTGAAACTATTTCTACTACATGTACCTTTAAACTCAAATTTTGATTTATTCGAAATGTGGTGCTATACAAGAATGCCAAAAATTAAGTGGACACATAAAGTACGAAATGAACGTGCATGAGGAGAGTAGATTGTTGTAGAGTCTTACAGAAAGAAAAATTAGGATGGTGGGCCACATTTTAAGAGATGCGGGATTGGATAATTTGTTAGTGGAGAGAAGTGTGCAAGGAAAGAACTTAGAGGCAGATAAAGATCAGAATATGTGCAGAAGATGATTGAAGACGTAGGTTGTAAAGGGTATGCTGAGATGAAGAAGTTAGCGCAAGATGGAATAGATGGAAGATTGTATCGAGAGACTAATGACAGAGAAAAAAAATGAAGGATTCTTCGTATGCATCTTATATATCATTGTTATATCTTAGCAAAGCACATTCTTTTTGAAATTATGTGTTACTGTGGCTTCAATAAAGTAGTCCACAAAATTCGCCAGGAAGACTCGTCTTCATCGTACACAGTGACAGTAACAACGAAAGTAACAGCAAGGAATGCAATGTTTTATGAGTATTCCAACTAAAAATTTTAAATAAAAATGATTATTTATGTATTTTACGTAGTTTACTTATTTTTATTCCAGAAACTCTGTAAACTAAAACATAACATCATTCAATTAAATTAAGATGCTGGTTGAGCAATAATTTTATTTATCTACTGCTTCTGTTAAACCTATGTAAAACCTTAAAGCTGAACGTCAGGTAATTTGCAACAGTCTGCATATTCCTCTATTTCGGGATTTAAGTAAAAATAGTAGACAGATGTGCCCCTCCAGTTTCTTGTGGTGTAATGAACAGAAAACATATCTTGCGAAGGAAAAACGCTCATTAGCGGCGGATGCCAGAGGAGGGTCGGACAGCCACTCCACAATACAGTGCAATGCGGTACAATAACGTCCTCTTTCATGGATTCCAATATGAGAGAATAAATATATGGAATTTAAAAGAAGTTTACAGAAAAATAGATCTAGCAAAGCAGATCTATATACGAAAGGATACTTTAACACGGAATAATTATAACATCTTTATTCCAACAAGATACTGGCAACTATTTTGCAGAAACTTTTGATAGAAATTCTTTTATGGAGTAGAAGTAGTTGTACAGTAAAAAGATATGCATACCCAAATATCTTACTCCTTTATTGAACAAATAACAACGACTGGTAATCATTGCGAAAATTTTTGGTTCTTGTGTTTTTTACCATTTATTTCAAACATAATGTAACCGGAGGACACTAATGTGTATGTATACTCTGTCATAATTCTTAACTTTATTTCGTTTTTCTGCAGAAAGCTCTACTTGTAACCCTACAAACAATTCTTATTACTCGCTTCTGAGTTCTGAATTTTCTGTTCCTCTGAGTTGAAATGATCCAGGAGATCACTATATTTGACAGTAATAAGCGAAAATAACTAAATTAATTAATTTCTCTATATTGAGATAAACTATTGCTGAAATTGTAGAAATTTGAAATAAGGTAACACTCTGTCGCTACTAATTTAATGACTTGTACCCTCCATGTCAAATTATGATTAATACGCAAACCTATCAAATTTACAATCTTTACCTCTTGAATTATCTGGTCCGCGTATCTGCGTGATATACTGAACTGCATATATTGTGTTTTATCACAATTTAAGAACAAGCTATCAGCTGCGAACCAGTTATTAATACGAAAATAGTTTACAATTTTTCTGTAGAGAGTATTTTAATTCAGAGGCTTGTGTTATCCATAAAAATTCAAATGTTGGATATTCAGCTGTAGCAAAAGATAGCAAAAGATAGACAATTGTACAGTCATCATAGAATCCTGACGTACTCGCCATTTGATGAACCCTCCCGGAAAATAGTGAATCACACGACACAGCAATATGGTAAAATGTTCCAGCGATAATTTTCTGTTTTCTATTCAAAAGGTAAGAGACAAACCGTTTATTAACAAATAAGTTCTAGGCTCGTCAAAAATAATGGATTGAACAGTTTCCTGGTTATCGAAAGACAATGGAGAATATGCACGAAATTTAAATGCGTATAATATTTTTATTTGGAACCTTTATTACTGTAGAATTATAACTACAGCGTTTTTCCCTATTTATTCACATTTTATTCATTGATTTTAAATAATCAAAAGTTTTAAAAATACAAGGGGAATTTAACTTGCAAAACGCAACGCTACTTGTCGAATCGAATCGTGATGTCAAACTACACGTTCATATTGTAAACGAAGGCATAGTTACTGGGTGTTTTATAATTTTGTGATTGTGTTTAAGTTTTATCGTAATTTATCAGCATAATTGATGAAATATTGCATTCTTGTGAGAATACTCATACCATAAATAATCAATAGAAGTAGTTTTGTAAAAAATCTCCCAGAAAAGTTAATTTCATTGTGACAAAAGTATTTTGCATCAAATCCGGACTTTCCAGTCGCTGACGTCGGAGGAGTGAAAGATGCATGGTAATTAAGTGTTAGATATTTGAATTATTTATATTTTTAAACTTTTAGTGCATTAATTACGTATTAGATACACATAATGTGAATCAAGAGCCACACTGACAGTGAAACGGCTGATAATAGAAAATATGAATGTGATTCAAATATAGATCTAGTATATTTGAAACAAATCACGTTACCTATAATACAGCGTTTTTTTCCCATAAAATAGTTTTTAGTAATGAAATCTTCACTGGTGTACCGCCGGTTTTGTATTTTCACAACACAATCCGGTGGTACAAACGTAAAGTCCTAATTGCAATCATACGCAAGGAAAGTCTTCATTCTTACATTACTTGTTCATTTTATTTTTGAGTGCGTTTTTAATTGAAATAGGTATTATTTTTTACTTTATTTCATTTTCGTCATTTCTAAACTTGTATGTCATCAAGAAGTATTTTAAAAGAAATACGTAACATCGATAATATCGATTTTTTTCTTTTTTCTAATATACGTGTACGTGACGCAGACAAATTCGCCTCCAAACCAAATTTCAATGGCTATTAGCGATGAATATTAGGAAGCCATTGTTAATATACTGGCCGAAATTGCATTTGTTGTATCTATTAGGAGTAGTATGGTTTATTTTAAAGTTGAAATAAAATAAAAATCATGCTCAATTTCTGCAGATAAAAAATCTGATACTGCGGGGATTTAAACCCGGTTCGAATAATTAGGGAGAGGACACCTTACCATATACACCACTGTGACTGTAGGTAATATATGCCAAATTTTGTAATTAAAAGACATTTGGGATTTTTATACCCTTCAACATGTATTCAGGAGAATAAAATACGCTTTTAAAATGTTTGATAGTCTCCTTTACGAGCTTTTAAAGGTTTGTAGTTGTTGTGGATTAAACTTGAATAAGAAATGATTTAAAAAATATATGTACCTATTAAACTTTTGTAAACTAAGTTATGATTGGAGTTTGAATAGGTATTATAACAAAATTTAACATAACAACATTGAACATTATGTACTTAAATTAAAATGATCTTCAGGACAATGTAAACTACTAGTTGAAGACTATTTTCGTCTTATCATAGCTATACACTACGTTTTTCTTACATTCGCATCTCGCGGAACATAAGAATACACTTTATCAGGTGCATTCACATAGGTATAATGCGGTATTTATAGCATGGTTTCCGACCTCTTTCCATATCGAAATTAGCTACAAAACATAATATACAATATACATCAATGTAGTCGGGTACAATGACGTCACGGTTTGACGGCGTTTAAATCGTCAGAAATGGATTGCAGTTTTAAAATATATTTTTCTATGTTATATTTTAATATTTTCATTAATATTATATTTATATAGCAGTGTAGATAATTGATTTAAAATATAAAAATAATACATTCATATATCCTATTGTTATTAAATCATGCTAGATTGGTACGAGAGCCCGATGTTGTGAAAACTTTTTCATTACAAAGGCTAGAACCACAAATATTACAACATGCTTGAAGCATTCATATCCGAAAGGTACACAATTTACAACGTTTTCAGCATCTTTTTGACTGCCTCGAATAATGATTGCTTCTAAATGGTACGTAGGGCGCGTCAATTAATTACTAGAGGTGTTTTTTCGGAAATCCAGACCCCCACCTATGGTGAGGTCCCCCTCCCCCCATTTCACCGCACGTAATTAATAGACGCCCTCTTATCAGCCGTGCCTACTGACCCGCAACTGTTATGCATAGATAAAAATGAATTTATAGAAATTCAATGAAGGAATAATAATCTGTAAGAAAAATAATAATATACAAATAAATATTCAAGACGGTGATTAGGAATTTTTAAACGAAGTAACCGTAACCTTGGTGCAGTTAAAAATATTATCTGTTCCGCTTTATAAATTCGAAATTGTTGGGGATAGCTCTCGTGAAGCATGACAGACAGATGCTCTGACAGAGATGGTGTTTTGAGGTGTTAGAGGCAGTAAGCAAAGTACTGTGACATCAGTAAAAGATTAAACTATTCGTATAAACGTCCAAGTTACTTTTACCTGTCACTTACAAACTAGCTTCTAACCGAGCGTATTGGGTGAGAGGTAAAACTCTGGCCTCACATTTGGGAGTACACGGGTTCGAATCCACTTCCGACCATCCTTTTTTGTGTTTCCATAGTATCCACCAAATCACACAAGGTAAATATCGGGATTGTGCCTTCAGAAGGCCATAGAAGAATTCATCCCCGTTCCTTGCCCACACTCCTATCACATCTCTAATGACCTCGACATCGAGGAGGTGTAAAACCATAGAAAAAACTAACTTTTAAGCCCGTCAAAAATGACTGAATTCAGAGTCCTAATATTTCGTTTCTTTGCAGTTGTTTATCTTTTTTTTTTTTTGCAATTTCATTCCTCCCAGCTGAAGGCTGGGAGGCGGGCTGCGGAGAGTCACGGAGACTCTTTTCAGCCTACTAGTCTACGGGGAGGGAAGGGGGATGGAAGGTCGGCCGCGGCCTTGTAAGGAACCATCCCAGCATTCGCCTAGAGTGACTGAGGAAAACCACGGGAAACCTCAGACAGGATGGCCGAACCGAGTTTGACCCCGGTCCCCCCGAATGGCAAGTAGCAGTGCGAAATCGCACTGCCCTTGATTTGGTAGACTTGTACATTGTTAGTTGCAGTTTACATCGAGAGACAGCTAGAACTTGTTATTTGCTACGGGATATCTTCGCAAACAAAGCGCTCATGAAAGCAGCTTAAATTTTTTATAGCTAAATTCATCGTGGCTTATGTTTTAACACAGTATATCTGTTGTCCTTCCGTAAGGTCTGCATTTCGAACATAACCCTAACCTCCATTAACATTGCCTTTCGAATATCATAGCTTATATCACCCGTACGTGGATTAATGCATTCAGTGTATCGCGATATAAACTGGATCACATATTTCTTACCTTCCTATAACAGCAATATTTGTGCACACTGTATAGCGAGAATATTTACATCGAGCGGATATAAATAAGCGTATAGCAACTAACGATTTAAACGAAATACATAATTTTCTTTAAGGTTGGTTTTCAATTTAAAACATACTGAATAATTGAAAAAAAAATATATTAGATTGCTATCGTAGAGACATCCTATTTGTGTTGTACTTCTGGATTTAAAAAAAAAATTATAAATATGCATCTTCATCACAGTAACTGACTCAGATAAAGATTACACGTCAATTTAATTTAGACTCGTCACGATACAATTTTATGATCAGTATAATCTATCCATACGTGCATTATGTTATAAATGTACCGAACTTAAGCACCCAGTGGTATCATATTCCTCCGTTTCAAGGATAACACAATGAAAGGATGATTATAGTGACGATAGTTGTGCTTGTGGTTCCTTGTGTGTGAGATAAGTTTGGTTATGATTAATAAAGGGGATTTTGATTTTATGAAGGAACATAAATATTGAGTTTGCAAGAATCTCCATGTTATTTGGAACACAGGAAAACTGTCACAATATAACATTTATTTAGTATCATTGGCTTTTACATGTCTGAGAAAATTTACCATTAATATTAACACACGAAGGCAAAGTCACAAAAGAAATGATCATGGGTACAATTAGCCATCATGAGCAAGCAAAAAATTGTTCTCTACTTTTAAATCCATCTCAGAATTAATAAGCAAGGGCGCCACGAATGAACAATTATGCTATTCTAAAATAATTCAAATAGTTCTGGAAAATTATGCTTGTAGCTCAGTTGGATTTTCTGCTACAAAGTTAGAACATGGATCTATCCTCTCAAAGACGCTTAAGGGTTCAGTTGCACAGAATGTAAAATCAGATGGCTCGATCATAATATTTTACCATTGTAGTTCTGCGTCTGATGTCTGCGGTGATCGAAGATGACCCACAGCAAAGGAGCTCCGTCTCAGAAGGCGGCTATAGTCACGCCCGTTCTAGCAATGCGCATCATCGCATTACTGACTGTGTCGCCGTGCGAAAGATGCTCCAGCCAGCCGACAGCGTCACATTTACGACACCAGGAGTCGGACTGCAGCAGTTAGGGAGAAAAGCCAACTTTTGGAATCCACAACAGAATTTTTGTTGGGTTCGGCGTCCCGCAGTCGAATGAATCTCGTCGCTCTTCCACCTCAGAGGAACACCCTTGCAGTCTCGAAGATCACATTTAACAGAAAATTCCCGGAATTTTAGTTATAGGCAGCATTGCGATTTGGTCTTAGGTTATCAACCTGATGTCAAGCAATATTCCCGATATCTTATTCGCTCCGCGTGCGTATCACAGAGGTCGGAAATATTCGGCCGCCCTCGTGGGGTGAGAGCGTAGTCGGGTGGTGGGTTTTTACACTAGGTCAGCGGCCTCTTATTGACTGCCCACCCCAAGGTGACAGGAATTGTTCTTCTGCAAAACCATTTACCCCTGTGCTTTGTTAGCCGATTACATCCAGTCGCCGTGGCTAACGGTTGTACCGGTGAATGCCTCTCGGGAAGGCCACAATCCTCTTCAAGCTTACACAGCTCAATAAATGTTTAATATTCATGGCCCCAAGATACACTTAATATTCACATGAAATCTTCCGTACTTTAAGTAAGTCATCAAAATATATATATATGTGGTCACCCAAGCTTTATGAAATCTAATCTAACATTATGATTTATATAATAAAAATGCGCCTTAGAATGTGGGTAAAAGCGTGTCACATTATATATTCCACCAGAGGATATACTGTATTACGAAAAAAAGTTTTAAACTGTACCTTGATATTCATTGAAGAGTGATCCGCAGGGATGAGGTTCAGTGATGAAGTTGACACTTAAAAGGAAATGGAGACTTTTGTCCTAGTGTACATACAAATAAATGTTGAAAAGATGCGATTTTTTTTACTTATGGCTTTACGCCTCGTCGACGTCGAGGTCATTAGAGGCGGGATGGGACTGGGGACAAGGAACGGGAAGGCCTTTTTGAGGGAAGCATCCCGGCATTCGCCTGGAGTGATTTGGGGAAACCATGGAAAATCCAAATCTGGATGCCCGAACGGGGATTCGAAGCGGCGTCCTCTCGAATGCGAGGCCAGAGCGTTAACCGCTCACCAACCACGCTCGGTGAAACGATGCGAATAAAGAAGGGAGAATTGTTGGATCTAACACACATATCTAAAATACGTTGATTTCCTCGCTCATTCGACTTGATTTTTGCTTACATCATAATTCCACATAAATGCTGGCTTAGCCTGTAAGTTTCAGAGTCCAAAGAAATGTACAGTGGAATAACGCCTCCAACTTATCTTCAAAGTACTGAAGTTGAGGAATCTGCATGCTACCGTATTTAACACCGAATTCAAAAATTCATTCACTCGCGAAAACATGGAAAACATCCCCACTTTACCACATGGTGTGGAATTAGAGATGGGTCCGATAGAAATTGATAGCGTAGGTATTCTAAAGCAATTAAAACTCCTGAAGTAGGGTAAAGCACTGGGCCCCGATGGTATACCGGTAAGAGTATTTTCTGAATACGCGGAGGATATTGAACCATTTCTGTCAGATATATTCCGTAAATCTTTAGAAGAGAAAAAAGTAACTTCTAGCTGGAAAATAGCCCAGGTTATTTCCGTTTTTAAGAAAGGAGATCGGAGTGATCCTAGGAATTATCGACCCATATCTCTAATATCTGTCTCGAGCAGAATTCTAGAACATGTCATATGCTCGAATATTATGAAGTTTCTAGATGAGAACGAGTTACTTACACCGTGTCAACACGGATTTCGGAAGAAGAGATCGTGTGAAACACAGTTGGCCCTATTTTCCCATGACGTAATGAAAGTTATCGATGCAGGTTCGCAAGTTGATGCAGTCTTTTTGGATTTTCAGAAAGCTTTTGATTCTGTGCCACACAAACGACTTTTAGCGAAGATTCGAGCTTACGGTATTTCGGCTCAGATTTGCGAGTAGATACGTGATTTTCTAACTGGTCGATCACAGTATGTCGTTGTTGACGGGGAAAGCCTCTTCTAAGATAAATGTTACTTTGGTTGTTCCTCAAGGAAATGTAATAGGTCCACTTCTTTTCTTAATATTTATAAACGATCTTGGTGACAATGTCAAATGCTGGTTGCGATTGTTTGCCGACGATGCGGTTATCCATAGGGAAAAAAGGTGCTCCGACGATTGCTTAGAAATTCAGCGTGATTTGGATGCTATTTTCGATTTTTTTTTTTTTTTTTTTTTTTTTTTAATGGCATTCGGCCATGTTAGCCATTAAGCCAGCTCAATGTGTTTTTTCGTTTTACAATGCATATATTTCATCTAAATGTGATTGTATTCTCTCTTTTGTAAGGACTATACAAGACGAACACAACACTTAATTAAAACCACCCATGCCCTCGGCCGACTCGAACCGGCGACCCCTGCAACGCGAAGCAAGCACGCTACCCCTACGCTGCCGGGGTCGGCCTATTTTCGATTGGTGCCGTAAATGGCAGCTTAGACTTAATTGCAAAAAGTGCAAGGCAATGCGGATAAGTAACAAGAAGAATCAGTTTGTTCACGAGTACAAAATAAACAATTCAGCTGTTGACACGGTTGATTCCGTGAAGTATCTGGGGGTGACAGTACAAAGCAACATGAAATGGGACATGCACATAACTTCCGTCGTAGGCAAGGCTAATTCTAAATTACGATTCATAGGTCGTATTTTGAGGAATTGTAATGCTCATACAAAGGATATAGCGCATAAAACACTAGTACGTCCCCATCTGGATTACTGTTGTGGGGTTTGGGATCCGTATCGCAAGGTTCTAATTGACTCAGTGGAGAGGGTGCAGAGGAGAGCCGCTCGATTCGTGACTTGTTACAGCCCTTATGAAAGCGTCACAGAATTGATACATAGATTGGGCTGGGATAGTTTGGAAGACAGACGACGTAGCTTGCGTTCTAATTTATTGGAGAATATGCGAAAAAAAAAAAAAATCGATTGCAAGGAAATACTTCTTCCGCCAACCTATTTAGGTCGCAATGACCGGAGGGATAAGATTGGAGAAATAAGATGCCGTACTGATGCTTTTATGTATTCCTTCTTTCCTCGCACTATTCGGGATTGGAATGGTCGGGTTTAGGATTGGTGCTTAGCACCCTCTGCCACCCACAATGTTTGTGATTTGCAGAGTATGGATGTAGATGTAGAAACAAATATCGGCACATATTCTTAAACAGTCAGTTAATGAAGGATTGGTGTTTTATCAGAACATACTAACACCATCTGCAAATACTGCGTGATTCACAGAGTGTGAAAGTGATCATATAGTGAGCAGAGAAGCTAATTTAATAGCCGACATTTCATCACCGCATTGACAATATGTGGAAGCCGGCAGCTCTAACTACAAACATTGTTCCACTTCTCCCCGCCGGGTCTTCCACATTGACGTTATCTTCTCTTATTTTTCTCCTAGTGTTTAATAGAGCAATGGTTCCTAGGCAATATTTATGGATCGCAGAATATCCACAACTCTGGAAAAAATGTGCACCGTTACAATATTTATTGCAGATGCTCATTAACCTATTTTTTTTTTAGGAAGCCATAATGCATGAACCGTTAGTAATAACATCTTAAAAAAAGTTTTCAGTTAAGTACCGTCTTTTAATAACTGTTATATTTTTTCCAGACGCGTTTCGACCTGTTGGTGTGGGCTATCTACAGTGGGAAGATTATGGTAGCTACCACGTTTCAGTCCGGAGCAGTACTTTCCACACATCTCTGGACTCGTATTCAATTAAAAAATTCTTCATTTATGTACACTTCACTGTACTAGTATTTGCTCTTTTTCTTGTCGAAACTGCACTTTTTATGATTTTACCCAACAAATTGAAGTGTACATAAAGATTAAAGTTAAAATGTTGAATTTTGGAATCGAATAACAGTCCAGAGAAGTGTAGAATGTGCTGTTCCGGGCTCACTTGTCATCAATCTTCACACTGATGATGCCTCATACCAAATCGTCAAAACGCGTCAGGGGAAAACATTAATAAAACAGTTGAAAAAAGACGTTTTATTTAAAACATTTATGCATTAGGTGTGGTATATGGCCAATAACAAAGTTACTATCTAAATAAAAAAGGTTCTAATTGATTACACTCACAAACAATTTATTGTTTCATGTATAATCATGTGTTCAGTAGTTGTATGAGATATCATAAACTTCGGTGGCAACAACTGTCTCTCATGTTGCCCATATTAAGACAATTCAGAAATTACTGAGTGGAGTGCAGTCAAGCCTTTTTACGTTGCATACCAAGAGAGTGACTAGTTTTCAACTATTTATGAAAATATAAGAAGATTTAAAGCAGTATGATTCTTGTAAAGAATGAAGTAATATTAGCTTCTACAATACTCTGTGATTATTTTGTTGCTTATTTGGGTCAGCAAATCATCATTCTAGAATCCTCTTGTCTCGCGTAATGGATGAATATAGCCGGAAATTAATATAGTTTTAAAGTTTTACAAATTAAAAGGTCTGTAATGAAAGGATTTAAGTTAATGGCCTCTTAAACTAAAGCACAACTCTGAGAATGCCGAACTCTAAATTTCAGTAAGATTCCAGTTATTAGCGCTCTCAAATATCTGTTTTAACAGACATCAGGATACACAGATGCCAAGCTTTCGGCAGACTGTCCTCTGTTTGGCTGAGAGCATTTAGAGCAACACCATGCTTATATCACATACACAAGTTCTAATATCGTCACCAATGAATCGGCTGTCCTCACTGTATTTCTGAAAGTGGGATTGCTCGTAACGTCAGCTCCAGAAATGCAATTTCTATAAGCAGAGTAACATTCAGTACAACGTACTGTCATTGGAGCAGTTACGAAACATTGTCGTTTAGGGAGTTTTAAAACAGCACTATACATTTAATGTCATTTGCTCAGCGTTGTTTATTAACCTTCTAGAAGACGAGGTATTGACAACAAGGGAACGAAAAACTTTATCCCTATTTGAAGTGATCATTTATATATTTGCTTAAGTACAGTAGTAATATGATGCGGAAGCAATTTTGGGTTTCTTAAAGACTTTTACTCCAGTTAATCTTATGTTGCTCCTCATGTATGAAACAGTACGTAAATAATGTATTCAGTTATTCATGTGGGCAAAAGAAATTTTTAATTTATTTATAAAGAAGAACACGGATGTAAAGAAAGAAGTAGCACTGTAATCATTCCTTAGAATTTTTTGTTCCTTATATATTTTGTGAATACAAGGCTTGAGAAGGAAGCAACGATTCTGCTACTAACACATAATCAGAGCTGTCGCCTAGAACCTTCATTCTTGTGTTTGGTTTTATGGTAAGGTACGTAGATTTCGTCTCGTGATCAAGTAAAACAACGAAACTAACATAGATAGGAAGGGATTTTTTTGTGATATGTGTATTAAATTTATCTTAATTATCAGAATTAACGATGAATCTTGTTATCCTACGGCTTATTATTAAGTAATGCCACTAACAGCACGAATTTTGTTGGAAATACGGCTCAGCTTTAACTAATGTCAATAATTCTTTCATGACGAGGAATCGATTCATTTCTTTCCTGTAATATGACATTATTAACGACTATACTCAATCTCCGTTTAGGGTATTGAATAGAGTACGACATAATGCGTAAAACAGGGGTAGCCAACCCAAATGATCTTGCGGGCCACTTTGGAAATGTATCATAACTCCGCGGGCCGCATATAAAATTATTTATCACCATATTAGATTTAGACCCACTAAAGAAATTTGTTTGGAGTGAAAAATTGAAACATCATATATATTATTTCTATAAGGTATTTTTTTGTCACAAAACTATATCTTCCTTCATACGTAACCTAAATCAATGAATGAGGTGTCATTTTGAAGCTAATGGTCCTCACTTTGGTCAAATCATATTTTAAGAAATAAAGTTTTCGGAATTTGACCCTTAAAGGGCGAAAATGACAATATTTCTAAAATGCCGTTTTCTGTGTAAGGAGTCATTTATCTCTCTGGATACCTATCTGAAATCGTTTAATGAAGTATCATTTTAAAGATTAAGATCTCCACTTTAGTGACGTCATATATTAAAACAGAAATTGTTGGAAATTCGACCCTTAAAGGGCAAAAATATCTTTTTTTTAACAATTCGTTTTTGTGTCCGAGCGATTTACCTCCTTTAATATCTAACCGATATAGATAAATGAGGTATCATATTAAAGTATCCGCCGAGGTAACATTATATTTTAAGAGAGGAATGTTTCGTAATTCGACCCTTAGAAGGCAAAAATGTTAATTTTTCTAAAATGCGTTTTTTATATCTCGAGCCATTTATCTTCCTGGATATCTAACCAAAATCGATAAATGAAGTAGGATTATAAGGAGTAATATCTCAGCTTGGTGAAATCATATTTTAAGAAGGAATGTTTTTGGAATTCAACCCTTTAAGGGAAAAAGTATAAATTTTTCTATAACGCATTTTTGTGTCACGAGCGATTTATCTCCCTTGATATCTAACCGATATAGATAAATGAGATATCATATCAAAGATTAAGGTCTCTGCCGTGGTAACATTATACTTAATCAAGTAAGATAATGAGGAGTAATGTCTCAACTTCGGTGACATAATGTTTTAAGAAAGAAGTTTCTGGAATTCAAGCCTTAAAGGGAAAAAGTATAAATGGTTCTACAATGCATTTTTGTGTCACCAGCTATTTATCTCCCTTGATATCTTAACGATATAGATAAATGAGATATCATATTAAATACTAAGGTTTCCGCCGTGGTAAAATTATATTCTAAGAAAGGAATTTTTCGTAATTTGCCCCTTAAACGGCAAAAATGTTAATATTTCTAAAATACGTTTTATGTCTTTCGAGCCTTTTATTTCCCTGGATTTTTAACCAAAATCGATATATGAAGTAGGAGTATGAAGGGTAATGACTCAGCTTTGGTGACATCATATTCAACCTCACTATGCATCGCATTTTTTTCGCTAAATTTTCGCACGGGTCGTCTACTAATGAGTTATTATTATTGTATTTACTATTATTCTTACATGTAAACATAGATAATATAATAATAATGATACTAAACGCACATTGTAAATAAATATATAACATAAAATATAAAAAATATTTTGTAAAAGTGTGATGAATCTCGCGAGCTGGAAAAATGATTAAGGCGGGCCGCGGGTTGGCCACCCCTGGTGTAAAAAATGTTTTTTTTTTTTTCCTATGAGACAATTGAAGTTTGAAGTGTGTCGTGTAGATAAGACTGGGTTTCTAGTAATGTTCTCTATACCATTTGCACTTTGGGTTTCCATCGTGAGTGCAGGTAGGTAGCAGCCTGTTTGTAACACACCCTTGAGAGAGGGGATAGTGTTTCGCAGGGCTGGCTGCGCGCTGATCGCGGTAGGAGGATCTAGGACACCAAGATCATTGGACTAATTAGGGAGCTGCCGTGCGCAGACCCTAGATAACGAGCATTAAAGGAGTGATATGTTAATGATAATTAGTACACAGGCCTCACGCGCGTTGTCTGCTAGCGGCCAACGTAATTAGGTGATTAAAATTAGACCTCGCATCAGAAACTCAATTAGCAATTAAACGTGGCATTTTCTAATTACGATCGCGGGGCGGGGGAGTGGCGTTCGGACCCCCCGCCCGGCGCACTAATTACATATAAGCCTACACCAGAATTGCAGCCGGACGTTTACCGGTGGAGCTCGGGCGGGAGAGGGCAAAAATACGTCGAGTCTATGCAAATAATGCTTGGCGGCGATTACGTCAGGAGCGGGCGGTGCGGTGCCATACTTGGTCGGTGGTCGCGCTGCTTTGCATGCTAATTGCAGCTCTGTTTGTAGGTCTGCCGCGCACGCTGTCTGCACGCCGCAGAAATATGCCGCACAAACTGATTTACAATTTCAGCTGCAGCTGCCAGTCGAATCGAAAATCAAAGTTTCCTTTTGAATTGTGGGTAATTTTAGTAAAGTTAATCCAACTGATACTAACAACAGGGGACTGGTATAAAAAATGTTGTAAACCTATACGTATGACCTGTCGGTGTGTGACTTGAGGGCAACCGTCAGTAGTTTGTTTGTATTTTTTTTTTCGCTTAGGGCTTTACGGATATTCAACGATGATGTCATCAGAGGAGAGAGCGGAACGGGAAAGGAACGATAAGGAATTTTTCAATGGAATTTTGAGAGAACCATCCCGACATTCGCTTGGAGTGCTTTCTGAAAACCATGGACGATAGAAATCAGAATGGCTGGATAAGTATTGAACCCGTTTTCTCCAGACTCGAGTATTATCGCTAACCCCCCTCAATGGGGTTTGAGGGTTAATTACATACAGTAAAGGCCATAAATATGAAAACAGTATCTCTAAGACAGATTGTTTAGCGGTGGAGGGAGAGAGAGAGAGAGCAGGAAAGAGAAACAGAGACAAAAAAGAGGGACAGAAAGAGTGAGAAAGAGAATGGTAAAGACAGAAAAAGAGAAAGAAAGAACAAGGGTGAAAAAAGAGAGATACAAAGAAAGAAAGACGAAAGAGAGAAACAGCTTGAGAGACAGAAAGAGAGGAAGAGAGAAAGAAAGAACAAGGGAGAAAAATGGTGAGATATAGAGAAAGAAAGACGAAAGTGAGAGAGAGAGAGAGATCGGGAGAGACAGAAAGAGAGAGAGATACAGAAGGAAAGAGGTAGAGAAAGAAAGACAGGAAGAAGCTAGAGATGGGAGTGTGGGTGAGAGATACGAGACAGAAATAGTATGTGATTATCTCCTTGCAATATTTCAGAATCTGCAGAGAAGACAGGAAACAGTCTAAAGATCAAAATGACGGCAGTATCCCGTATGGTTTGTATTCTCGAGGGAGCACCAAAAACTATGCTTACAACAGTTTAAACGATTCCAAGCTGTCGTCTACCTACATGGCTCAGCATTATGATCGACTGTGTTGGAAAAACGAAGAGATATTGCGAGTGCTCCCGTGCATCATCTCACGAAGCGGGCCAGCAATTAGACCACATGTTTATCACATTAATACGCAAATTTTATTTCCAGAAAGTGCGTGGGATGCTGCTAAACTTACACTGTGAGTACTGTTTTAAATTATTAAATTCCTACTAGCCGCATAACTACCATGAATTTTGAAATCAAAGGAAGTTTCCAGGGCAGTAAAACGAAAGGAGTCTGTATTAAAAAAAAATTCTCCAGTTAACGAGCAGGAGTTTCTGGAAACCATAGAAATCGGAACCTGCACCGTCGTTTTGCTATCTTGCGCTATCTGCGAACAGCAGTGTAGTAAATCCATTGTTACAACAGAGGATCCGAATGGCTTGGAACACAAAACATTGAATTGCAAGACAATCGTCGCCAGTTCGACTGCAGTAAGGGTCGATTTCTCCTTATTCTTCAACGTGGTAATTTCTTCCCATCGGTTTGTCTGACTGCTTCATAATAAGGTCGATGGAACGAGTTTTCGTTTCGTTCTGTAGCATCGGAAAAACATTTAAAGCGAAAATTTTATTGAAGGATTTAGCAAGACGTATACCAAAAATCTGACCTTAGCCACCAAGAAATCGTAAGACATTCGATTCCATATTTAGATGCAAAAATTCATGCGGTTTACGAAGTATGCTCGCATGATATCAAGTTATCAGTACATTTTGTCTCGGGACAATTGTGTAAGAATGTATAGATATTTAGACGTGGTTAAAAAATATATATACACTCCTGGAAATTGAAATAAGAACACATTGACGCCGGTGTGTAAGACCCGCCATACTTGCTCCGGATACTACGAGAGGGCTGTACAAGCAATGATCAAACGCACGGCACAGCGGACACACCAGGAACAGCAGTGTTAGCCATCGAAGGGCGCTAGCTGCGCAGCGGTTGGGCACCGCCGCAGTCAGTGTCAGCCAGTTTGCCGTGGCATACGGAGCTCCATCTCAGTCTTTAACACTGGTAGCATGCCGCGACAGCGTGTACGTGAACCGTATGTGCAGTTGACGGACTTTGAGCGAGGGCGTATAGTGGGTATGCGGGAGGCCGGGTGGACGTAACGCCGAATTGCTCAACATGTGGGGCGCGAGGTCTCCACACTACATCGATGTTGTCGCCAGTGGTCGGCGGAAGGTGCACGTGCCCGTCGACCTGGGTCCGGACAGCAGCGACGCACGGACGCACGCCAAGACCGTCGCATCCTACGCAGTGCCGTAGGGGACCGCACCGCCACTTCCCGGCAAATTAGGGACACTGTTGCTCCTGGGGTATCAGAGAGGACCATTCGCAACCGTCTTCATGAAGCTGGGCTACGGTCCCGCGCACCGTTAGGTCGTCTTCCGCTCACGCCCCAACATCGTGCAGCCCGCCTCCAGTGGTGTCGCGACAGGCGTGTATGGAGGGACGAATGGAGACGTGTCGTCTTCGGTGATGAGAGTCGCTTCTGCCTTGGTGCCAATGATGGTCGTATGCGTGTTTGGCGCCGTGCAGGTGAACGCCACAATCAGGACTGCATACGACCGAGGCACACAGGGCCAACACCCGGCATCATGGTGTGGGGAGCGATCTCCTACACTGGCCGTACACCTCTGGTGGTCGTCGAGGGGACACTGAACAGTGCACGGTACATTCAAACCGTCATCGAACCCATCGTTCTACCATTCCTAGACCGGCAAGGGAACATGCTGTTCCAACAGGACAATGCACGTCCACATGTATCCCGTGCCACCCAACGTGCTCTAGAAGGTGTAAGTCAACTACCCTGGCCAGCGAGATCTCCGGATCTGTCCCCCATTGAGCATGTTTGGGACAGGATGAAACGTCGTCTCACGCGGTCTGCACGTCCAGCACGAACGCTGGTCCAGCTGAGGCGCCAGGTGGAAATGGCTCGGCATGCCGTTCCACAGGACTACATCCAGCACCTCTAAGACCGTCTCCATGGGAGAATTGCAGCCTGCATTGCTGCGAAAGGAGGATATACACGGTACTAGTGCCGACATTGTGCATGCTCTGTTGCCTGTGTCTATGTGCCTATGGTTCTGTCTGTGTGATCATGTGTTGTATCTGACCCCAGGAATGTGTATATAAAGTTTCCCATTCCTGGGACAATGAATTCACAGTGTTCTTATTTCAATTTCCAGGAGTGTATTTATATCCAGAAATTCTTTTGATTAAACCTGGGAGAACTTCTCGAATTGCCTATTGAATAAGGAATAAAAGCATTGCTGGACATCAGAAAGTTTCAGGACAGATGAAATAATGCAGTTAGGTAGCGCTCTCGTTGAAGTAACCTGCTGAGAACTACCCAAAATTAAATACGTAGAACTTGTCCTCGTGCAAACACAAAAGTTGTAACGGACATCCCGTTTCATAGGTAAGTATTTGCTAGAATACACTTTATGCAAGCTATTTTACTTGCTGAAGCCGACGGATGTTGGGGACGAATTAAGAGGATATAAATTCGGCGACGTTACCAAGTAACAGAAAGACGCGTCATTCAGTTTGTCAGTAATATTCGTACTTGGAAAACGTAAGGACCCATGCACGATGATCAAAGCAAACAACGTGATTGTAATCAACGAACCGGCCCATATCTAATTTAGGAACGATATTTTTTAGAAATACGTACATGGATAGGACAGGAGTGTTATATTCTCAAACCACATGATTGGCATAAGTCAAAAATGATAATTTTTCTTCTTTCAGAGTTATTTCTTAGGACGACGTCTACAATCATTTAAAAATTTTCTATGGTGCGAGATTCTTTCAATTTGTTCAATTCGTCTGTACTGCTTATTTTTCTCTTTAATTTCAGTTTGAATTTCATAACAGTCAAATTTATGTTTAGATTCTACATCAACTTCTGGTGCAGTGTAGAATTCGTTTTATCGATATCTGTTTAGACACGATATAATCTGGTTGATATATACCTTTCCAGGTGTATATCCTTGCAACATGATTCTCAAACAGCGTGCTTGCTATGACCAGTTTTATATTTTTCACAAAATTCAACCACCTGGTTTTTCGCTCAATTTTTTCCTGAAAGTCCAAAACTTCGTACAGCATTTCTTTCTTTTCTCTCTCCGACTACGGCATTTTAGTTCATCAGTAGACGCTCTTCCCTTTCACAAACCGGATTCATTCTTCAATTTCATAGTATATTTTTTCTATTTCTTCTTTATTTTCCTGTGACGTTGACATACACACTTGTACTAAATATCCAAATCATGGATTTAAAAGAGCGGTCCATACATTAATAGTCTACAGTCCGTTTGAACGAAAATTGTGGCCAACAGCTACTTTTGTACCGAAAACAAAGATGGTAACGATAGTATGTTTACTAAACACGATTAGACACGAAACTATTACATTAGAGACTGAGTATGGCATGTCTAAATCCATACTTTGCAGTTCACAAAAATATTTACGCTGTGCATTCCATGCCGAATAGCCTGAGCAAAAAAAAAATATATATATATACATATAAGTATCAGTCTGGCATCATATTTCTCTAATTTCTTTCGTCATCGCGACCCAAATAACTTGTTGGACGAAGTATTACATTGCACTCGTAAATGCAAGAAGACAATCGCATATTCATCAACAAATTTAAAAGAAACCTATATCGTATGATAGCCAGGTAACGTCAGCCCAATGTATGTATCATATGCAGAGCACACAGACATTTCTTATCCCCACACAAACTATTCTGTCTTTTGTTCTTAATGAAGATATATATCTGCATGCTATACCTTATTTCAGCCGAACAAATTTTTCTCAAATACTCATATTGAAAAAAAAAGTAATTATAGTGGGAATAGTGACGCCGCTTTACGGGGAATCCCACGTGTGATTTTAGCCTGATTGCAGTACCGTAGCTACTGAATCTGACGCGCACTGTGGTGTTGCTGGAGCCGTGTTTTGTGACGGCGGTTGTGAGTCGCGCTGCCCCAGGCGTGGCTTTGTCAGCCACTTGAGGCCACTTAAGATTACTCATGCGCCGCTCCAGCTCCACAGCGCAGGATGGCGAAATGTTAGGCTCCCTCCTCCAGTCCTAACAACAGAATATTTATCGTACTTAGCTACACATCCTTTGTATGGTTACAATTCTATTTACTTCTGGAATTCTATGCGCATCGTGGTACGCACATATCAGCCAGTGCTCTGAGGCCTCGGAAGGTACACGAACCCACGTCCTCCAGTGCTGGCCGACTTGAGTGCAGTTTATAGACGATTTTCAGCAGACATCAAGGTGAATGCCGGGACGCTCCCCAATCTCCGCTTCAAAAACTACACATTTCAGAAACAAAAATACACTTATTACACACAGAAATAGCAACACGTTCCTCAGACAGATGATAATACTTGACTTTCCCCCATTACTTCGACCTGGTAGTAGGTTTAAAATACTTGGCGTCAGCTCCTAATTTGAACATGGAAAGGCACCTACTTGGAAAAGGTGGCGAAGAAGAACAAGAAGATCGTGATACACAATCACAAAAGCATTTAATAGTTTTGAGTCAGCAAAGGCAGTTTTACTATCACATTGAACACGTCGACTAATTTCTGTATCACTATTACAACAGAGTGAATTGTATTTACTGTTATGTTCCAAGCGATCGTTCAGAAATCTCGAAAAAACAATCCTTCTTCTCATCTAATTAAACCGAAGTTTATTATTGTCTTCTGGTGTGAGATGCAATAGGCCGATAAAATATATATTCCTTTCCTACCTTTTACTATGATTGCTCCGATACGGCAGTGTTAAGTATAATTGGTGTGTAAGGTAATGAGGAAGAAAAATGATAAAATCTGAAAAACTCTGAACCAAACTTCTATGAAAACACGTCGACAGTGCTCCCTGCTATCATCCGTTTCTTCAGACTTAAGACTGGTATCTCATGAACACGAGTTCCATCTCCGAACAGCCGTCCACATTTCTGCTTTGCACAGTTTACAGGTGAATGGCCAGATACATTCCCGTTCCTTGCCACCAATACTCTCACCTCTCTAATGAGACGAATAGCAAAGCGTAAAGCCCTAAGTAAAATCAAAAAGATCCTTTTGGGTGTATCTTCTACAATATTATTTTTTCGCACTCAACGAGCATGCGGAGAATTTAAGAATTTAAACTATACCTCACATAGACAATTCACTCATTAATTGTATACATCCGACTCTGTCACCTTATGCTGCAAGTCTCTCGTGTTGTATGTTTATCACCGAAATTTATAATGTGTAGCAGAAAGAGAATTCAGCCACATTACGACTAATTTAATCGTATCATATGTATTCTTAGCGTATGTATGAATTCTTCCCGTTTTACATCTGCAAAAAATACAAATTTTGTACTTCTTTGGATACTGACAATTTTTGCTTGAAAAATTATATTACTCACCCTTCCTGTAAACTATGTCCACAGTGGATAATCCTCCAGGAAGGTACCAAGTCGTACCACGTCAAAAAGCATGTCCAAGGTGTCATTTCTTTAGTTTCTGCTCCATTTGCGTGCTCCGATATTTGTTTTTTTATTTACATATTTTGCTTAAGGCTTCGTCGAGGCCATTAGAGGTGGGAAAGGACTGGGTGCAAGAATGAAAGGAATTCAGCGATGGACTTTAGGAGGTCTGGCATCGCATTCGGGAGGACGGTAGTTCGAATCCCCGTCCCGGCATCCAGATTTGGTTTTCCATGGTTTTACCAAATCACTCCAGGTGAATGCCGGGATGCTTCCTTCGAAAGGCCATGGCCGAATTCCTTCTCATTCCTTGCCCCCGCTTCTTTCCCGTCTCTAAAGACCTCGCTGTTAAGAGACGTTAAGCAGTTAAAAAAAAACTTTAGATGGATCCATCCTGGCAATTTACCGGGAGTGATTTCGGGAAACCAAGGTAAATAAAAATCCCAAATGCGTGATCATAGCGTTACCTCTTACCCACAACACTCCGTAGCGATATTCGTATTTGACTTCTTCACCTTTTAACGTCACGCCAATGTTTCTGAGAAACTCCAAACTACAATTTGATTGCTCTGCTCATTGTTTCAAGAGTAAGCAGTTTGATACAGCGTTGTTTACTGCACTTAGGTTTTGCATACCGGCACCTACTTTCTTTTCTCTCTGACAACATGTCTACATTTCTGGCCTCGTTTTCGAGAGGGCGCGTTTTCGAATCCCCGTTCGGCCTCCCTGAATTGGATTTCCCATGGTCTGGCCAAAACATTCCAGGCGAATGCCGAGATGCATCCTTCAAAAATCATAGCTGAATTCCTTCCCGTTCCTTGCCTCTAACGACCTCGACGTCTGTGAGGCGTAAAGCCAGAAACAAAAAAAAAAAACATGATCTACACTTCTGATTCAATAGCATTCAAGTAAGTCTATTTACCATTACTAGTTCCTTAATACATCCTTCTATCCCTTTTACCTGCTTCTTTCCCTAATACTTAAAATCTTCTATATTTAGCAGTATACTTTAATAGTTATTTCAATATTTAGGTATGCTCTGCGTGAATTTACAAATCGATTCATTGAGCAATTTCGGATTAGGTTGTTATTAAAGGAGGGACGGGTGAATTCCTTTCGTAACAACTATAAAAATAATAATTTCATGTAGTGGTAATGACCTGGTGACAGCGTTTCTACTGACTGCGCATACCGCCCCTGTCGTAGCCGCCTTAACCTAGCCCGGCAATCCTGCCGGGTATAGGGAATCTACACTTTAACGTGGAATCAGAACAGCGTTCTAGCGTACTTCGCATTACACAGCAAGCTATGCCAGAGGTGAAGGCCGGCTTAAGTGCCCATGAAAATATCCGCTGACACAGGGATTCGAACCGGTGACATTTAGATCTCCAGTCAGACACATTAATCACTGAGCCGCCAGATCACTCTTAGTAACAACTGAAAATCAATTATTTTTTTATTTTATTTTATTTTTTTACTTGTGGCTTTACTTCTTTGTCGACGGCTAAGGTCATTAGAGGCGGGATGGGACTGGGGACAAGGAACGGGAAGGAATTCGGCCATGGCCTTTTTGAAGGAAGCATCCCGACATTCGTCTGGAGTGGGAAAAGCATGGAATGTCCAAATCTGGATGCTCGGACGAGGATTTGAAGCCGCGTCCTCCTGAATGCGAGGCAAGAACGTTAACCGTTCACCCAACACGCTCGGTTCTGAAAACCAAGAAATTGTCTGTGTATATTATTGTGTTTTGGAAGTTTGGTGCAGAATTCGGTATAAGTTACAGACCACAGCGTACTGCATCTTATTTCTTCTCCGTGTAGCTCCACTGCTGTCTGTGGTGTCTATTGCCTCAGGCGTGTGCCTACTTGAGGTAGGTCAGTCTGTATAAGAAGATGATTTCTTCTTGCTGAGGTAACAGTGTTTACTGTTTACTGATGGTGGTAATAATTAGCATCAATCACTTGACAACTAATTTTCTTGACGTCGCTCAGTGCACCTGGTGTAATTCAAGGTTAAATAACAATGACTTATTTATGTGTAATTAACGTGCTGACAGACGTTTAATTCCGATATTCCGCAACTAATTCCAACAAACGAGGAAGTGTGTGTGATAAAAATGGTTTCTGCTTTGAGGGACGAGTAAAACACAACGCCAACACGTTTAGTTTAAAGTCTACCAAAAATACATTTTCTAAATGCTTCTAGTGTTAGATTCATAGCATGTAGAATAATGGACATTTAAAGGACTTCTTTGGAAAACTATTCCTATTAGTACTCTCATTTATCTCACAACTAATTCTTTAATTCTTTTTAAATTGATTCAAGAGCAAGTGAAGCCATTTTTTTTAATTATTTTTTCAAGATTGATTTTGGAGTTGTAATTCAATCTTGCGATCTAAACAGAATTTAAAATCTTCTTCCGGACATGTGTATCAGTGTACTGTTATGACACATCGTATTGTCGTGAGCTAGTGTGTAACTGACAGTAAGTCATAGGTGTACAAGGTGCAACTGCAAAGAGGGAAATTGAAAGTTAAAGAAAGCAAATAATATTTATCTCAAATACTGCCTACCTTATTTTTGTCGCAATGCCCCATATGGAAGATAATTACACAAATAATCGATCTTTGTGTCAATGCGATTTGCATGTTAATTCTGCGTAACTGACCGTTCCTTAGGGTCTTAGAAAATAATTACACTCTAAGAGGAACTCTCCAAGTCTCAAACGTGGCAGTGATCAAAGTTACGCCTACTGCGAACCGATAAAGTAATAATAATACGATTTTCATACATATGGTTTCTACATCAATTAATCGACTTGAATAATTTTTTTTGTTCATAGAAATACCAATGGTAGTTTTCAATTATGCATCAACCTGGTAGAATGTCAGTACTAAATTAGCGTGGTATAAAGAAATAAGGTAAATACGAATATCGTCCCATATGTGAATAGCCTGTCGCACAGTAATACAAAATCAGCATCTAATTCTTTCACACTTCCCAGAATACTTTCCAAGAATACATCATCTTTAACACTTATTTTGTTACTGGTGATAAAATTAGATGAGACGTACGTCTAACCCAAAATTGAGAAGAAAGAAATTCGTGCAGTAATTAAATATATATGCAAGTAAGATATTTAACAAGACAATGATGACAATCTTGTAACAACATTATGTAGGCATGAACATTAAAATAAACGAATTGAAATCGGAGAAATCCTGTGCAGAAAAGCCACTGGAGAAAATTATTTAGTAAACTATGGACGTGTGTTGGCGATCACTGACAGAAGATTAGTTCGGCAGAATGAGTAGACAAAGTACTGAGTGTCAGAATTTTTAACAGTACCCCAAAATGCATTAGGGAGGCAAAATGTCTACCTCTCTTCGAAGCCAATCTAGTAGATTCTGTTGAACAATTTGTGATTATCGATGAGACCTGTATCTAATGCGATCAAAGGAACAATCAGTGCACTGAAAGCACAATACTACTTCACTTTCAAAGAAGTTCAAGGTTGTTACGTCTGTAAGAAAGGTAATGGTGCACTGGTACTTTTTTCTGAGGCCATCCTGCTTTCAGACTTCCTGAAAAGGGGTGAAACCAACACGGGACAGTGTTTAGGATAAATGTGAAGCAGCTGCAAGCCGCTACCAACAAAAAGATAAAAAGGTTGTCAAAAACGGTGCCGTTTCATCATGACAATGCTTCCAGCCACAAATCTCTCATTACCGTGGCTGCAATTCATGAGTATGGGCACTGTTCAACAATTCTGTCTCTTCCGGCTTCCACATATTTTGAAATCTCAGTACCATCTCAAATCAAATGTTGTCATCATTGAAACCTGTTTTTATTATTATTATTATTCATTTTAGAAATTATTTTATGCGAATACTATAAAATAAGTGGCCAGGCAGCCATTGGAAGAATAGTGTGGAGCTCAGCATGGATTAATTTTAGAAATAGACCACAACTTTTCTATTAACTCTTGTGCATCAGTGTTATGTCAAGAACATGTGGGATGACTTTTACAGTAAATCGTTCGATAGAAACAGAATTTTGTGACATTTGTGTGGGAACTGATGTGCATGAGCCTTAACAATAGAAACGTAACTGGGCTAGGGTAACATAAAGTGGAGTAACGTATAGTCTATTATCTACGCCAGTTCAAAACGTTACTGATTATGAACATCAAAAGTCAATCTAGAAAGTTAATATTGATGGGATGCTTCGATTCAGATACCAAAACTATGTTCATTTGAATTTAAACTCAATTTCTGAACAAACTAGTTATTACACGCCATTCACGATTAACGTTAAACGCCTCATCGCGCCACGGTCGCGTATACTACTCAGCTGTCAAACGAAGACACTTTACATCATCAGCTGCTAATAAGCATTAATGAGATGTTAATTTTTCAATCTATATACGCGTGCAATTGCTGCAACGGCGGCTGCCTGATAATTACTGGCCATGCCTTACACTTCTCATTAAAACCGGAATTTAGAGCGTTGTGTGGAAAAAATTCGTTCAGAGAGAAAATAATGACGTGGAGCTTAATGGTTTATGAAATCTTACTTAAAATTCATAAAAGTATCAAAAACTCCACGATGAGGACTGAAAACGGTCGGAGTGATTTGTAACGGCTGGCTTGCTGATGGGGTGGCGGAACTGTGGCCTATTTACCAGCCTCCCCCAAGACGGTGGTCTCACGCCCCAACAAGTGTCTGCCGCCTCAGGTTATCTCGTAACAGTCCCGCTTACGATCTGCCTGAAAATATCTAAGAACAATATATCAAGTGGCGCCGGAACTAGAGAATAAAATCTGTTTTCGAAATCAAACTTCTTACTTATAATCTCACACGACGATCAACTGACTGGACAGATTTTGAGAGGGTTTTCACAGTTTTAAACCTCCAATTCTTACTTAAAATCATGCTATGCCACCTACCATCAAAGTGAGAAATTAAAATCTCTTTTGAACATCAAATTCTAGGAAAAAGAAACGGCTTGCACCGCAGCGGTTGTAGACTCTGTTAGAACATTAGTGGTTACCTCTACAAGTTTTCCTAAGAACTTTATGCGTTTCTAAAAGCGCTGCAATACGTTCATGTGACGGCTCAGTCAAATGTACAGTGATCTGTTCAGATTCTAGAAGTACCCTGCAGGCAATTACGGAATAAACAAAAGGGGAACTGCACCACTTTCGGTACCTGCCAGAAACTGGTACTAACCTGTTGAAATTTACATCAGTCGCTTCGTCAACATGTCCTCTTCACGTTTTGCGATCATACATTGCGGAAAAGTTGCCAAGAATTTAATCAAAAATGCCGAAATGCTAAATGCTTTCAGCACTGCTAAAATAACATAAAAATTATCGGTACAGGGATCATTTCAATCTAAACAGTTTAGTTTTGTCATAGAAATAGTGGTTAGGTTGAAATACGGCCTGGACCAAGTGATAAAAAATTTCTAAATTTTGGCTATACGACATCATACATGCAATGGCGAATTTGTTTATAATGGAAGCAATCGATTATCTCTGGTTGCTCGTTGCTATGTAAGATGACGGTCATCACCGTATTACAACTCGGATAAATATTGCGTGTTTGTGAATTTTATGCGATTTTTTACAAAGGAGTAGAGGTGAAAAGGCATGAAAACATTTCAACAAAGGATTAAACCAACATTTTAAGAGACTGTAACTGATTTTTTCAACGTTGGCGGCATGTAACGGCTGTTCGTCATGTTATATTTCGGCATTTTTAATTAAATTCTTGGCAACTTTTCCGCAATGTATGATCGCAAAACGTGAAGAGGACGTGTTGACGAAGCGACTGATGTAAATTTCAACAGGTTAGTGCCAGTTTCTGGCAGGTACCGAAAGTGGTGCAGTTCTCGTCAAAAGGAAGATGCCAGAACTATTTAGTTTATTACATAGTCAGGGAACTTCAGAAGACATCGGTGAACAGAAATATAAGTGCATTTCCAAGGTGTACCGGGCCATGTTGGGGTGATGTGAAATGAGGCTGCAGACAGAACAGCAAGTCGTCAACTTACTGCTGTAGAAGCAGAAGAATTTTTTATAACTTGTAAGGCGATTGTCACCAACTTATTTAAGATTGAATTGGAGAAAAGATGGTTTCTCGACTGCCATGGAAAATGATTTAGGTATCGAGCTATTTGCAACAACATCGTAGATAAGCCATGTTACGGTCAACTAGAACTGAGCAGGAAAGAAATTACGTTAATGAACGGACTTAGGACGTGGCAAAAAATACATCATGCGGCTAGTGGATTCTCCGATGTGCCCCATTTGTAATGCTGGATATTTATCATTTCACGCTGAGCTGCAAGCAACATCAGTCATCAGGTAAATAACTGCTGGAAGATGGTCTCAATTCAAATAACATCACCTCTCTGATGCGGTATCTCACAGTTTCTAGCAAGAAAGTGGTCAAGATATTATCCCGGTGTGTTATGCGTACTAAATCGTAATTTAAAAATCAATCGACTGTGCTACCTGATGTTATTGGTGGTAGTAGCCTTTTGTCTAGAGTTATAAATAAGAATAAAAAAAATTATTTTACCCATAATCCGGCATACGTTGGAAATTACTGAACAGATTTCGACGTTGTTACAGCCTGGCATAATCGTGAGGTGTATATTATCATGTTATCTTAACTGGGGACGGCAGAGAAAACTAATATTTGATAAAACACTAACAAAGAAGCGTGAGAGTTATCTTAGAGCCATCTATCAATTTTATTTTCATGTATTGGACATTAAGTCAAATATTCTATAGATGTCCGTAGTGTAATGAGGTCGCCGAGATATATTTGTAAGGAAATCATCAATTCTAAGTGATTATTTAAGACGGTTAGAATTTTTCAGAGCAGAATTTCATGTAACGATAGTATCGAGCGTTGCGACAGGAAAATTGTGTTTAAGAAAGATAACAGCAATTTAAATACCACTTATCCTGTCGATTCATCACATGGTTGCTTCCAAATTTAGTTAACTAAATATGGTAATTTACAAAACGGTGGAGAACATCTCTGATCCTTGATGAGGAATTGACTGATACCGGAGCTGTAGTGGTATCATCACAAAACATTCATGTCTTTATTCTATTGGACATCTTAAACGTTCCTTTATCTTTGCAGTCTTGCCGGAACGGTATTGTCATTTGTTTACAATTTGTTGTTTGCTGTCTACCATTTCTCGTTCAAGTGCAAAATGCAGAAATTCTCCATATCAATATTAGCACTACAAATTATGAAGTCACTAAATCTTTTTACGCGCTTTATATTACCCTCTCCATGTATGTATGTAATTGAATCTTTCAATTCAACTTTTAAACACTTCCAGGCGTCCGAATTTTTTTTAAATTTTTCGATGACAATACACTAATTTCATAGCTATGTCCTGGTATACGTTGACAGTAACAACAGAAAAGTTGTTGAATGTAATGACATTTTACAATTCAGTTTTCACCCACTTCCAGAGGCGTCCGAATTGTTTGAAATTTTACTCACATATTATTAACCCATGACAATACAATAACATCATAGCTAATACGTGATGTTGTGGACTTTGGTGGAAGCAGACTTTAGGGTGAAAGTTTACTGACGTTCAGGACTCTTGCTAGATCTTCTACTCTTCTTGCGCTATCTTCTTTCTTGAAGATGTGTTGTGATGTCTTGAGGCGTCTTGATCTTCTGCGATCTCAGCAATACCTTATGCGCTACAGAAAGAGGTTAATTGTCAAGACTGAATTGACACCATTCTATTAGTTACGGTTGGAGAACCGGTTTAGGCAGGGAAAGGTCAGGGTAAAATGATAACCTTGTTGAGATTCTAACTAATAAAAAATGAAGATGACTATCGTCTTATAGTTACCTTTATTGACCACTGAAGACTGTGTGATACAGTTAAGAGCGCGATCTGCGAGGATAACTCCGGTAGCCTCTACAAATATTAATCATTGACTAAGCCACATCTTGGCTGGGTAAATTGAGTTAGAGAATGTTAACTTTCTGATTGAATGGCTACATGAGGGATGCAAGGTGGCAAGGCAAGCTGGCGAGACACAGTCTAGCTAAGAATTAACTCATATTGACTGGTTGACAAAGTGAGCTGGAGTATGGCTCGCTGTGCTCGCTCGCAAGTTCGGTTTTGCGTCACTAAACGGAGCGATGTCCTCATAGTCAGCCCTCAGCATTAACCAATAAACAGCTCTTGCTGACGATCGCGCTTGAACACTGTTCTCACTTGGACTCCTCTAACTTTACGAAATATTTCATCTACATGAAAACCCTCATTCTTCCAAATAAATGTATAAGTCCAAAATGAACTTCACACAGCAACTTTCTGGTTGGTTATGGGTTGTGACTGGCGAACAGACGATCGCCGTTTCGAATCCCGCTTTGGGCTAGAATTTTCTAGTACCTTGAAAGTTACTTTCACCGCTGGAGCAGCTTTGCTTTGTTTATGCGAAGTACGGAAGGATGCTACCTAGTTCGGACTCTAGCGAACCCCTTATACCAGATGGGATTGCCGGGATAAGCAAGAGCAGTTGCGACATGAGTGAGCGTGCGCAGCAAGTTGAACAACTTTTGCCACATGGCAGCCGTATCCTTCGGACATTTCCCGACCAACAACCTCCTATGTATTTAATTTAATTACCCATTTCCAGGTGTCTGAATTTTTGACACGTTTTAAGAACGCATAATGATACAATAATTTTACAGATATGTCCTGGTATTCTCTTTACTTTGACAATAACAACGGGAAAGAGGTTTTGTTGCGCAACGATTCTTTGACGCGAGAAGCTGCAATAGTGGCCACAGTCACTTAACCTGATGCTAAACCAGGGGTGGCCAACCTGCGGCCAGAGGGTCGCATGCGGCGCGGCATGAACATTTTTCCGGCCGCGAGATTTATCACACTTTTACAAAATATATTTATTTCATAATGTCCAAACTAGTGAAAACCAATGTATTAAAAAAAACATTAATTGTGAATCCATATATTCAAAAATTATCTATCAAAATTATGAGTATCATTTTTACTATATTATCTATTTTTACATGCAAGAAAATAGGAAACACAATAATAATAACTCATTATGTTTCAATTTTCTCTCCAAAAAAATGTATATAGTTGGTCTAAATCTAATATAAGGATATATGATTTTATATGCGGCCCGCGGAGTTATGATGCATCTCCAAAGTGGCCCGCAAGATCATTTGGGTTGGCCACCCCTGTGCTAAACAGTGAGTATGCCCTACATTCTTTTGAGTTAGTTCATACTATCACATGAGAGTAGTCTTCTGCATTTACACTGCTATCGGCTCTCTGATATGGTTGGTCATTTAACTGTCCGTTACTCGTCGGAATAATGATAAAAGATGAAAGTATAACACACAAAAAAGAGAGATTGGCGAAGGGAAAAAAGGTAAGAAACTAGTTTTAGTGCCAATCTGAAATAAAAAGTTAAAAATAAAATTACAGTTTAAAAAAACTGGAAACACGCTTTTGTAGTAATGTGAATTAAAAAGTTAAAAATAATATTTAAGGATAAGAATTTTGTTCAACAGTGATAGGATGTCCAACAATTCAGTATAAATTAATTTTTTAATACGATTAAAATAAGAATAAAGTAAATGACCAAAAAATTAAGGTTAATGTAAAAAAAGCGTGGGGTACTCTCTATTTATTTTTCACTTTGTCTACCTTTACGAACAGCTAGCGATAAAAAAATATAACGCACCTGACATCTAGCACCCCACGCTACGCACCCCACGCTTCTTTTTACACTAAAGTTAACTTTTTTTGTCAGTGACTTTATTTTTATTCTATGCCTATTAAAAAATTAATTTATACTGAATTGTAGGGCGTCATATCGCTGTTGAACAATTTATATTTCAATATTATTCTTAACTTTTTAGTTCACACTGCTGCAAAATTGTGTTTTCAGTTTTTCAAACTATAATTTTATTACAGATGCAGCTTAAATTGTAAACGATTTCAGTAAACAGACGTAAGATCTTCTATCAACTCTATACGCCTAAGAGGACTTTTGAACTGCGTGATCGTTGGTTGTGTGTATACAGAGCTGCTCACAAAACTCAGATTTCTTATCACTAGCTAAGTTTTGTATACTGTATAACTTTAAATTCTTTAAATTTAATTTAATTTAATTTAATTGCAATGGAGCACAGGCTCCGGTGGCAATTTCCCTACACACCCATCTTCCCCCTATCCTGCACCTACCTACATTTGCCCTCTACAAATTTTATCTTTAAATTCTTTCAATGTTTTCGGTAAATTATTCATCATTTCTCTTGGTAACTCATTCCAATCCCTGACACCCTTACCTAAAAAGAGAATCTTCCTACACCCTTGTGCCTGAAATCGAGTGCCAGCTTGTGGTCATGGTCATCTTTCCCTTCCATGCACTACTTTTCATATGTATTGCAATATCTTTCCATGAATTATCAATTAAATTCTCAGGATTATTGGTAGCAAGAAAAATGATTTATATTTTTCTTCAAAAATAACAGTTATAAATCCGCGTCATTGAGACTGTCTCATTTATTTATCGCAAATTTTATTAATTTACAAATAGCTAGAAGCTTTTGTAGTTAGTTTATTAACAATACTATAGTGCAGCCAAACATTGTGATGTAAGTTATTTCTTATACACCATATATAATTAAAACGTCCTAACAGATTTATAAAAGTATAGATAAGTAGTTTGAATCTTGATTGTTGAGATTACTGTGTTAGTGTGAGCCATATTGTAGGCTCTGTTCGGTTTAAATTGTAACAGTTTGTTATTTAATTAGTTGTGAATATTCAAATAAACACTTTTCCTTAATAAATTATAATTATTCCCAAATTACCTGGTGTTATTCATATTCGCATTACACAGTATTGATGATTGAAATTCCGCAGTTGGTTAAGTTTAGAAATTCATAGGGGCATGTTACAGTTGTTGGCCTGTTCTGTCTGAAATAAAATTGTTGTTTAATTGTTTTCTAATACATAAAAATAAAATTTGCTTAGTATTTAACAAATACCGTAAATATCTGATTAGTTATTTTTCACATTTCACTAAACTGTTTCGATCTGTTAAATTACATCTGAAGTTTAATTTTGAAGTTCATTAGCATAAGTTTGATTTATTGGCTTTAAGTAGGGCGTACCACTTACGTGGTTATTACTTATAGTAAAGCGACTTAGGAGTAAAGTTTCAATCAACCCAAAAAAAAAAATCATTTAAGCTCTGTGTAAAACTTTTCTTTTTATTAAACTATCGAATGAAGTTAAGATATATACAGTATAAAATCATGTTTAAAATCCTTAAGGTTCATTTAAAATGTGCTGGTAGTTTTTTTTATAAACATAATGCCTGGAAAGTGTGGTGACTGGTTTCGATTGCAATATGGTGTAAAAAAATGATTTTATTGTGAATGTAATGTAGGGGGGGATGGGAAGAACCTAATTAGGCTCTTCCATGGTAGTGTTCGTTCTCTTTTAGGGATAGAAAACTTTCAGAGCAGGATAGGAAAATTTCAGAGAAGGAAGCAATGAGCAGGGAGGTGGGCGAAACGATGAGGAAAATGGGTGAAACAGTTAGGGCTCTTCAGGCTTCGCTATAGAGAAGAAAGGGTAGATGGTGGGATTAGTGGAATGGGTGAAAGGGCTGGTTGGAGCTGGCAACAATTAACAGGCGAAACAGGATTAGCAGGAAGAAGGTTCCAGATACTTCAGATATTGTGGGGAGAAATAGGTAGACCTGTTATTAGAGTCAGATGGAGAAAAGCCTCATGTAGATGTAGATGTAGGGGTAGAGAGTAGGTAAGGTGTAGCAGGGCTCCAGGAATAGAGGCGTGGAAGGAAAATATAGTAAGTAAAAGGTTCCACTGCAAGGTAATAGTCATCGGAGAGCTGCAGGACCTCTTCCGACAGGATCAGTTAGGCACAGGCTACTAGATCACAAGTTTTTTCATAGCTAGTGTAAACTTAAGGCAGGTGATAAAGTATACAAGATCACTTTGTAGGGAATTTCACTAAGGAGTATGCAGTAGTTATAGTGGGTAGGTACGGGCAATAGTATTAATAGGCAACGCAAATTATAGTATAGAGGGTGACATGAAGAAGATTGTGAAGGAGGGGCAGAATACCAGGGTGGAATTCATATTGGTCTTGAGTCGCTATGATCGGCCACAGTTGAACTACGCGGTAAGGCGGGTAAACACGGAGACCAAAATGCTTCTTCGGAAAGGTATTAGTTCTGTCTTGGGGGTCGATGCCTTTCGGCACCATTGGTAGATGGGATTCAGCTAAGGCATGGCCTACGCCTAAATAGAACTTTCTGAGCTGTTGGCTAAATCTGTAAGGGAGCCCACCTTCCATCTATGATGGAGTAAGGACTAGGCCCTTCTTAGGTTAGGGGTCTGCTGGTGAGGGGATAAAAAATAAGTGTTCTAAGGGATACTGATTGTAGATGCAGAATGGGAAAAAAATCACTAATGCTAAGAAATAGGTTAACCTGTTGAAATAATAACAGACGAGGGTCAACTGGAGAGACGAAGGTTAATACTGAAAGTATCGCAAAGCGGATAATAATAGTGTTACTGGTGAACTGTAGAAATATAATGAACAATGTAATGGAATTTGAAATATAATAGGAACGTACGAAGCACAGGTCAATTCTAAGGGTAGAGTCATGGTTAAAAGTAGGCAGTACAGACAGTGAGGTTTTGCCCGATAGGTTACAGAATGTGCCGCAAAGATAGGTGAGTAATTGGTGAAGGAGTATTCATATTGGTTAGCAAAGATAAAGTATAAGTTATCTGCTGGTCATAGATCATGACAATGAGTTACTAGGAAAAGATTCTTGGTTGATAAAAAATCGGAGTGTTGGCTGCTTACCGCAGTGGAAGAATGTATGGTGCAGATGAGACCCTTGGGGAGAAACTAAAATCGTATTCACAGTTTAGGGGTGAGTGTAGAATGGTTATTATTGATGAGGATTTAATTTACTAGGTGTCATCTGGGTAGAAAGTAAGAATAATAACACAATGGAACAGAGATTTGCAAAGGGTAGGAGGCTTTACACGAGTGCTAGACTAGATCACAAGGGGTCCAAATATGATGGATTAACTTTTTTATTAGTATAACTCAAATGATTCTGTTCTTTGTATTAAGACATTTATTCAAATTATTACCAAACACAATTAAAATTCGTGTAGTGTTAAGAATTTATAAAACCAACTTTAAACATTAACCGAATAATATCCACAATCCTGAGTTTTCTCATGTATGATATTAGTTTTTATAAAACTACAGTTCATATGATTTCAGTTTTCCAACGATGCCATACAACATTTGACTTAATTTTTCAGCGATGACTTCTGCTTCACTGCAACCAAAGGTAAAACAGCTTCCATATTTGGTATAATTTTGATGAAATAAAATTTTATTATCTTTTCATTGGACATCAAAGATATCATTACGCTAATATATCGCACACTGTAATTTATAAAAGTCATTTCATGCAACTGCTACACCGAGTTACGGCTTTTATGCCCTCGAATTAAGAAACGGAATGCATGTAAGAAATCAGGAATTTCAAAGATTGCTGGAGAAGCTTTCACTACGTGTAAGGAACGTATAGTACTGAACTAAATTTTACTGCCTTGAGTATCAGACAAAACGACTAGACCTGCGTAAAGCATAAAACACGACGTGTGCCCAAGAGTACATATTACAAACGAGTAACGTGTAATTGCATTCCATCATTTTAAGCGCTGACTACAAGAAATGTGTTCATGAAATATTTCATTTTCTTGTACGCTGCACAACTTGCTGTCTCAATGTTCACAATTCAAATTTCAGTAATAGTGTCTATAATTAAGTTTTTAGTTGTTCTGTATTATGAGAGACGTGATTAAGATATTACGCGAAATTATGGGCGAAATATTCGAAATAATCACAGCTGTACGGTTAGTCTAAAACGACGCGGAAGTCGTCACAGCAAAATGGCAATGATTCCCACGGAATATACAGACTACGTGCATGCAGTGGGAATCTTACTTAAGGAAGAATGCTGGACAACAAAATAAAACTAAAATAAAAACTTAAACTTAATCCAAATTTTGTACTCATCATATAATGAGAGTTTCTGAGATATCTATTTTGTTTCCCCTTTTGATGAGGTCATTAGAGGCGAGATGGAACTGGGGACCAGTAACGGGAGGGAATTCGGCCATGGCCTTTTGAGGGAAGCGCCCCGGCATTCACCTGGAGTGATATGGGGAAACCATGGAAAACCCAAATCTGGATGCCTGGACGGGGATTCGAACAAGCGTCCTCCAGATTGCGAGGCCAGAGCGTTGACCGTTTGATATGAGCAATGTAATGAAAATGGATTGATGCGAAACCAAGCGTTGTGGTTGAGTAGTAACGCTCTGCCTCTCATTCGGGAGGACGTATGTTCTCATCCTTATACAGCCATCCATATTTCGGTTTTCCATAGTTTCCCCAAATAACTCCAGGCAAAAGCAGGGATGGTTTCTCCAATAGGTCATAGCCGATTTCCTACCCTTTCCTTGTCACAGTCCTTTCCCGCTTCTAATGATCACGACTTCGAAGAGGCGTAAGGCCAAAAAAAAAAATTGCTTCGAATTAGAAATTCTCCAACCCTGTGCGTGCTTCCACTATTTTTGAAAGTATTTGCGAGGAATTTGGTTGCCCAGAATGTGTTGACACATCCGAATCACCACAGGATTGATTTGTTCTTGTGATATTTTACACTTTATGTTAAAAATATGCAGCTTGCTACATAATTTTAAGTATGTTAACATAATTTAGGTAAAATCTAGGTTCCATTTAAAGTAGCGAATAGCTTTATTTCTGGTTGAGTTATCTAAAACAGCATTAGAAGAATTAACTCCTTTATTACCAGCTTCGAATCAACTTCTAAAGATATGCCAATAAGCATGGGAAGTAGTGAATGACATTTAAATCTCTGAGAAAACGTAAAACTTGACTTACCACAAACGGAGAAAGAATTTGATGGGAGAAATGGAAGAATAATCTCTTGGTGGAGAATTAACAGACGGAAGTTAATCAGCTCCTCTCAGTCAGTGGTCGTGCGTTCCGAAAGTTGTTTACAGTCCGTTTCGGAGGCTGCGGCTCTGTCAGCCGGCAAGCAACAACACACAAATTGCGCATAATGGATCATAAATTACATATTAATTTCTTGCGCCCAACTTTAACTGTGTTGGCGAACAGTTTCATAGCTGCGACGCCTCCCCGCGCCTCGCAACCCCCCGCGGGTGCCACCCCCGCTCAAGTAGTAATTAAGCAGGAAATTAAGCCTGAGGTAGGAACAACCCCGCCGCACTACCACACTGACAGACGCAAAAACTTCCATGTCATATTGCTTATGCAAATGCCGGGGGTGGTGCGGCGACCACCCCCGGCCGAGATATTGTGCGACGCGCTCAAGGGGTGCAGAGAAAGGGAAGGGCGTTCATTCTCATTTCCTCTAAGCCCTTCATGGACCTATTTAAATTTCGGCCTATTAATTATTTTTTCCCCATCTCTCTCTTGTTCATTTCCTCTCCGATTCTTCGCTTTTGCACGCGGTGCGCTCTTTTCACTCCGAGTGATTTTTTTTTTTCAAAAAAAATATATATTCGACGCGTTGCGCGTGGGGTTGGGGACTTGACTGGCGGTCGGTGATTGGTACGGGTGCCTCCTCCTCACTTGCCGCTCACAAAAGAGCTTTCGCACCGCGCGCTCTCCGTTACCGAAAAGTACTGTCCGACAAAAAAACAAATCCGACTGGTACACATCACTATAGCCGCTACAATATCGGTGCAGCCTAATACATATTACGGAGCTCTAAATCCAAAGCAGCGGTATAATCGAGCCTGGACTCGACTGGCAGTCGGAAAGACGAGGGTTCGGAACCCCGTCCGACCGTACAGATATCGGTTTTTCCACGGTTTCCGTAATTACTCCAGGCAAATTTCCTTTACGTTCCTTGTCCCATATTCTTCCCACCTCTAATGCTCTCGACGTTGACGAGGCGTTAAGCTTTGAGGAAGTAAAACAGATGTTATAGTCTGGGATTATTGAAATTCAAAGATCACTACTTAGAGCATTGGGAAATAACACAAGTACACACTATAATTCCTTAAGATGAATACATTCGATTTCATTCCATTTTCTCTCCAATAATCTATCGTAAAATCCAATTCTGAAGTTGTAAAAGAAATGTCTGAAAGAATAACATATATTACGAAGTGATACATGTAATTGAGATGAGGAACCTACCGCTGTAGGAGGGAGGTTATATAGACAAGAATATCTTCCATCAAAGTACCATTTATGAACTTCAACAATTGTAAAATGAAATAGTAGGTTACAGTGAAAAGCAGCAAGACTAATTCCTAATAAGGGAAACGGTATCGGGTTAACGCGTCAGTTTTCAGAACTGAAACATTCCGTAAAGGTACAAATAACAGAATCAGAAATATATATATATATTTTCAATGGCTTTCGGTATCTTAAACCATACAGACAGCTCGATAGTAATTGTGTCTCTCACTGCTTTCAGTATCTCCAGTATGAATCTTTTTCCAGTTAATTAGACACACCACAGGGCACACATGACATTCACAGAAACAACACTTAAACGCTCATACCCGCGGCCGGACTCGAACCGGCGGCCTTCGGCACGCGAAGCTAGAGCTCTACCCCCTACGCTACCGAGGTCGGCTCAGAAAAATATGATCAGGCCAAGAGAGGCCTGACGCCTCAGTGGTAAAGGCATCTGATTGGAGATCGAAAGGTCTCCAGTTAGATTCCCAGTATCGGCGTGGATTTTCATAAGCCATTCGGGAAGACGCAGGTTTGAATCTCCGTCCGGGTATCCAGATTTGGGTTTTCCATGGTTTCCCCAAATCACTCCAGGCGAATGCCGCGATACTTCCTTCAAAAAGGCCATGACCGAATTCCTTCCCGTTCCTTGTCCACAGTCCCATCTCGCCTCTAATGACCTTAGCCGTCGATGAGGCGTAAAGCAATAAGTAAAAAAATTATAACAATAATAATTTCATAAGCCCTTAACCCGACCTACGCCTACGACACAGCTTGTTGTGTAATTTGAAGTACGCCAGAACGATTTCGTGGTTCAGATTCCACAATAACTGATGATCCCCTCTAGGACTAACGAAAGCTTAACCTGGTTCTAGTTGGCCCAAATAAATATACATAAGTTCATTCCAGGCCAATTATTCGGAGACCACTCAAATTTTGGTTTTCCATAGTGTCCCCAAATCCTTCCATGCAAATGCTGAGGTTGTTCGTTCACAAACGTCTTCGCCCATCTTCTTGTCCACAATTCTCCACCGCCTGCGACGACCATGCCATCGAATCACCAGTTTGTCTCATTCATCTTTTTCAGTGGGCAGAAACTCTTGTAGCATCTACACCTATAATCTGTATTTCACAGAAAAGTATGGGAGAATACTCACTTTTTATGAAATGAGTGAAATCTTTGCAGCTATTCATAAGTCACGAAACATACCAAAGGCTGAAGTCATAGATTTTCTGCAGTTCAATGGCCAGCCGTATATTACAACTAATGACCAACCATACAATACAAGTAATGCTCATTACACAAGGCAACGTGGCAAATACAGCTCCTACCCCGGCCAGTATTTTTTCCAGCCTGAGATACCATCATTAGACACCTCAACAGTTAGTAACTTCCAGTAATTTGTACAAATAAACTGTACTCTATCTTAAAAACTACACGATAACCACGGTTGGATCAGAAGGTGTGAGGTTAATGTAGAGTATGAGCACAGTTTTATCGGAGTGATTGAAGTTAGCAGTGGTTATGTACTAGCCTGTGGTATTTAACTGTGTTCCCGTGCCTCGTTCTCCTTGCCGTGTTCTAAAGTAAAGTCGATAGCACATTTGTTTATCCCATCCAAAATGACGTGAAACCTGTCGTCGATATAAGTGGTCTGGTAACTAATGTTCAGGTTTTTACTCTGAATACTCAGGCTCTCAGAATCTTTCAATTTATTTTTTTACAAATATCTAAATCCAAGATTCCCTTCCTGCATCGTTTGTTATGTGTGACTGTTCCGTGGTCAGAAATCCACTTTAAACTGTAGGTCCAACTACGGTAAATGCGGTAACTTCAATATTCTTTATTTTACTCGTCTGATTACTGACTGCCATGATTTCGTCTGGTTCGGAATCTTGTCGGGGCTGGAGACGTCTTTCAAATTTTTCGTCTTTATGTTGCTCATGCTTTCGGTAAAAAACTCCATTGCGTTTGTCATCAACGAAATACGTAGCAAGCGAGCCGCCTTGTTACCCTCTTACAGCTAGAATGGGAGATATTTACCTTAGCCCTATCTAGCTGTGTGTACTGGATTATAAAATGATGAATTTTTTTTTGGAAAACATGGACTCTGCTGCTGACGCGACAAGTGTTCTGAGGTTATCAATGCGACTTCTTTGTGTTCCCGCTACCAATTAGCTCCTTCGTATGGGGGGTATCAATGGATTGCGGGTGAGATTCCACTTTTGTATTTCAACTTAGTGTTTTGATTAGTGTGATAATGCATTAATTTAATTTATTATAAACTTCGACCACAAATAAATTTACTATAATCTCTAGACTTTAATTTTTTTTAAACTAAAGCTAGAGATTTTGATGAGACTATTCGACTGTCATGACAGACATGCGTCATTTAAAATGATATGAGACAAGGTTGTAGTCTATCCCCATTTAGATTCAAGTTGTATGTTTGGGAAGCAATAAAGGAAGTAAAAGAAAAATTTTCATGTGGTATAAGTGTTCAAGGAGAAAAAATCAGTTTGCTACGATTTGCTGATGACACTATTCTGTAAGTAGAACAGGCTGAGGATATTGAGAACTTACTAAATAAGATGATCAAATTACTGAAAGAAGAATTTGGACTTAATATCAACCATAGCAAGACAAAAGCAATGAAATGTAGCAGAAATGATATCAGTAATAGTAGATTAAATATAAAAATAGGATCGTATGCAATAGGAGAAGTAAGAGAATTCTGCTACTCTGGAAGCAAAATTACAACCAATGGCCGAAGCAGGAATGATGTTAAAAGCAGAATAGCACTAGCAAAAAGAACCTTTATAAAACAGATAAATTTTTTAGTTTCAAAAATTGACCTAGGAATTAGAAAGAACTTCTTAAAACTCTATGTGTGGAGCACAGCACTTTATGGTAGCGAAGCATGGACTTTAGGAATATAAGAAAGAAAGAAAATTGAAGCATTGAAATGTATGCTACAGAAGAATGTTGAAAACTAAGTGGGCAGATAAAGTACTTAATTAACAAGTTTTGGAAATGATGGGTGAGGAAAGAAGTTTATGGAAGAAGCTTACAGAAAGAAGAGACAGGCTGGTAGGACATATTTTGAGACATGCTGGATTGGTTAATTTGTTAGTAGATGGAACAGTCGAAGATATGAACTGTAGAGGAAGAAATTAGAACATATGAAGCAGATAATTGAGGATGTGGGTGGTAAGAGATTTTTAATTTAATTTAATTGCAATGAAGCACAGGCTCCGGTGGCAATGTATGTGGACTTGAAGAAGTTAACAAAAGAAACGAAGGGATGGAGGATTGCATGAAACCAGTCCAAAGACTGATAACAGAAAAAAATCGATTGATACCATAACTACCTCACTAAAATTAACTAAGTCACGCTTCATACTGCGTGGAAGTCTTTAGATGCGGTAATCGATACACAAATTGCGATGTGCTCCTCTTTTTTTACTCGCAGAACGTCATGGCCCTCACTCCTCGTAGCATTTTTATTGATTCATTGAATAACGCGTTGTTTAAGTGGATTTTTGATATAGACTATAGATTCAAAGCTGCAACGACAAAGTATCCCCTGATCACTGGGTTTTTCGAAGTAATTCCCACCCACTTCGAAGGCAATTTTTGAACGTGTATTCATGTCAAATGCCTATCATGAAGAATCCAGTCATTCCCATGAAATACCACACGAGCAACCTAAGACCTGCGGAAATGCATGAAGGTAGTCCCGCGTGTGTCGTGTGCCCAGCTGACTTCATATAGTCGCTGTGAATGGATGTGTTGTCCGCTCTTCACGAAACAAGTGTCAGTTGATAGTCTATAGTCGTTAGTCTCAGCATGAAGTGAGATCGAGTGGAACAATAAAGGTGACCTCTTGCACACCAATAGAGATAATTTTTCACAATTACCGAGCGTGCTGGGTGAGCGATGAAGTTCTGACCTCGTATTCGGGAGGACGCGGGTTCCAATCCCCATCTGGGCATTCAGATTTGGGTTTTCCATGGTTTCCCCTAATCACTCCAGGCGAATGCCGGGATTCTTCAAAGGCCATGGCCGAATTCCTTCCCCTTCCTTGTCTCCAGTCATTTTTCACCTTTAATGACTTCGATACCAACGAGGTAAACATCGAGTCACATGATAAAAAGCTGCAGTAAAAGACGATGCTGTTAGCATCACTGAAATAACTACTCTAGTTAAATCAAGAGACACTGTACAAATTCCAGGGGAAAGATTGTTTCCCTGAGTGCATAGAATGTGTTTAAAAAAGGAAAAAGGAGGAAGTATTCGCATTTAACCCATACTGTGATTTCAACGAATGCTGATGGATTGTTTCTAACACCGCGTCGGTGTGCAAATAGTTAAACAGAAAGGTACCTGATCTGATGTAACTGCAGTAACTCTCATTGTCCCAGGATTGAACGGTAATATGCGAAGGCCCTAATCCTAGACAGTAAGAAACAGCACATTGGATGTTCTGTAAGGCCCGTCGACACAGCGAGGGATGTAGAAAAAGCTGGAGGATGGACGAATATACGACGAGATGTACTGAGATTATTACGTCAGAGAAAGATGTGGGGGTAATTTATAGCAATAGCTACACTAATTTGCTGCTGTGCGAACCCAACGAGAGCTGCGGTGACTGTGCCCGTGGGCAGCTGGCCTTAAAAGCAAACAGATACATGGCGTTAGAACACACCTTAACCCACTACAAACGTCGTGGGAGAAGATTTCATCATAGGGACCATCTATCAGTGACTCATAGCTTGTGTATTTCACTACCTCCACTTTTTACTCAGTAACCGCCCAGTGTTTTCTCATGCTCAGTAGCGATAAGCACATTTGATATACACAGTATTTCTCAACCTCTTTTATAATTGACGAAATAAACCGTTTTGCTAGTAATAACCGTAAATTATTTAAGTCAGTAAAATAAGTTAATTATACTTTATTTTATGCACATTAAGTAAAATTTCAATGCTGAAAAAATTAACTTATTTAGTCCAGAAGGTATCATATTTCTGCTTTGGTGACTCTGTAATAGAAAAAACAGGTACATCTGGTTGTTTCTCTTTTCCGTAGCCTATATTTTAATGCTAAAACTAGGGATTGTAGACTGTCCATTGACATCTTTTTTCGTGGTAATCGGACAAAACCTTGTTTACAATAATGAACTGAACTCAACGGGTTACACGAAATAGCCATCGCCGAATTTCCGACGGTCTTAACTAAATCTGTTAGGCTTTTTGACAACTGAAGGGTCGACTTACGCCGAATTTGGTTTATTTTCTGCTACAACCCTATAGAACTTCCTTTATAACCGTTTGAAAAATTCTCCAAGTGAAATCGACAGATGTTTACAAGAGTTGCTGACTGAGATCACAACGACCGCCGCATGTTCGCCAGGTCAGTATCTACACTGCTCGTAACGTTCCACGACAAAGCAACGCAGAACCAGACAGCTCTGGCTCCCCCGCCCGTGAGCCCACACGGCCATCACTCGGCGAACCAGATCTTTGGCTGCTGATGGTATAACTGGATCATCGTTGCAGACAATAGATTTGGAGCTGCAATACCCAAATGAAAAATCACCATCGGGTATTCTGTCATACATGAAGTATTGATCCCCCATGGTATACACGTGAAGATAAAAGGTTACTTAAAAAGCAAAGGAAGATACATGCACGCTCAAGAAGGACGATGTACTTGTACAGGAGTGATTTAGAAACGTTAGGTGAGATAAGGAGACATGTTAAAAATACGATGCGCGAGGCCTTTAATGACTTTCGTTGTAATTCACTTTGAAAAACCTTCAACGAAAACCCAAAGAAATTTTGGTCGTATGTAAAAAAGGTTAGTGATAGTGACAACAATATGCCAGTTCTACTACAAGACGGTCGTGAAGTTCATGACAGCCGCGACAAGACTACTGTATTTAACACGGAATTTAAAAATTCTTTCACTGACGAAAACATGGAAAACATTTCCGCTTTTCCACGGCGTGTTGAATTTGAGATGGATCCAGTACAAATTGATAGTGTAGGTATCATAAAGTAATTAAAGCTCCTGGAGTGGGCGAAAGCGCCCGGTCCCGATGGTATACCAGTAAGAGTATTTTCGGAATACACGGAAGAAACAGAAGCATTTCTGCCAGATATATTCCGTAAATCTTTAGAAGAAAGAAAAGTACCTTCTCACTGGAAAATAGCGCAAGTGATTCCTGTTTTCAAGACAGGAGATCGGAGAGATCCTAGGAATTATCGACCCATATCTCTCACATCTGCTTGCAGTAGAATTCTGGAGCATGTCATATGCTCTAACATGATTAAGTTTCTAGACCAAAACGAGTTACTTATAGCAAACCAACACGGATTTTGGAAGAACAGATCATGTAAACGCAACTGGCCCTATTTTCGCATGATGTAATGAAAGTTATCTATGCAGGTTCGCAAGTTGATGCAATATTCTTGTATTTTCAGAACTTTTGTTTCTGTACCACTCAACTGACTTTTAGCGAAGATTCGAGCATACGGTATATCGGATCAGATTCGCGAATAGATACGCGATTTTCTAACTGGTCGGTCAAAGAATGTCATTGTTGACGCGGAAGCCTCTTCTAGGCAAGATGTTACTTCGGGCGTTCGTCAAGGAAGTATAATAGAACCACTTCTTTTCCTAATTCTTATAAACGACCTCGGCGACAATATTGACCGCAGGATGCGATTGTTTGCTGACGATGCAATCATCTATAGGGAAGTAAGGTGCTCTGACGATTGCTTAGAAATTCAGCGCGATCTGGATGTTATTTCGGAATGGTGCCAAAAATGGCAGCTTACACTTAACTGCCAAAATTGCAAGGCAATGAAAATAAGTAACAAAAGATTCTGTTAGTTCACGAGTACAAAGTTAACAATTCAGTTGTTGACACAGTGGATTCCCTGAAGTATCTAGACGCAATAGCACAAAGCAACATGAAATGGGACTTGCACATAACTTCCGTCGTAGGCAAAGCTAATTCTATATTATGATTCATAGGTCGTATTTTGAGAAGTGTAATGATCATACAAAGGAAATAGCGTACAAAACACTAGTGCGTCCGCATATGGATTACTGTTGTGGAGTTTGGGATCCGTATCGCAAGGGATTGATTAACACGTTATAGAAAGTACAGAAGAGAGCCACTCGATTCGTGACTGCTAGTTACATTCCTTACGAAAGTGTCACAGAATTGATACATAGATTGGGCTGGGATTGTTTGGCAGACAGACGACGTCGTTTTCGTTTGAATTTATTGAAGTATAAGCGAAAATCTTTAATTTATGAGTTCAATTAAATTCTTCTTCCACCAATCTATTTAGGTTGTAGTGACAGGAGGGATAAGACTAGAGAAATAAGATGCCGTACTGATGGTTTTATGTATTCTTTCTTTCATCGTCCTGTTCTTGATTGGAATGCACAGAATTAGGATTGGTGCTTAGCACCCTCTGCCACCCACAGTATTTGTGAATTGCAGAGTATAGATATAGATGGAAATAATAACGCAGAGAAATAAGAATATTGTTTTATGAGGAATATGTTCTCCGTTAAATGTTCTTGACTCAATCCATTGATCCATTTCAAGTGATGATGAGTGATTAAGAATTCTTCTACACAACAAATCCCTTTTTCATCCCCTCCAATAGTTTTTGCCTTATTTACCAGCTCACTCTCTCAAATTCCTCAGAAAGATCTAGTGTTAAAATATTAATTTTACTTCCCTTGTACTTTCATTTGAAATAACTTGCATAAATCTGACTATCTGAGATTCACGAGAATATCCTTACCTAAAGCTATGTTGTCGATTTCAAAACCAGTTTTTTCCTCCCAGGCGTTTCTGATATGCTTGCATATCAATCTCTCCATTATTTTACATACCATTAATCGATCTCAACCCTATTTGTCATCCTTCCTTTACAATCTGTATAAGAATTAGATCGCTGTAAAAGAAGAGAATCAGGAGAGACAAGCATCAGTTGAAGATGTGAGGAAATACTGTAGTCTACACCTACTAATAATCAGCTTGTATTTAGAGGGTGTGATCTAGAAGTGGAAAGTATTTGAATATGGCGTAACGGTCCAAGGAGGAACAATCGTTATTTTGCAAGACATTGTCCTGTTAACGGACAGGAGTGAGGATATTGAAGACTGAACTAAGTAGAAAACTAGTTTAAAACAATGTTTTGAGTTTTTTTTAAATGTGTCAATTAATTGAAGTGTAGAATTAGATAATACCCCACAGATTTATTCGATTTTCCATCCCATATTGTTTATTGATAAACTGTTACCGAAAAATATAATTTGAATTAAAATTAATTCAGAATATTATTGCTATTATCATAACGTATATATGATTAGAAAATTCAAAAATGAGCTTGGTACTCAGAAGGAATTTGACGTATGCATCTCTCCTAAATAGAGCGCTCAAAATCGCCAAGCACACAAATTCACGTGCAAAAACGAATCCTTCCTGTGTTTTAGATCTTGAAATAGCTACATAAATTATTCGTAAACTGAATTTCTGCTCGCCCATATTAATTACAATTTTATGCAAAGTCAATCCTTGATACTTGTGTATACTGTATACAAATGCAACTTGAATCGTAAATTGCATCCTAGTGCATGACTGTCATCTAACCATAAATGTAACTTTCACCTGCGGAATTGGGACTAAACCTTTAATCTCCGGTACAGTGTAATGTTTAAACTTATTCATTATTACGAATGGTTTTAAATTTTCTGGTAATTCACCTGGTCAATACACTATTTCATCAAGCCCTTCAAGGTCATCATCATCTTCTTCCGTCTCCAGTTTCCCGGGTGCGGTGTAAGACCCCTCGCACCTTTGCCTGTCAAAGTATGTTTCCTCTTCTTAGATTCTAGACCATAATGCATCTTTCTCCAATAGGTCCACTTACACAAGATCAATCCATCTCCTTCTGGGCCGGCCTCTTGGTCTTATACCCTCCAGTTCTTTTTCCAGCCATATCCTCGCTGTTCTTGTTGGGTCCATCCACTTGACATGTCCCAGCAATCGCAGTCTTGCTTTGGCGATTTTTTCTAGAAGGATTGCATTGATTGGGATCTGTTTACGAATCACTTCATTCCTGATTTTATCTCTTCTGGTTGTCTATATCATTGATCTCAGGAACTTCATATCGGCCGCCTGGAGTCTGTTTTCATCTCTGTTGGTAGTGGTACATACTTCCAGGCTGTAAGTTGTAAACGGAAAGAAGTATGAATTATAATGTGACATTTTGGAAGTAATTGGAATATGATTGTCCAAAGAAGGTGCCTAACTTGATGATAAAGCTGAGCTCCTTTTTGTACCCTATTCGTAATTTCGATCTGGGATTGACTGTCAGAGGTCACTTTACTGCCAAAGCAGTGAAAATTATCCAGCTGATTCAATTTTTCACACTACAGATAAATAACAGGCTTCACATTCTGTCTGCTTCTTAGTAGGAGATTATTTCTGAGAATTACGGGACACTCATTGCAGACATAAAGAATGGGCTCATGCTCGTTCACGACAGATGCGTCTACAGTTGTTTAGAAACGGAATTCTTGCTATCATTACTGCCATTTCTCCAAATTTTTGCTGATTGATTCCCTGGACCTATATTTTTCTTTAAATACTAACAAAAATAAAAAAGATCGGCATAACGTAATTTCTTTTGAAAGAGCCACATGTGGTGATACCGCCATCACTACCTTTCTGCGAAATAACACGATTTTCATCAGTTTCCTTTTGACCGTGAACTGTTGGACGGTTAAACTTAGTATCATCACTTTCTTAAAAAAAAAAATAGATATATTCTCTACTAGATTCTCTCTATTTTGAAATTTAAATGGCAGAATTAAAGAAATACAAATGTTTTTCAAGGTTGCAAGTTATAAAACCATACTTTAATTAAATTTTCGTTTTATAAATTGTTTCTGCTTTATTGCTGAGTAAATCAATTGAGACTGCGTGTCTGGTTTGATTCGTAATCAATTCAATCTAATGGTCTTGGTCAATCAGACAACACAATTTGTACTGAGTAAAACTCACAACTGTTAATTTTGCGAAATAAGTGTATTTTTTCAGCAATTTTGGATCTATTCAAAGCCTTTTGTGCCATATCTCGAGATGTCTCTAATCACCGTTTTCAAAAAATTCCGATACAAACTGATTAATTTTTTTCCCTTCTGTCAATGTAGAGGTTATTCTGAATAAAGATGGAATATACAAAAGTTGTGGAATAACGTGTTTAGTCACTATTAGAAATTTTAACTTAATATCTTTGATGGTTTTTCACTATCCTCCAAGAACCTATTTTCCTTTACACATTTTTCTAGCCAAGAGGGTGATACAAGGTCAAATTTCTAATTTTCGCCAAAAAGTTAGGCCATGCCCTACCTACTTATCAAATAACAAAAGAATCTGTGTAGCACTTTTTGTATAATATCTAGATGTGAATTCTTGATCCTTCAATGTACGTTGTTTCTGGCAGATTTTAATAAATCAAAACCAAATTTTATAAAATGTAGCAGAAATTATAGCAAGAACTGCAGGTTAAATACAAAAACAGGATCAAAAAGTCTGCTGTTCATAAAGTATAATTACAAATAACTGACGAAGCAAAGAAGATTGTCGATAGCAGAACAAAAAAAGAAATACCAACTTTGTTTAAAAGGAGAAATACATTGACCTGGAACTTATAAAAAAGGTTTCTAAACTGCATGTATATAAACTTATAGCAGGCAAAAAAAAATTTAACACCAAAAACAATCAGAGATGCAAATTTCTTGGAATATAATTTTATATTTTTAATATAAAGATATGCCTCCCTGAAAGCACGGTGTGACTTTCTATATCTTTTGATAAGATTATACTATAAAACTGTCAGTAGCAAAGTGAATTCAGCTTTTTCAGGATATTGTAAAGTAAATAATTCCTTTAGCTATTATATGTCAACTTGGAAACTACTTTCAGAGTCAGATGTTTTCTAAACGCTCCAACACATCTGTATAATGTCGGGAGTACGATGCAGAATGCGAAACGTTCATTTGTAATTTTAAAACATTAATAGCTGTGCTAATAACGTTACTAGTATGAACCGGAGTTTGATGAGATTTTAAAATGGAAGGCCGCGCCACTGCTTGGCCGCAACATTTTAAATTACGCTATTTTGTATTCGTTGGCTTTAAGCAATTTGCACACTAAATGCGGTGACTCCGCATGATCCGTCATAATACAGAGGGGAAATCAGAGAGTGCATAGATTAAGCCACAACGCGGCTAAACGCATCGCGAATAAAGCTAACAAAATGTATTCCTGGAACAGAATGAATAAGGGATTTTCGAACAAAATGACCGACTGATGCATGTTAGAACGGTGCCTTCCGTCTCAGCTCATTTCATTTTCTAGAAAATCAAGGTATATATAAATATATAAACAGAACTTTGTCAAATTTCAACTGAATGTTTTAGCTGTTATGTATACTGGGTTATGTCTCGATTACTTTATGCTTTATGTACGTTAACTTCATGCTTATTTTACTAACTTGAAGTTTTGCGCCAAGACTCACAATTTTATTGCACATTGTATCTTGTTTGGTCCTGGTCGTTCAACAATTGTGGGACTTTGCATTTATTTACTTTTAGTATGGTAGTTAGGATTCACCCATTTTTCGGGTGAACAAGGCGATACCTCAAAACTAAATGGTTACTGAATTACCTCGTAACACGTGTGCTACCAACAAATCTGTAACGTTATTGCAGACTTGAATATCAAAATATAACATCTGCTACACAAATTTCAATATAAGTCTCGCATCGGGATGGAACTTCGTACGACATGTTTTTTTTTTTGGGTTTTTTTTTTTCTCACACACAGTTTTCCCGGTATTAAACAGATAAAATTCTATATTCTGACTGCAAAGAGTTAAATTTATAAACGGTGTATAACTTTAGTTAAAATATTTAAACACTGTAGTAGGTTGTAGATAAGTATGACTCAGCGGCCCTTCTTGTATTATTATTATTATTGCGGATAAGCCCATTAGGACTACGCAAAGTACTCAGAAGCGTTTGTTCGCTTTCCTTTGTGCCCATATTTCCTTCATACGCTTGCTGTGGGCTTCTTTTCTCATCTGACCATGTTGTTCCTGATCTTTTCTTTAATCTTTCCTCCCGGTCAACTTGCCACTTGTGAATTTTTGATTTAAATGTGTCTCTGTTTTCGAAATCTTCTGGAACAATTCCTGCTAATTTGAGGTCTTTCTTGATTTCTCCAATCCATTTCATTGTATCCGATATGATTTACTTCGGTTTTCATAGAATTCAACTATTTGTCTTGTAAGTCTGTTAGGGTTCATTCTTTTGATGTGTCCATAAAATTTTAGTCGGCGTTTTCTAATATCACTGTGAATGTCTGCATATTGTAGAATTTCCTGATTACTTTTGAGTCTGTACTGGTCTCCTATGAGTCTTGGGCCCAAAATTTTCCTTATAATTTTGCGTTCTTTTTTCTCAATGTTTTCTATATCTTTTTTTCTGTTAAAAATAAGTGTTTCTGATCCATAAAGACATGGTTTAATAACTGTATTGTAATGTCTCAGTTTTGTGTGCTTGGAGATGCATTTTTTGTTGTAGACATTTTGTGTTAGGCGATAAGCTGTTTCCATCTTGGCATCTAATTTCATTAGCTTTTGCTTCAGTTCCATTCTCTTGGATTGTTTCACCGAGATACTTGAAGTATGAGACTCGTTTAATTTTTCCATATTTTGTCTCCATGTATTTTGGTGTTTCTTTATTGCAGGTCATAAATTCTGTTTTCTCGAATGAAATCTGTAGACCCACTTTCTCCGCTACTTCTTTCAAGAGTTCGATCTGTTTTTGGGCTATTGCAATGTCACGGTTAAGATTGCTAAGTCGTCTGCAAATGCTAGGCAATCTATCTTCAATTTTCCTCTGCCTAATATAATTGGCTGGTCAATTCCAAGGATTGATTTTTGTTTCCGCCATTCCTGTAACACTTTTTCAAGGACGCAGTTGAACAGTAACGGAGAAAGTCCGTCTCCTTGTCTTACTCCTGTTTTAATAATGAAGGGTTCTGATATCTCCCCTAAAAATTTTATTTTGGACTTTGTATCTGTTAGTGTTTGTTGTATTAAAGCAAGAGTTTTGGGGTCTAAGCCTTGTTCTTTCAATATTTGGAATAATGACTCTCGATCAACTGAGTCATATGCTTTTTTAAAATCTACAAATGTGCATACTAAACGGTTGCTACAAATTCTTTGATGTTTGAGGATAAGTTTTAGGTTGAGTATTTGTTCTGTGCAAGATCTACCTGGTCTAAATCCTGCTTGATATTCTCCGATCCTTGGTTCTAGTTGTTGTTGAGCCCTATCGAGGAGACACTGGAGAAAATTTTGTATGGCACTGACTGCAGTGAGATTCCTCTATAATTATTAACATGATACTTATTTTTACGTTATCGTATTATTTAAGAACTGGATAATATATAATTGTTATAGGCGACTTCTTCCACAGGTTCTTGTAAAAATTATAAATTATCATTTGATGAAAAATGTCAATGAAATTATTGTTAGAATTTTTATTTATTTTTGGATGCATTTCATCTATCATTTAGATAATGTAGTGTTCAACTGCATTTGATTAATCTATTAATTTGGTAAGGTATGTTGGTAATTAGGATGACACTTCTTATAAAGAAATTTGATATTTCACATGATGACTAGGATCAGTAAACAGCCGATTTCAAATGAAATACAACACAAATAATCACGATATCATTCAAAATAACAGTTTTTTTTAAATAATTTAAGTTACATTTAATTAAATGACAAAACTTTTAATTTAACAAATAATAATTAACTTAAAGCAAATAGAAATTGATGAATGAGTGAAAGAGTATTAAGTCACACAGTGCATATGGTAAGGACATTGATTTTTTTTTTTAAATTGAATTTCGTTGCTTAGGCCATACAGGCAACTCAATGTGATTATCATTACTCTTCCAGTGCATTAGTTCCTCCAGTAATTGTTGCGTACGGACCCGACATTCACACACCCAACACATACATCCATGCCCTCGCCCGGTCTCGAACCTGTGTCCTTTGTCACTTGGAGCTGACCCTCTAGCCCGTACGCTACCGAGGACGGCCATTGAGGACAGTTCTATGAGTGTGTGAGTGGCGCAACTTAACCACTTGTGTCGTTGTAGCACAACGAGCTAGAAACTGGTTCTTAGTGTAGTCAGCTGTCTGATGCGCCTTAAGGCGTATTCCCACGATCCCTTGTAAACGGAGGCGAGACGGGACGGGACGGGACGCCATGGGAACAGGACTGCCTCTGCTAGCGGAGACGAGACGCAGCTAACCACTCTGAGTCGGTAAATATCACAGGCGTGTGTAACGGTGCGCTGTTGCCATCGGTCTGCAACAGCGGTGCGCACCCCTTCTGTTGCTGTAAAGTGCTCTGTGCCAAACGACACTAGGTAACGTGGTGCGGGAGGTGGCGGCAAGGTAAGCTAGGACTAGCCTGCGGCCCGCGGTCGTCCCTACACTTCGGCTAATGAGGTCCCATCACATCTCGCCTCGCCTAAAAGGGATCGTGGGATTATATCGCTCCTTGGCTAAAAGCGTGAAGGTCACCTTGGGGAAATCTTGATGACGTGATACTACCGGCATCCCATATGTTGAGCACCAGTGCCAAACCAACAGATTCTGTTGTCAGAACTGATGTCAACTCGCCTTCCCCAGCGCCTACGTCGAGACTCGCCCAGTCGAAGCTGAGTATTTTTGGCTTTTCCAGGACTCGCTCAGTCATGCAACAATTATATATGAATATTACTTCTAGTTATTATAAAATCTTCTGGTTGACCCCTCGCTCTTCCTTCCAAAACTCGCGTAGATCGAGAACTGAGGAAAAAAACTTTCCGCTCGGTTGTACGTGCCTCGTCTTCGGTTTGCCACATTATCACTTGGAGCAGTGAATAATTTATCGGCTGTCAGACTCCTCAATCTAACCGTGTTCTATTGTGAAAGAAATCGGGTTATCCTGCGGATTTTTTTGAGGAAGTCACATTCTCCGTCATACTCGAGCCCTGCAAATAATACATCTACGTCGGCTGTTAAGCTCGTGTTCGTCTTTACTTAGGAATCTCCACAGGCGGGATACTTCTGTATCTCCAACGATCCAATATTTTAATTACATTTCTGCCTTGACGAGAGTTATTGGAGGCAGTTAATTATTAACACCTTCGTCAATCACGTTAGTTTTTATGCTGCCCTGTTTTGTTTGACTAATAGAATGATCGGAAGAAATACAAGTAACTTGCTCCTGATCAGGTTGAAAGTGAAGCAAACAGTGTAGCATAAAAATTTACGTTATTGTTAAAGGCATAATTACTCTCATCAAGTACAACATTGGAAGTGGCATGCTGCAAATTTTAGGCAGAGGTGATCAACCAGCATGACAGAAACGTAACTAAAACACTGGGTTGCTTAAGATGCCTCGAGTCGAAATGCGTACAAAATAAACAAAAATTTCAACAACAGTTGCACTGGCATTTTTGTAAAACAATATTTTATTACTTTAAGAGCTCGATGCATTGATCTTGGATAAATTCCAACCAGATACAGACTCCCATTTCCGTCTATCAGTTGGCAGTGCGAAAATGACAGGCAGGTGAGTTAAATCAGGTCCCTAAAAATTCTACACCCCTTGCTTCATAAAAATTAAACTGCTTATTAGCTTCGGCCGAGTTCAAATTTCTTTGAGCACTTGAAGTAACTAATTTGAGATGCAAGAGCAATACTCTATTAGCCTAGGTCAGTTGGATATAAAATAAGCTTTAAATCACTAGCATAGAACTTAAAGAACCCTTTAACATTGGGCCTCACTAAATCGTATGTACATTAATTTACAGGGTGTAGGTGGCTCGTGCATTAACTTGCGCTAGTGATACACGATGACTGACAAGATTTGTGGTTTGTAGTAGAATGAAACACGAACCGACTCATTTTTAACAATTATCTGTCAACTGAAATATATACATATTAAAACACAGAGTCTTACGAAACAATTGGAAATGATCAAATGTTTCCATATCACAAACAAAAATTTCCGAAAAGTTCATTACTTTAAAACACACAGAGTTCATCAGCATCTCTGTAATATGTGGCGCTGCTATGTAGTGGTAATGCGATCACTGCTTAGTGACGCCAGCGTAGCCTAGCGGCTTGACTCCGAACTGTCGGATACCCGAGACCATGTGTGTTCATAATTTTGTCATTTACAGGTTGAATTGCGAAAAAAAAATCCTTTCTTAATTAATAATGTTACCAAAGCAAAGAACTTAATCTTTAAAATGATACCTCACTTATCGATTTTGGTTAAGTACGTAGGGCAAAAGATGGATCGTCACAAAAAATCTTTTATTATAAATGATATTCAGGTGGTTCATGTTTCCAGTATATCAAGTGCAATAAAGACTCAGAAAAGTTTAATATATAAACGTCATCAAAACTCATTTTCTTTTAGTCACAAATAAAATTTGGGCTGATGCGGAAAGTAACGGAACGCCTTTAACTATTTACAGTAAGTCATGAATGAAGTGGAGAATAGTTTTTCGTTTTACGAGCGACATTCACAACTAAGGTAATTTACATAAATATACCAGCCAATATTCGGTCACATTACTGAAATATGATGGGTTAAGTAAGTTGTTTAACATACATAATTTGTATAACATGTACGCCATGTGACTAGCGTTGATCACTCCAATAGTAATAATTTTTTACAACTAAAACATAGCACTACATTTATTGTACAATACTCAAAAAGCTTGCATTAAAATTCATTTCTGAAGTACAGGAGTAACAAAATAATAAGCTGCTTATAATTTGTGACATCCTAATTTTATTATGATCAGAAAGTAAGCAGCATTTAAGTTTAATGTTATAAAAAATATTTGAAATATGATCAGTGGTTTTTACATGACGACGGAACAAACAAAAAATCAGTTTGGTTTCCGGAACCTCCAAATAAATTATCCTAATTATTTAAAAAAAACTTCTTACCGCACTTAGTTTATAACGGTATTGATACTTTCAGATATGTTCGTTACTTAAACTGTGCCACTAGCCGGCTCTACGGAGTAGAGCCAATAACAGCGTTTGTCATGTCTGGAATCTGCGTCACAGAGGCGCTAAGGTAGACGGCAGTCACAGCAGCTGCCCATGTTGTCATTCTAGGCTAATTCTTGGCATCAGTATGCTCGTTGAAAGCTACATTTAGATCTACTTAATTAATCAAATAGTCGGCGTATTAATATCACCAGAACCGCTTGTTGGGAGCATGCCAACTATTCGAACGTTTCCAGTAATTTACCTGTAATGGCGTGTAGTATTCTCATGCAATAAATTGTTATGGAAGTATACAAATGTTTTTATATACATGGCTTCATACTTTGTCATCTGAATGATCGATGTATCAGTGATTTGTGTAAGCGTGTTTAATCCATTATCCTGCGTATGAAAGCTATATGGATCAAGTAACTAATCGATATTATAACAAGAGGTTTCTTGGGTGCTTTGTTATTATTATGTGCGTATGGACCTAGTTGGATAACGCAGTGCTTTTATTATTCGCCTTTCTAATCTTCCGAATAGCTCTCTTACTTTCTTCAGTCCACTTGGTACCTGGTCTCGCTGAAACTTCATCTCTGACTGCACTACCCATGTGTTGACCTTTGACTGAGTAGGTTCCTGACTAAATCTTCCTATGTCCTTTTTGACTTGTTGGATCCACTGTATACTCATGTAAGTCTGTTATTGGGAGACTATCTATAGAACTTTCAGTATTTGTTTTCTGATGTCTGCGGTGAGGTTATACAATTTCTCTGATGCTGTTTGGGATTGTAGTCTGTATCAGCGTTTGTTTCCTTTGGGCCAAGAATTTTCCTTACGATCTTCCGTTATTTCTTGCGGGTGTCGGTCGCCTTTTCTGTTGAGTATCAGAGTTCTACTTGCGTAAAGAGCCTCAGGTTTGATCACCGTGTTGTAGTATCGGATCTTTGTAGGTACAGACATATATTTTTTGTTACAGATGTCTTCAGTTTTCCGTATGCTCTCTTGAATTTCTCTGGTCGTACTCTTTGTGCTTCTTTTTCTAGCCCTTTTGGCTCCAGAATCTCACCCAGATACCTGAAGTGTGGAACCCGTTTGACTCGCCTGTATTTCGTGTTTAATTTATGAATTATGAATCCAGTGGAGATAAACTTAGTTTTCTCAAATGAAATTTGTAAACCAACTTTTCCAGCACATTCCTTCAGAACTTCTGTCTGCTTGATCGCAGTGATTTCGCTACCCGCTAGTATCGCTAGGTCGTCTGCAAAAGCTAAGCAAATGATTTTTATGTCTTCCTTTGTCCGTCCGAGCTGAAAAGGTTTCCAATGGTTTTGTTTTATCAGTTCTTCCATTCTCTACTGACATTATCCAAGACGAGTGGCGACAGTCCATCTCCTTGTTGAACGACGGACATAATTTCCAAGGGCTCTCATATTTCACCCATCAATTTCACTTTGGATTTTGTATATGTAACTGTATGTTTGGTGAGGCTTATTAAAGTCTCGGGGACGAATCCCTATCCTTCTCTGTTGTCAAAAAGAGATAATTAATTTATGCATGAATTTAATTTTATAATCTCCGGCAAGATTTAATTAAAATTATCTCAAAAGAGAAAGGGTTCAAAAATTATAAGTATTGAAAGCGTATAACTGCATGTGTATAACTAGACTGCCCTAACCTGACCATTTATTCTTTATGAGAAACGAATTAACAAATTTATTCACATTAACTTCAGTACAAATAAAATTAAAAAAAAACACTAACATCTTAAGAACACAACTGCGGTCAGCCTGAGTATGAATTTATTTTGTAAACGAAATAAAGTAGATAAGACTCATTTCGGTTAGCAGTACAAGATTATTTACAGATTTTAAACATTTTACAAACATAACTGAAAGAATTCAAAGAGGCTCATTCTTTTACAAGTGATAAATGTCTGTATCCAACTCCTGCTCATTAAAAGTTGATAAAGCATGGATTCTCATCAAACAAACCACTTTACCGAGGCGTTATACATGTTGTAGAACTTAGCTGAATTTTAGTGCACTTCAGAGTGAACGTAGCCTTTATCGTAACAGTCGGCATCGGGGTGGTCACGCCAACACCTCGTCTATTCTCAAGTCACACTTGTGGCAGTATGAATACAAACACTTGTAACTCTCAACTGGTCGCCTCTTCAAAGCTGCCAGCTCATCTTGTGTCCTCTCGTGTCAGAAGTCACCAGCCAATATCTCGTCCAGACGCAGCATTCTGGCCTCGCAGGCGTTGGGTTCGACTGTCCTCTCCGCTGTATGCAGTCGGGTCCAATCACGCTTCGCACCAGATTCTCTGGTCTCCGAATATGTCCAGACATGAAAGATTTTTTTAAACAAATAGGAACTTGAAAGTGAACAATATTGTTATTGTAGGCTCACATTAGGCCCCCCTCACAGACAACTTCCTTCTGAAGCAGTCCTCTGTTCGGGACGATTTACACTTATCCGTAAAACATAACTAAGAACCACACGGACAATTTATTTCCCCAAGTGTGCTGGACAATGAGAGGAGCCGTCCTTGTCTCAGGCATTCGTCTGGGTGAAAGGCCCAAGGCCACGCCACACTCCTGGCCGGGTGCAGGTGAGCGGTGAACGAAGAAGTAACGATCCGTGATTGACAGCGGGGAACGGCGAGAGCACGTGGTGAACACGCTGTGTGGAGCAGACACTCCGAAACAGAGGAGGGTGATGGTCGTGTGCGTGCGTGAGTGAAGGAGCTAATGATAAGACACTATTTATTGGTTATAAGCCAATACACGTTTTTTTTATACATATATATATTCCTGTGAAAACCTACGCGTGGAAGAGACAGTTTGAGCTTGACCACGGAGTCGCCCACTCGAATGTGTGCTCGAACTTTGTTTATACAGTGCGACGAATATTTTTTGTTTTGTTTTTGTATGTGTGAACTGCAAAAACTGTAGGAGAAGATCGGTCGGCGCTATACTTCCCACAGAAGACTGCAATCGTACGGTAATTGTAAATAACTGAGTCAGACTGTGGTGCATTGAAACTGTAAGCGAAAACCCGTGATTCACATCACAGAGAAAGAACTCGTGCCGTCTGACTTTCATTTTCTGTGTTTTGAACGATCCAAATCACCTTTCCTTGTTTTCTAATGTCAATAAATGTGTCATTGCCTCCAAAGTAATTTTAAATTTTTATTATAATTCAAATGCAAATAATTATTCTCCTAAATGTTGGTTGCTTAGGTAAATTTTGGAAGTACCCCTTCCATGGCGGCCAGGCAGTATTGAACACAGAATATGGTATATACAAATTCAAGAAGTAGAGAACAATCTTAACAGGTGGCAACAATCCCCACTCGCTGGTACACCACAACTTCTCTCAGACTTATTTTGGTTGGCTGCCTCCATGTCCACATGTCAGGGAATTTTCGTAAATCGAGATTGTCTTTCCTTGTTCACGGAAAACCGCTAGTTTTGGGTACCACTGTTTTGAACACGTACTATAATTCGACATGGAGAAGGTCCCAGGCATTCTTAAAATCCGCGCAACTCCATTGATTCACACTTGAGTCTAGGCCCTCGATTTCCGTAAATATGCATAACTTTGAATATGTCACGCAGCCAGAATTCAATAAAACACATAAATATGCCGCCTTAGAAAACGTTCCTATTGATGTCCCGTTGGCGTACAGGTGAGATGGGTCACACAGCCTCTTGGGTTGACACCGAGAATGGTGGTGTAACGGTTAGCGTTCTCGCCTCGCATTTGGAAGGACGCCGGTTCGAATCCCCGTCCGGGCATCCAGATTTGGGTTTTCCATGGTTTCCCAAATCACTCCAGGCAAATGCCGGGATGCTTCCTTCAAAAGCCCTTGGGCGAATTCCTTCCCATTCCTTGCCCCCCATCCTTTCCCGTCTCTGTCAAGAGACATTAAGCAGTTAAAATATATATATATCTCTTGGGTTGACCTTTGCGGAACAGGTTGCAAGGTAGACGCACTTTCTCCTCATCCCAGGTGCTTGATCAACGGGTGGCCTAGAGCGTTCCTGGCATCACATAAGCAAAAACAATTAATTTATATGACCAAATCAGTAATTGAGTTGACCGATTACACATTTATAAAAAAAAAATCGATTCCTTCTTTCTAACTTTACTTCGTTTTTTTAAAGTTCTTAGCACTAAACGATGATTCAAACATAGCTCGTACAAAAGAATCACCCTCGGAGTTTAATAAAAAATGGCTAGTTTAAAATTAAAACTGTAACTTAAAATACTAAAAAACTGATAGAAGCCGAGTTCATGATGTGTCTGGTAATTGCTGAGAAGATATACTCTATCGAACTGATATGATTCTTATCATCTTCCATTCTTGCTGTTGTGAGATGGTCCACTTTTACAGTTTTTTTAGTATAAAAATGGTGGATACTAAGATGCATTTAAAAGTCATTTTAACAAAAACAATAATTATGAAGAGCTTTTATACTGCTTGAAGCCATCCTCTACTATAAATATCAACACATAGTAAATTTAGCCTGGAATTTACATTTCGTTAATTTGAATTGATACTCCGTCTCTAACTTCACTTCCTAGAGCTCGAGGACCATCGAATCCATGTTGGCAGGAGGGTTAAGGATTGCCTTGTTGTCGGTGTTGTTAAGTGGCGTCTCGCGAGGCCGCACAGTGTTATTGCAGCGCTAGCCTAATTACCCAACCATAACAGAGCAGAGCGCGTGTGTAGGAGGCACAGACGGCGCCTTATGCCACTTTACTTCCGCACTGCAGCAATGCATTTTATCCAATAACGGTTCCTTATAACGAGCGGAATCAAGTAAGAATTTCATCTCATTTCTCTGATCTTATAATTCCTGTTCTTGTGGTTTCTAGAGCTCTTTTACAAGAGATCTAGTATCGGATCGAGTATAGAAAACTTTTCAGGAAGTGTGGACTGCAAGATTTTGCTTGTCTTAAGTGAAGCCACATAGTATTATTGCAGCACTCAGTATAACAGAGCAGTATTTATTGCGATTTGGAATTATTATTAATTATTTAATTGCGATGGAACATACGCTCTGGTCGCCATTCCCTGTCAACTAATTAGCCCTCTTTTATTTTTTTATTTTTTTTATTACCTTATGTAATTTGAGTGTTAAATTCCTTCTCCATTCACAAACTATAATTGTAAATTCCTTCAGCGTTTTTGGTAAATTATTCAACACTTGGTATTTTTTTTTTTTTAAATGGCATTTGACAACGATGGCCATACAGCCAGCTCAATGTAATTTTGTAGTTTTCAGTGTATAAGTCATCATCCAGTATATATTGTATTTTCCAATGTATGGACGCCACAGGACGGACAGGACATTCACACAGACACACAACACTTAAACATCCATGCCCGTGGCCGGATTCGAACCGGCGGCCTTCGGCACGCGGAGCTAGCACTCTAGCCCCTACGCTACCGAGGCCGGCCACTTGGTAATTTGTACCAATCCCTGACACCTTTAACTACAAAAGAAAATTTTCCCACTCCCTTATGCATGAAATCGAGTGCCAGATTGTGGTCAAGTTCACCTTTCCCCTTCCATGCACTATTCCTAATTCTTCGACTAATATCCCTCCAAGCTCCATCACTAACCACATGAGTTCTCAATATGAGGCTGTATGACAGTATGACTTTTCCGAAGAAACTGAACAATTGTTCCCGCCGCTATTGTATTGTTACGCAAGGCGCACCTACATATTTCAATATCTTGATTTAAATATAATATACATGTATGCAAAATACCAAATACAAGAATGACGTAGCGAGGCTGCAGGGTTTGGCTCACTGATATGCACCGCAAAACGGTATTTGTGACAGTTCTAAATGCTATCTAACGGGAATAGTGAGCGGTCGTGTTTTTTGTGTCTCCGCGCACAATTGGTGGAAAAGACGGTTTCCAACCACAGATAGACCCAGATAAGAGCGTTCTTCAGAGACTCGTACAGCATTGTTATGTTTCTTGAAGATCTTCGGGCATGTGGCCGGATCAATTGGTCGTATTTCAACGAATTTTCGACGGCGTAACGTGCCATCATCTTCAGGTTGCGTCTGCTGACGAGGGTTCAAACCCTCACTGCATTTTCCATGATGTTCCGAAATCACTTCAGGGAAATGCGGGGATGGTTTCTTCAAAACTCCATTGCTGAATTCCTTCCCGTTTCTTTCCCGAGACCTCTCCGGTCTCAATGACGACGAAGTGCATATCCCTAAAAAAAAAAAAAATACTTATGTATTTTATGAATGAAACAAATTTTCAGGACAGCATCTCATACATAAATTAAATATCACTAGTAATGTGGTATTTCTTTATTTCCATAGTTCTGTGATATAATACACGGAGTATGATTTCTTTTATCATGCAGCTTCCTCCACGTTCAGATATTTAACTTGATTGGTTTCCGGAAATCTTTGAAAATTGAAATTTGCAATGATTTATAATTTATTTTTAAAAAATGAACGAAATGATTTAAATTTTTTTAATTTAATAAAAAATGCTTATGGCCATATTTTGATGTGCAGCCCGGCAGAATCGTATTCTGCTGCTAATAATTATACATCAAAATTGTATTTTAATCAAATAACAGATAAACGTAGGAATAATGCAGCCGCATCTTGGACTAGCAGTCGCCGGACCTGCGTCAGGAACAGATTGACGACCAGCTTGCCAGAAGCAACGGGGAAGTATATGTTCTGCCATCTCCCCGCGATCCAGTTAACTTGTGTTCTCTATAACAGGTGTATTCTTGTTTGTCAGATATGTAGCTTATGAGACGGAAATTGTACGTGCTGTAAGGGCTTCAACTTGGTCTCCTCACATCTCTCTGACCCAGCGTGATGGCCCCTTAACACATGCAGCCACACTGACGTGGAAGACAAATACTAAGTTTAAATGTAACGTTGAAACTTTAGACACAATAACGGCTATGTTCCGAAAGTACTGTAGGTATGTAGTCAGAGTTAACTGTAGTTAATCATTTTACGGATTCTTGACATCAATGAAAGTTTTATTTTCTTTATACTTCTGGTTTTACGGTTGGTTGACATCGAGATCTTTCAAGCTGGGAAAGCATGCAAAATAAGAAGAAGGAAGGAATTTTATCGTGGCCTTACGAAATAGTCATCTCGGCATTCATTTGTAGTCATATCTGAACTCAAGATAGCTGGACCGAAAATCGAACAGACAGACTACTGAAGCAATTGATGCAATATTTACACGAAATATTATTGAGGTGACGCGAGAGATTAATATATTCGTTTTGATAGGTGATGCGGAAGTCTGGTAGGCATTTCGACTGCCAGGTAACTCCAACGTGGTGAGATTTCGTGAGATCTGGTCGGAACCCCCCCTCACCCCTATGATGACGTGAGAACTTGAGGGAGGGAAACACCCCCCCCCTTGTTGATCGACCTAGTAGCTTTTTGGTACTTTTTTTGGCTCTCCAGCTTCCTAGGGCGGTTATAATTCCCCCCCCCCCCTAATGTTGGTATCGACGTCGTCTTGTAGACCTTTTTTTTAACTCTACTATTCTTCAAGAAATTAAAAAGATGACGTGAGATTTCCGTCAACCCTCCCCCTCGGTGAGATTTCGCTGGATCCTCCACCCCCGCCACCTCTCTTATTTCACCTCGCGTAGTTAATGGATGCCCCCTTACTCATCACCTGAATAACGTATCGTGTGAATACGGTCTCAATAAGTCCAGAGGTTTGTCAGTGGCGATGCTGATTACTCTCGTGCAATGGGTTTTAGATGGCGCAGCTTTCTCAGTCGAAATGACTTCTGCAACTGATGTGTTCTACTACATCAGGGAGTTTATATCACAGTTTTTAAAAACGTAAATAAAGTAATCTGTGCATACATGCGCCAGGCAGCAACACTTTAAATACTGCTTGCAGAGAAACCATGTGAACAATACCGAAGTGTGTCTGTGGTCATCAACAAACATAAGATTTCCCAGGAAGTGGTACTTTCAAGGAGAGGTAGGAACAAATAATGCGCTCATACGTGATTAAATCATAGAGTACAATGTAAATTCAGAAGAGAAGAAGATCCACGACAGAGCTGCTCCACTGCTTTTACCTATCTAGCCAGTATTCCCCTGATATTAGGGCTGTTGATATTTTTAAAAATATAAGATTTTCGATATATCGATATTTTAAAAAGTATCAATATCGGCTGTCGATATATCGGAAAAAAGTATCGATATATTGATACTTTCATAAATGTAATTTCATAAAATCAAATCTTGTAAAAATAAGGCTGTCCACTGATAAATAGGCGTGTGATTTTGTTCTTAATCAGGTTTTCACTTTCGAATGGTTTCTGTTGGTGATGATGATTGTTGCTTTTTTTTAATTTGACCATTATGCGTCTCATAAGTTTCGTAAAAATTAATAAAATTATTTTATTAATTATTAATTCAATCATTATTTTTGTATATTTAAGATTGATAAGTAATACAGTTGAGACATTTATTTAGGTAGAAGTTTAGCTATTATAGCATGCATTATGGCCAAGTTACTTAACGTTTTTTCATATGATTTTTTTGTGGTATTTCATTTAGTTTTGTATGTTGATAGCTTATTCTGAGTTGTCTTATTTTTCTTGCTCTCGAATTAGCAACTACATATTATTTTCATTTCCCACTATTCCTGCTAACATACTTATTTCAAGTTGGACTACCCTGGACAATCCACACGCTCATTTCAAACAATAGGCTCGCGTTCGATTCGTGCTGGGCGAGCGATGCCTTTGCCTACTCTGTTGTCATCATCTGAGTAGACTTGGTACCTATAACTTTTAAATCAATTATAGAAACGTAGTAAGATTTACTTGCTGATCTCTGTGCGTAACAGAAATTTAAAGGACATAGTGTCATTCAGAGCAAACGAAAAATGATAACTTATTTAAAAAAATATCGAAGCCGATATCCAGATTTCAGTATCGAAATATAGATATATCGTCCTAAAAATATCACTCATAAATATCGATATTTTCAAAAAATAATATTGATATTTCGATATATCGATATATTATCAACAGTCCTACCTGATATTTTGTCCCTGAATTAACAGCAGAAATCTCAAATCCCGCTTGACGAAGTTGTTTGATATAATCGTATTCTACCGGATTGAATCCTTGAAATGACTAAGCAATACAAATACAAAAGTGCATAGATATTAATGTGTTAGAGTTTAAGTGTTACTATCATCGTTGGGTTTTTCTTATTGTCGTGACGCGGAGTCAAGTGATCCGAGAGCAGCAGCGCCAGCCGTTCGGGCGGCACACTCGCAAAACACGGCGAGCGTCGAGTAGGCTACACGAGACACTAGTAATGATATGTTGAAGGAGGCGGCGCACAAAGGAAGGATTGAATGGCGAGGACAATGGTTCCGGCCCGGGGCCCGCTCGGAGGACGCATTGTGCAGAGCGGGCGTCGAGCGTGCTTGACCCGCACTCTTTTATCCGTACGGCGGATGAAACAATGGGTGTGGCCCGCGGCGTGCTGCCCCTGCTGGCTGGAGGGTGCCCGCAAGAGCCAGCGTCTCCGCTGCGCTCCGCTGTCCCACTGCTGCAGCTCACAGTACAAGAAACTGCCCACCAATAACTGCACTCCGGTATGCCTGCCTACAAGTACCATCTTTTACTCCTTTCTACACGTACTTAGATGATATCTTTCCAACAAAAGTTAGTGTGCTAAGACATAGATAATAATGTCTAAGAGTTTAAGTGTTAGTAGCATCGTTGCATTTTTTTCCTTATTAACGTATTGCAGTTCAAGCGTCGTGACGTTTGAAATCTATTAAAGAGATTGAATCTTCTAGGTCACGCGTGTCACTGGCCATGAAAGAATTTAAACTGAAAATAAATTCACGTAATGGAATATGTGGACGTACGGAAACTTCCGCCGCCAAATATGCTCCATCCTGTTACATATACCTATAAAATGCCAATATTGGTCACGATGTAGCGATGTCTATCACACTCTGACGTCACACTTCTCACCTCCGCTGCCCAACTAACAATGACCGGAGATGTTATTCGAGGTTATGCGCGTTATTTAATAACAGGTTATATTTAGCTAAGAATCCACGAGTAAAAGAGCTGCCAGCACACTAAAATAAAAGTATGCATTTCGTAAAAAATCGACATATTAATTATTAGTTGTTTTCTCTTAGTTAAAATTCGTTCGATACAGATTTTTCTTATACTCTCTGTACAGCGATACCTTTGTCACAGTAAGATAAGAAATATCTTCATTACATCATTGTGAGCGTTATTTTATGAAAACTGTTGTCACCAAGAAACGAATTGCTAAAATATTGTGTCCAACACGTCATTTTTGACGGGCTTACAAGATATTTATATTCGATGCAGATATTTTAAGTCACCGTTATAACATAATGGAAGAAATTTTTTGCTGAAACACTGAAATAAAAGTATGTATTGCGCGTGAATTAATATATTAAGTATTAGTTGTTTTTATTACTGATGTAGCTATATATGACACAAGTAAATATTTCCAGTGGGTCAAATTTAGATCGCAATACAGTGAATCCCCTTATATAAAACGCTAACGTGGCGTCTGCGTGCGTCGTCTATAGCTGCTACTCCTATTGGCTAAAGAATGGCCAATCATCAACCACCATATTACATTCGTACCACCATCTTGCTTTTCGTTTATTTACAGCTAGACGCAGAAATTTATATAAGGAGAAGAAGATTCAATATTTACGCTATTTTATCAGTTAGACGCAGAAATTCATGTAAGGAGAAGGGGATTCAATATTGACACTATTTTATCTGTATCAGTTATCAAAACTAGGTTAAACCATAACCTAAGAATTTTTTTGGCAGACGATAAGACACAATGAAGTTTATTAAAAACTAAGAGAAACGTACGTAATCGCGCAATGTATCAGTCAAATAAATAACAGTTATCCGTTTTCGAAATTATAAAAATGCATTTATTTAAATAAAATATAACCAAATATTCTGATAATCTAACCAGAATAAGGTACTCATATCACGAAAGATATAATTAAAAATGATTTCAATTTATAATTCGCAATTCAACAAAAATATTCTTGCAGCCAAATAGCGGCGAGCAGAGATAGAAAATTAATGCGAGGCAATCATACGTTACTAAGCTCTGTTACTAAGTTACAGTTGGTACGTTCTTTAAATTTACATGTTGCTTTTTGTTTATTTATGACAACTAGATGCAAAAATTAATGCAAGGAGAAGATTATTCCATGTTTGCGTCATTTTATCTGTACCAGTTATAAGAACGAGGTTAAAACATAACCTAAGAATGTTTTTGGCAGATGATAAACAATGAAGTTAATTAAAAACTCGAAAGAAGTTTACACCATATTTACGAATCATGAAATGTATCACCGAGATAAATGACCGTTATCCGTTTTTGATATTATACTTTCCGTCATTAAAGTAAAATGTATTTATTTAAATAAATCATAGTCAAATACTCCGATAATCTAACCACAGTATGGTACTCATATCACGATGATTTCATTAAAAATGGACGATAATCGCTTTTTCATGCAATCTTTTCCAGAATAAATTCAGACTACCACCATAGGTGCTACCTGTCGTTATTAATATGAGGGTAATAAAAGCTATGATTTTCGAATGCAATGTTGATGTAGATTGGGGCTAAGTTGACCAGAATCGCAACTGACACATTTTGTTACAGCATAATTCGCTCTGCAATGAGTTTTACAAACCATTTAAACTGTTTTCATAAGCGCCATGTTACTGGAAGTATTATTTATTACGGGGGAAAGAAGTTTCATATTTATCGTGCTGAATTGTGCCTTGACCAGGAATAAAACTGATATTACATTGACAGCAAAAGTTTTTGTGGGATTCCTAATTTTTTTTCAATTTTATTGGTTCTATACTTCCATCGTCAATAATTCAGTAGAAGTTACTACTGTATCGCTATGTGAACTGCAAATGAAATATATAGAACATTACAAAATCCAGGCCATTAGCATTATGTAATAACAATTCCATTTAATTAAGCAACTAAAAAAAATGAACTGCCAGGATATTGCATTCAAACCGTCATTTTTGACGGGCTCGAAGCTAGTGTATTTATATTCGGGTAGTAGAATCTATTAATATTGAACAGCAATATTAGTAAAGTTGTCGTTATGTCGGAATGCAGACAGGACCAGAATGACAACTGACAAAAAAAAAATTACAGAATAATTCATAATGAGTTTTGTCTTATAAATAATTTAAGCTGCTTTAATAAGCTCTGAGTTACTGAAGTTATTACTATACGGATGGAAGTAGTTCCGTAGTTATCACGCTGAACGAAACCTGGACCAGGAATAAAACCAATATCACGCGCTATAGCATAAGGTTTTGTGATTTCTAATTTATTTTTAATTTCATTGGTTCGCTAATTATGAGATCATTAATTCACTAGAAGTTCCATCTGTATCGTTGTGAAAACTACAAAGGAAATATGAACAAATTACAAAATAAGGTTACGAGCATTACATAACAACAATTCTATTTATTTAAGCAACCGAAAAGATATGAATTGCCGGAACCTTTCTTTCACCCGTCATTTTTTGCGGGCTTAGTGGCTAGTTTAATAATAAAAATAATCTTCCCACTGATATTCAGATTGCTTTTATTGTGTGACTGAAGCTTGCCACTATACTTCATTCTACAGCCAATCTCCACAATTAAGTAATTCTACATCAGTTTCCCTCTCACGTTCAACTTCATTGGTTGTTGTTATTCCAAGGACTGTTTCTAGGTCTGCTTTTTTAATCGCCTGTTCGAAAACTTGTACTCAGCTGTCAGATATTTGTTCACCTTAGCTGTCACGTATGTGAGAGAGGTTATTATTTGTCAAATCATGACCTTTTCGGTTCACTGCGGTATTGTGAAGCACTGTAAGAAATTAGCTGTTTTCTGAATACCGTTGTCGGTTGGCCACCAATTCTGCCACGTAGGGCATATGCAACACACAAAACTTGTTAGTAGTGAACTGTCGCAAAGATATTCAAATACATTAGAGGTTAAGTCAATATGTACAATGTAGTTATATTTAGATTTGGTTAACTTCATTGGAGTATCCGTGGCAGCGTTGCTGGTTGATAGGTTAGTTCTGTTGTGACCGTGAACAATGACCTCCCCACTTTCCATATCCTACGAAGAAGAACAGGAGTACAGTGATCTGATTAGAATGGAGAGAAGGTGTAACTTGGACGTAAATGATTCAAACGTTTTTAACACAGACGGGAAATTTTGATTTACCACAAACGTGTGTCCATAAAACGATTAACTATTTCAAAAATGGTAACACAATGGTTACACATGAAATAGCAGCTGAGATTTTCTTCTCATTGTTAATTATCTTTCAACTGATACAACACTCGCAACTTTCTTAGTAATTATTCCAGCACAGAAACTCATCATGTAACGTTGTAATTACTACTTTGGTTAGTGAGTTCTGTTCTTACACAACTGGATCAATGAAGTCAGGTTATTGTACACTACCACCAGCCTGATAAAATATTCTCTGGCGTGGAGAAGAAGTGGATGGAGGCACACGGGATCATGTACGACATCGAACTGAAAGACAGTAAGCAGAAAGAATTGACAACACTGTTCATAGGTAGTTTGCTCAACTAAACAGTCTGATAACTCGCCAGGACAATTAGATTACGAACTAAATCATAGAAGTTCATGTCCGTAAGATGAGAAGGGGCGAATCCCCGCCCTCGCATCCAGATTTGGGTTTTCCATGGTTTCTCCAAATCACTCCAGGTGAATACCGGGATGCTTCGTTCAAAAGACCATGGCTAAATTCCTTGCCCTTCTTTGACTCCCAATCCTTTCCCGCCTCTAATGACCTCGACGTTGAGGAGGCGTAATGCCATAAGCAAAAAGAGAGAGAGAGAGAATGCCAGAGAAATGGGATTAACTATTAAACTGAAGACATAGTCCGTACATTTTTCATGTCTCAACAATCTCATTGTATTTAATTACGTAAACGCGAGTAATCCTGGTTGCTTCTCCACACTGTATACTTAACCGCAGCTCGTCAAATCCGTAAACTTTACCGGCGTGAATTTAACAAGGACACTCTACTGCGGCTACTTGTCCTCCACTCACAGACTTCCGCATAGTGTGTGTGAGCGGTAACTCTCTGGCTTCACTTCGAGAGGACGTTGGTTCGAATCCCCGTCGGCCATCCAGATCTTGGTTTTCCATACTTTCCCAATATCACTCCAGGCGAATGCCTGGATGGTTTCATCAAAAGCTCATGGCCGAATTCCTTCACGTTCCTTGAGCCTACTCGAACCTACTCCTTTCCCATCCCTAATGACATCGAAGGCGAAGGGGCGCAGAGTAAAAAACAAAAAGAAAGTCCCGCAAAGACACACTCGATCCGGCCCAAGTCCTCTTTTCCGTAGTTCCTCCCAGCTAACACCGGATTTTTTTTCCATTGCTCCAATCATACATATTATTTCTAAAATGTGTTTTGTTTGTTACGAGTCATTTATCTCCCTTCATACCAAACCGAAATCGATATATGAGGTAACATTTTAAAGACTAAGGTCTCCGCTTTGGTCACATCATATTTTAAGAAAGAAATTAGTAGGAATTCCACTCTTGTACGGCAAAAGTATCATTATTCCTAAAACGTGTTTTTGTTATGATCCATTAATCTACCTTGATACCTAACACGTAATCAATAAATGAGATATCATTATTGAAGATTAAGATCTCCGTCCTGGTCACATTTTCTTTAGAAAAGAGTTTTTCGGAAAGGGCTAAAGTATTAACTATTAAGGTCACGCGTTTGAGACAGTTCAGAGCCAAGTCGCTAGGTTTCTCTGGCTTTGATAATGATTGGACTTGTTCCCGCTAGATAGCAGCAGCACATACCAGCTTAGTTGTACTCCGGTGAGGTCTGTGACACTTATGCTTCCGGGAAGGGACAGCTTCAGGCTTTTACGTCAAAGTAGAGGGCAGTTGAAATGAGAAAGGAATTGCTAAAAATTAGTCAGTTATTCTTTCAACCTACTACAAACCACCAAATTTGCTATGAATTGTATTTTATTCGCTAAATTTTCACGCTGGTCGTCTAGTTACATTACGTTTCCACCAACTCTCCATGTTCCGATTAAAATATACGGCTAGTTTTAGTGTTTCGTTACAAGGTGTTGGTAAAAGAATTGAGAGAATTGTTGTGCCAATCGCTGAATCAAGGAAAACTAAATAAGAAACTAACAAACGAACCTTCTTCTTAAAGGTAAAAATTTTTGTGTTAAATATTAACACAGCACTCAAATATAATGATCTACAGGTGGACCATTGCATTTAATGCAAATATAACTGGGGGTCATGAGGTCAACAGAAGTATTTGGAAACGAGATGGGCATGCTAAAAAAAATGTTAAAACTCATGGGGACAAAGAAAATGTGAAATTACCAACTACGGCAAATGATAAGAATAAAATGGTGTATGCAAGAGTTTTGGGAAAACATTATGTGACATTCAAGATTGGTAGTTACGCTGGTAGACGTTACTGTGGAATAGCTAGATGGAAAGAAAAAAGGAGTAAAATTCACAGAGATAACAATGGACTCAGGTTGTAACAGGACTGAACATATAGCCTACACTCAATTACTTAATTCGGTATTTTTTTATTTAATTTGTAGGAACTTTTTCGTAAAAAAAATGGGTAACTTGAGCAAGACATCGAAGCATTTAATCGAAATTTCAAGAACTTAGTGCCTTTTTCCGATAGGTGAAAATTATAGTACCATACAAGAGCAATATTCTTTCCAATGCGTATAAGAATTAAAACTATATTCAAATGTTTTACGCGTGACTGGGCGTTACGATATTTACTAATCCAACATTTGGATCTTATCGACAAGTTTACAGTGGGTTTTCTGAATAATTTGCATAAGATGTTTAAATTTGTTTTTTAATTAATCTTAGTCGTTAATCAAAAATCAAAATACATTATTTTTATAGTTCCAACTGCATGAATAATCAATTGTGCATTAACTATTTTTGCTGTGATTAATTGACTTTCGGGTTTTGCCGCGTTGTTTATTTCATTACCTGAGCTTTCGGCTGGTATCCTCCAGCCTTCGTCAGAGATACTGTTTATGTTGACATAGCAACGAGCGCCAAGCATCGCAGAGTTAGAGGCCGCTATCTTCGTTGATGTTATTGGTGTTTTTTAAAATTTCTGCTGCCTCTTTCACCCGTCGGAGCCACCACTGGTCTTCTCTCCACAGTAGCCTCGTTTCTTGAAATTTTACTTCATGCCCGGTATTAATAGCATGGCGGTCTACGGCGGATTTGTGACTGTTGTTATATTTGTAGTGGCGGATATATTCTTTAAGTCTCTCCGCCACAGTGCGACCTGTCTCTCCGCCACAGTGCGACCTGTCTCGCCGATATAAACACTGCCACAACTGCAGGGGATTTCGTAAACACCCATAAGCTGGTGTGGGTGTAATTTGTCTTTTACCTTTGTCAGTGACTGACCAAGTTTGCAGTTAGCGTTATATAATATTCGCACCTCCACCCGCTTTAACAATTTCCCAATCCGGTCTGTGATACCCTTTATGTATGGGAGACAGGCGAATTTTGTTGGCACATTAATATCATGGGATAAGTTGACGTCTCCCATAGGTTTTTGGGGCTTAAAACCCTCCTGATCTCAGATTCACTATAGCCGTTGGCTTGGAATATTTTTGTGTCTCCATTTCTTCATTCAGACTTTCCGAGTCACATACCGTCTTAGCTCTTAAGTTGAGTGATGTCAATACGCCTCTCTTCGTTGCCGGATGATGGTGCGACATGGCGTGCAGATACCTATTAGTGTGGGTCGCCTTGCGATACACAGTGTGACCAAAACTTCCATCGCCTCGCTTGTGAACAAGGACATCGAGAAATGGCAGTTGTCCATTTTCTTCCACAACCATAGTGAACTGAATTCTTGGGTGGGCACTATTGAGGTGGTTTAAGAACTCTTGCAAACTCTCCTTACCGTGAGGCCAGATGACAAAAGTGTCATCAACGTAACGGATCCACTTTGCAGGTTTTAGGCGCGCGTTGTTAAGCACCTTGTAAGAATACACAGCATCTTAGTTTTTAAATAATTAATAATTAATGTTTTTTATATTATTTCAATGGGAAGCGTATTGATAAGGTATTTCCGATTCATTATTTTGTATTTGATTAATGTTAGGCTGATTATGTGTGTATGGTATTAAAAGTGTTTTATATATTGTTATTTTTATCGTGTTATTAATATTGTGTCAAAGAAATCCATGCGCCGTTACCGAATGAACAATGTACATGAAAATCTTTGGAATAAACAGTGCAGGAGGAAGATCTTTGACGTGAAGAACAGAGGAGAAGCAGAGATCATGTGTAGTACGGCGAAGTTTGGATGAAACTGAGAATTGTATTTGTTAATGTAAAGCAACAATAAAATTAACTGAAGGATGATATAAATAATATAATTTTTATAACCTTCATCTCGAATGATTCCATGAAAATGTTGGCGGCTACAGGTGAAAGTGGTGAGCCCATTGCCGCACCTTCAACTTGAGCATAAAGTTGACCACCGTACTGGAACACAGTTGACTTAAGGCAGAACTCTGTCAGGTCAGCCCACTCAGTAGACTTTCCTTGTGCAAGAAGTTTAGCACGTATTACAGCAACGGCTTCGTCTACCGGCACATTAGTGAATAATGAGGCAATATCGAAACTCACCATGACATCAGTCTTCTCTAGCGTCAGATCATCAATAATTCGTATAAAGTGAGCTGTGTTTGTTCGCAAAAATTTCCTTGTTACTAAGTAAGAATCAAGAACAAGGGAGACAACGCAGCAATCAGATTTCAAAGTAAAATACTATCTGCTGTGTCGTCAAATGAAGCAAAGAACAGCAGTAATAACTTTGGTAATTGGTGTAACATGTAGGAGTGTCATTTATACTTTTTTACATTATATCTTTACTATCTAATGTTAAAGTGGAAAATTTAAAATTATGTTTCACCATCAGTAAACTAGATATCGATTTATTTCAAATAATTGCTTTCTTCATTTCCATTAAGCATTATTTTAAACCATATGCAGACGTTTACCTCAAGAAACTGAAACAACAGAGTACAAAAGAACGGTAATCAAAAGCTTGATTAATTATTTGATGCAGTTAAATAGATTTAAGATGAAATCCATGAATATGAAAAATTCTAATAGTAATATATTACAGCTAAGTGGTTAAAAAGCCAGAATTCTAATCAAGAAACTACCATTTAAGTTAGTATGGAATTTTTACTGTCATACTAAGTAGCATTCATTTCTGGCATAACTTGAGCTTAAATAGTAATCTTTTGAACAGAGATATATAATATTGCCTCATACAAAGCAGTATCGTTTCCGTAAAAGATAGCCTAAAATTTTAAATGTCTTCTAGTAGAAAAAGAAGAATGAAAGGTCAGTAACCATAGGATTTATACATGAGCGAATTTTCTGATTTGTTTCCATTTTAATTTTTACTTAAATCGTTTTGTAGATGGTGTTCCCTCCTCCACCATTTTCTCTCAACAGCGTGGGAGAATCTATATCTATGATATTAGAGCTAAACAAGGAACCATCAGAGATAATTAAGTGCATTTCGGGAAGAACGGATCAAGGAAAAATGTAATATTCACGTGTTCACAGCTGCTTATTACTGTAGAAATACAAGCTATCGAATCAAACCCTGCCGTTATCTTCATGTTCCGTATGTACGTTGTGAAAACCCTTCATCTTCAGAGAAAAATAAATTTATGTTTCATTTTGGAGTGACTTCGTAATTCTGAGGAATTAGAATTAAAGCATCCGAAAATTAGTATCAGTTTAGAAGCAGGTTACTTCTCGCCGTTGAAATTTTCACTGAGATTCGTACCAACGGCATTGTATTAGCAGGAATCAAAATGAAGTTGTTTGGAATTGAAGCCTGAAAAAATTATTGAGAAAATGTGTGATTACGACAAGAACACGGTAATAGCTTTTATTGGCTTAAAAAAGGCCTATGACAAAGTACTAAGGGAAAGCATATGTTGAAGATTAAAAAAAGAAAGAAATAGATGAAGGGATCATGGAACAAATAAAGAACATTTATGAGAAGTGTGAGAAATGCGTGCCCATAAATATTAAGACACTCAAAACAGTTTTACACGGAAAGAGGAGCTATACAAGGAAGTGTACTGTCACCTGTTCTGTTTAATGTGGTTTTAGATGAAGCCATCGCAAAAGTACATGGTTTCAGAGTTCCAACAGAGTTAAACGTGATGGCATATGATGACGACACAATGATGTGGCAGGAGACAGAACAGAATCTGGAAACTGAATTAGGGAAATTGTGGACTGCAATGTTGAAATATGGACTTGAGATGAGTGTAGGAGAAACCATGATAATGAAGATAGAGGAACTGACCTACAAAGGATGTTTTACTCGATGGCAAGAAATTGGAATCAGTAGAGGTTTTATGTGTTTGGGAAGCAAGGAAATATAGAGAAAGAAATAGGGCAGAGGATAAGAAAGAGTGGAATTATATCATCAGATAAAGAATGTAATCCGGAGGTAGAACATAGGAAATGAGGCCAAAATTTGGCTCTATAAAGTATATTACCATCCAATACTGACGTATGGGTCAGGAACCTGGACTTGGTGAAAGAGAGATATGAGCAGATTACAGGCGGCAGAGATGGGGTTTCTGACGGGGATACAGAGCGACAAGAGAAAAGATAAATTCAGAAACTAAAACATCAGGGAGAAATTACAAGTTGAAACATTGGAAGAGATGTTAATAAAGAAAAAACTTGCAGTGAATGGGTCATATTACGAAGATGGAGGAGGGGAAAATGACGAAGTTAGCACTTTTGAACAGTAAGAAGAGACCAATTGAAAGTCCTCGGGCAAGATGTGTGGACCAAGCACGGAAAGTCGTAGAGGTGAAGGGGGTTGTATGTTAAATACTGGGGGAGGAAAACTTAGAGTGACCACCAGACGTGGAAGATGTTCCAGACGATCCGCAAAAACAGAAGCGTCTTACGTTGAAGATGAAACCCATATTCAATTCTTACAAAGTCCGTGGTTTGGATTCCACGTTAAACTGTAGGTCACCGTTACTTAGCGAGATTACCTGGTTACTACAGATGGCTACAACATAGGCGGATTGAGCAGCCAGTAAAAACTATGCCACAATGTTACCAATATCACGTGAGAATATTATTATTTGATTCCAGTTATACTAAAAAAAGCTGTCAGACCTCACCAATGGATCCATAGCTTAAGACTGTTGTTAGAAAAAGTTTGATTTACCATTTCTTTCCACTGATGTTTATATATGGTTCTTTTTCAATTGTAGACCTGACTTCATTTCATGTCCCTCTGTAAAATAAAAAACTCTGTGAACAGAGTTTTGGTCAACATTTAATTTCAAGATAAGAACTGATGAAGTAAAATTTAGAAATTGTTGTTACTTATGAATCAAAATTGCAAAATCGTTAATCGAAGCAAGAATGAAAAGAGACATTTTTTAGCTTAAAACATTGAATCTGAATAAAAGATACGCGTTATTTCCTGACACAGATGGTTGTTGACAGTTAAGTGGACATATAAAGTGAACACACTCCCAAAAAGGTAAGAGAAGAAACGAATTTGTCGAAGAATGTCATAGAAAGTAGAAAGAGGACCATAGGTTACATTTTAATACATCTTGCATAGTGTGTTGGCAGACGGAAGAGTTAAAAGCCAAATCAGTAGAAGAAGATGAAGACTAGAATTTGAGGCAGATAAATGACGATACAGATTGTAATAGGTACGTCGAAGCGCAGATACGAGCTCAGGAATGAAAAGCTAATCAAACTAGTTGAGGTAATGATAGAGAATAATTTTGTCTGTGATTAATATTCTACAAAGTGAAATGCCATTAATTTTATCCTTAATTTTTTACAGATTAATGCTATAGAAAATTTGATTTTCTGTCTCACTTCTCAGTAAATCAGTTTTATGAAAGTCTTGTCTCTTACATCCATTAATTTATAATTTCACGAAGCCAAGAAATACTTCTGTTACGATGAGATTTACAGAAATTAATTAAGTAAGTATCTAAAATACTGAACTAAATTTCTTACCTTTAGGGGCACATTTGCTTATTCTGCTCAAGGAAATTTTTAAACACCTTAGATTGTAGTTTGTCAAAATGTACTGTACATAAAAATGCAAATTCACACAAACAGACACTATGAAAATGTAATTTTTATGCCAACTTTTCTTAAAATCCCTCTTTCACAATGCTATCAATTAAAAAATACAGAATTTTAATTACATTGTATAGTTTCCATTTCTATTTTATCTAAATTACAACCAATAAAAAAAAAATACATCAGACAGTAACTGGAAAAAAATTCTCCGGAGTGACTAACTTGTTTAAGCTGTGAGAACGTTTCTCGGACAACACTTTTGTTTGAGTTGCGTAAATTTCAAGCTCATTCTTAATTATAAACAAATGATTATACATTATATTATAGAGTTTCCACTTCATTCATCAGTGCTGATTTTAAGAGTTTTTTTTTTTTTTTTAAGTAATCAGGTTTAAGATCTGATGTTTGTTACTAAATTACCTAACGGCTTCCCAACTCTCTTCTTCTTTTCTTTCTCCAAGTGCCGTAAGTAAAATTACTAAAATTGTTCATACGTAACGACGACATCCATGTTACTCTAGATTGCAGATCATGGTGATCAGAGCAAAACAGGAGATAATATTCCCCGAAAGCAAATTTTATTACCCAGTAAAAAGAGAGATACGCAGGGTAAAAATTTTGTTATTTCTATTCGTACAACAGCTACATCAAACTGACATTTTCTAGCTCAGTTAAAATATTGTTGACATGACAGTCTGTTGGATGCAATGAACCACAAAGAGTGCAACAAACCGAATTAGATTAACACTTTCTTTGAGTGAACTTTGTCTCTTCAAAATATTGAAGATCATTTTAACAAAAAGAGATTTTAATTTTTTCCTTAATTGTGATCATAGATGTGATAACGAATTTAGCACATTACGATTGTACAAATTTTTATACGTTGATTTTATCGAGTTTAGTACGTATGGAAACTCGGCAATCGATAATCTACGGTATTTCAATTTTACTCTGTTGTCATTTGCTATTAGAAGATTATAAACCTAATGGTGGAACGTTTCACCTCTTTCTGTCTTGGACTGGAAGATATTACTCGAAATTACATTGAAGAGTATTGTCTATGAAAATTACAAAAAAATGCAATAATATTTTAAGCATGTGAATGGTTAAAGAGTGCGCTTATTATGTAGTAAAAATGGTTATATTAAAGGATATTACTCTAAATCACATTGAAGAGTAAAGTTTCGTTTATGAAATTTACAACTAAACAACAACTGAAACAATATTTCAAGTACATAAATGGTTAAAATGAAATGGAAGTTGTTTAGGTGAAAAAAAGAAAAGTGAAGTTAGCGAATGTTGAGAATGCTGCTGTTTTCTATAATGCGCTGTTTTTGTGCGGTCAGTTTTCCAGTTCGCATATGCAGCTGGTAAAAATCTTTGCACTAGGTCTTCGAGACCAAAAACAATTATTGTTATCATTGCGAAGATGAGTGCAAACAATGAAAACTATTTCTTTTCCAGAAGTTGTAAATGATATTTAAATAATAAAATTATGTATCAAAAGCTCCGCTATTGGTCGTGGTTTCATTGTTCATTTACAACATACTCAACGACTTTCCTGTTCCGCTCCATCTTTGGGCACTTGTGTCTGTGGGTTTGTACTTGCAAAACGTAATATACAAGGTTCATGAGGAGTTTTTAAAAGTATGGTCTTTCTAATTTAGAAAAATAAAATGTATCTCATCTTAAATACTTCAATTTTCTACACAGTTTCCATTTCTCAGAAGACATTTGCTCCAACGTTCCGCTTGCAGTAAACTCCGTGCTAGCTGCCCGGAACCTACGTTGTCATCTGTCATTGGTAGCCTGGGCCTCGCATCTTGCTCCTCACAAAACCAGAAGATGATAGTGTGCCACCGAGCGTGGTGGGAGAGCGGTAACGCTCTGGAATCGCATTCGGGAGGACGTGGGTTCGAATGCCCGTCTGGGCATCCAGATTTGGGTTTTCCGTGATATCCCCAAATTACTCCAGGTAAATGCCTGGATGCTTCCTTCAAAAGGGCATGGGTGAATTCCTTCTCGTTTCGTGCCCCCAGTTCTTACCCGCTTCTAATGAACTCGACGTCGAATAAAAAAAAGAAACAAATAAAAAAAATACAATGAAGGTGTCTAGTCGGGGAATGTATGGAAGTATGTTAAATTCTCCATTCATTTGCGGTGAAAGAAGATTGTATTACACCTACCAGTAACAAATTTTTTTTCGAGAACTCAGCTTGAGATCATTTCATGTTCTGCAGCGTCCAGTATTGTAAAATTTCATTCATAGCAACACATCTGTTCTCTGTAATAATGTCATCAACTCCTTCGTCGTTGCATTCAGTAAAGGCAGTTCGATGGCGACTGCTAGGAGGATGGTCTTCAATATTGATGTTTCGGTCTTCGAAAAGTTTTATTCCTCTGTTAATACTGCTGCTCCTGATGCACACATCTCCATAAGAACGTTAAAAACTACGTCGAATTTCGGCTACGGGAATTTACTCTTTAACCAAGAATTCAATTGCAAACATCACTATTGCCCATTTTGTATCTACTGCCTGTGAAGGAGCTAGTGACGTAGCAGTAACCAGGCGCATGGTGTAAACTCTGAGATGACATTCTTGGATTTTCTGTGCTGATGGCTTTTGGTACGTAAAAAATATACTTAGCGATTAATTCTACTGGAGTGGGTGGAGGGGTGTTGTTCTGGGAGGGTGGGTGATGGAAGAGGGTGCGGAACAAATAAGAGACACACAGGTGAAGGGAGGTAAATGGGTGACATAAGAAAATGAGGGTGACTGAAAGTTAGAATGTATCGAACATTGAGTAAAAATTTTAAAAGAATAGTCGTCACAATAATAACTTGTAGCAATACAAAGCGGTTATAGAATTGTGGGTTGTAAGAAGTCGGTTTTAGTAGCGATCGCAGTGGACATAGTGAGCAGTTGGGGGTTGTGCGCTGCTGTGGCTCTTCGAACCTCGATCGACAGCTTCACAAAGGCAGTCCGCTGACCCGCGGCCACACTGACGCGACGCGGCGCCTCCGTTTATCGCTGCAAAATAAAACCTTGCCGCTAGACCCGGCCGACACCGAATCGAAAATAGAAAAAGCGCTTCCCGCGCCCGTGCGTGCGTGTTTATCTTGGGCGCTATCACGCACACGAATGGCTGCCCACGATAACAATCCCTCTCTCTCTCTCTCTCTCTCTCCCTGTCTCGTTCGCTTTTTTGTGTCGGTTCGACCGGAGGTGTGGGGGGTGGGAGGAAATGAATATTTTTAATAGTGTCCATTATGGGAGGGACGTGGACGCGCACAATAAAGACGAGAGTCCCGATCCGCGACCGTGGCTTTCGCCTCTGTCTAATTTGTATCGAGTGGCGGCCGGGTCGGTCGGTACATCACATAAGCCCAGATAATGTTTCAAACGGCGCGCCCGGGTACCGACTCTCAACGTACATACATTTTCCCCCCTCCGACTGTGTCTCTCTCATTTGTTCCGCACCCTCTTCCTTCGCCCGCCCACCCAAAACACCACCCCCTCCCACAGAAAAAAAAATTCCGAGTGTCCGCGTGTATGTGTTTTATCTATATTTTTGGCATTTTAGCTCTAACAGGGCTTAGAGAGCGAGGCTCCGATATTGAATGATGAGTTACTGCTATTAAAAAAGACAGGCTAGGATGAGATATGGAAAACAGAAGAGGATTCAGACCGAACACGCATACCTCTCCCCCACCCACCCCCACTGCCCACGGCCGCCGCGGCCCTCTCACCCCAAAAAAAAATAACACACACACATTCGGCATCGCGCGTACATAGATACATTTATGTGGCCATTGTGCAATGACATCGGTGTATATATATCGACAGTCGCCCGCTTACGATGGCTGGTTTGCAAAACAAAAAAAAATAAAAAAGGGGGGCACACACACACACACACACACACACACACACACACACTCAGACTGACACATACACACATACACACAAAAAACTGCCGCTACCCGAATGTTCGATACCGGGGGTGATATCGCTTTTCCACCACCGACGCTCACCCCTTCCACCCCGCGCCACCCCCCGCGAACGCGCGGGCCACAACTCCCCACTTGCCAAAACAAAAACAAAAAAACGCCAACAGAGAACCAACAAAAAAGCCGCGACCCGTTCTCAAGTCGTAAACCACGCGGCACGCCAATGACGTCAGGCTGCGCTGCGCGGCGCGGCGGGCAGATACGCGGGCGGGCGGGCAGGCCGCGTGCTGCTTGCTTGTTGCTATCGCTACAGGTAATAAGTGCTACACGGCAGCCCCCATCTGATCAATCCCGATCACTCGCTCCCTACACACGTTCCTATCGTTTTTATTTTTTTCCCCCTCCCGCTGCTACCGAACGGTGGACATTTGCGTTCGGTTATTTCGGAATACCTTTCATGTAACGCTCCAACCTATGGAAGCGTTTTAACGTTTCGTCGGACAAGTGAGTATTGCTCGGGGGTTGGCGGTTGTAGATAGCACTCCGGCGCGCAGAGACAGCCTTTGGTCGGGCAGAGTGCGAGCGTTTGAGCAGCGAAACAAAGACACCGTGCAAACTGACTAAACAGAGGTGACCAGCGTAAGCCACAAGCACTAAGAACTACATCATAAACAAAATCACTTAGTAAGAAGACTGGCGTCATTTAGATTTCACACACATTCGTCTCAGGTGACAAAACTCTAGAGCAACTTAGAAACGTTCTCAAATTTCTTTGGAACATGTTCGTAGCATTTTGCTGTGAAGAAGTCTACCGTGTCTTTGCGGAAACATCAATGGAGAAGATGTACTCGCTAATAATATTATGTCACAAAAGTAGCTACCGTCACTACTCATACAAATATTACCCTTTTTTTTTTTTACTACATGGTTGGACACTGATATATATGATCACGGAAGACCTTGAAATAATGTTCTACAAAACAAAGACCAGCACGACTACAGTACGTGCAGACGATCAGACGATACAATTTTGGTAAGGTCTCAGAATATTTCTGTAAACGTCATTCCTCCGCCTGTAGGATATCGTCGACGACCAATCACTTGGGATTCCTGAAGGATATTACGATGTTTGTACGATTGCTCTATAGTTCAATAATACTATTTACGTGTTTATTCATCGTCATCAATGTTGATGAAGACAGAATGTAGCATAACAATATATAACGTAAATGACTAACAGTGCGAAAATTTTGTTGTGTAGCATGTTATTTATTGTATAATTAGAAATGAAACAGTACGTTATGGCGTCATTCTTCGTCGACATCGAAGTCACTAGAGGCAGGAAAAAACTGAGGGCAACTAACGGGAAAGAATTTGGCCATGGATTTTTTTAAAGGAATCATCCTGGCATTCGCCTGGAGTGATTTGGGGAAACCACGCTATACCAAAATCTGGTTGCCTAAATAAAGATGCGAACCCATGTTCTCCTGAATTCGATGACAAAACGTTACCGCTCACCCATCATGCTCAATGAAAGAGTACCGCGCAACTCAGTCGATAGAGGGACTGACGTGAAAGTGACGCCTAGGGTTCTATCCCGGCAAAGAAAAGGATTTGGTCCCCCAGCGTGCTGTATCGTGGACACGGCATAGCAGACTCCTATGAAATAAAATTGAAAGGGTCTTACCACAGATTATGCCATACTTTAAACTAGCTCCGGGACCTAGAAACACAATATGGTGGATACCGATATCAGTGAATCTGTTAAAAGGGATCATAGGGCAGTAAATATCATAGCATTTCCTTTAATTCTTCTGCAAAGACTAATATACCATTTCTTTCCGGAATCACAGCAGTTTTGACTGTACGATACCGTTACAGCCGTTTTGGACTGAGGTTACTCACGGAACTTTCATGTTAAAATATAAAAACTAAGCTCAAAGACTTCTTTCTCTAAATATATAGAAGGTGACTGTGTGATTAATAACAGTCACTAATGAGCACTTTCTCGTAACCTCCAACCAGCCTTGCTGAAATTTGTATAATTTCACTATTCTACAAAGAAAAATTTCCCGATGTGGGAATATGTTTTTCTATGGCGTTTTTGAATGGGAAATTCAAATCGGATATTACCCATCAGGCACAGTTTTTTAGTTATATGGAAACGTCCAGATTTTTTTTTTTTTTTTGTATACAAAGGGAAATTTACGAAAAAGTTGGTAACATCAACTTCTGCATTTCACCTGTTTTTATGTGCAAATATTTGTATCTTTTTATGTACTTCTGCTAAATTTTGTAATGTACAAACATTGATACAGATTAATAATTGAGTTTGTATTAGACTGATTACACAGGAACGGACACTTTTTATAGATGCATCCAAAATTAGGCAATTTCTTCTTTCCCAGTTGCCTATGCTAGTATGACTAAAGAGTCATGTGATATTTTGGAATATATGCTCACATATATTAAATACAACGAACAGTTGGAAGATATGTGGCAACCTCCAAATTATTTCCATGATATTGGGTATGCAACAAGGCTACACAAAAATGGGCGTTTCATATGCGATTGGAAGAGAAGTGACAGAAATTCCTATTACAAGAAAAATGGATTGCCTCCTCAAAAATTGAAACTGGGAGGAAAAAAATTGTCAGCGTAAGAAACTGGTAGCTATTAAAAATGTGCTTCTTCCTTCACTTCACAACAAATTAGGCTCAATTTGTTAAGGCCATGGATAACTCTAAAAGAGGATTTATGTATCTCTTAAACCAATTTCCTCTTCGTAGAGCACCAATAGTAAAGAAAAGAGTGTTTGTTAACCCCCAGAATAGACATATTTTGAAGAAACCCTGACAGCAGAAGAAAAACGAACATCGGTATGTTTCAAGCATGTCAGCAATAATTTTCTGGAAATGTAAGAGTTCATAATAATAAAGATTTGGTAAATGAGATGATTGCTGCATACAAAAAATTGACATGCAATATGTCGCTGAATGTGCATTACTTCCCGGAAAGCTGTAGCGGTGAATGGGTTACCTTAGAACATTATGAATTTAGAACAACAGTACGAAGTAAAGTGGATGACTACCATCTTGGCTGATTATTGTTGAAATATTATTTGGGACTTCAAATCTAGTCTCCATAAGAAGAAGAATTAAGACAATCAATAGTAGGAAAATACACATTTTTTCTGACTTTTTCCTTTTTTTCCTTTTTTTTTTTAAAAAAAAAAAAACTTTACATACAATTGTAAATATATTTAGTAGTTCAGCTATTGTTTTAAATATACTTTCAATAACTTTCAGAATGAATAGAGTTTAACGTTTTTCAGTAAATACCAAAAAATTTAAAACATTAAAATCGCTATTAATAAAAACCTATACCTTACCGAAGAAATCTGAAACCAGATATGAGTTCAGCGCATTGGTTTACATAAGAATCACAATAAATATCTCCACAAAAAAGAAATTTTTTTTTTGTAGTACTGTGTTTCCACACTATTTTACATTACTATGTGATTTACACCATTATGTGATGTAATGAGCATACGTGAATGAAACATCAGGCCATCAAACCATTCCTCTGATCATCTTTTTTTTTATGGACGGGTAATGGTTTGTGGTCAGTGCTTATTCTTGTGTGCTATTTATTGATTGTAACCTACCATTAATCGTAAACTGACATTAGCATTAGCAAATAACGAAGAGCAGATTTTGGACACAAGGTCCAATTAAAAATAAAAACACAAGTGAAAGTAGTCTTTTCCAATTCATTTATATTTTTTATTTTTTTTAAATCTCACCATAGGCTTTTGAAGAAACGATCCCACCATTTCCCTGGAGTGATTTAGGGAAACACGGAAAACCCAAATCGGGATGGCAGGACGGGGATTCGAACCCGCGTCCTCGCAGACCCGACGCCAGAGCGTTACCGCTCATCCACCACGCTCGGTAATTCATTTATTATACCTAAAATTATTATTTGGTTGTCTCAAACATATCTGGCTAGCGTTAATACCAACGAAATGCAATCATAATTTACAACGCATGATAGATATTTCTGATTAATTTTCATTTCGCTTGGTTGTATCAGAAATCATGGCAAAGAATCAGCATGGCACATTAAAAATCTCTATTCATTTACCTTCGTCCAGGGCCGGATTAAGACAGCACGGGGCCCGTAACAAACGTGAAGAAGGGGACCTTGGTTTTCGCCGTCCGGGGGGATTGTAGAGCTTTAAAAAAAATGTATTATGGTGAAAATTTTTTTGTTCCTTTTACATACCACAAGATCAAAAAAAAAAAAGGAAAAATTCAGTTTATTAAAAAATATACAGTGTAGTGCAGTGTTTTTATAGCTGCAATGGTACATCTACAAGCAATTGTTATTGGAGATTATGAGAAATAATTGGTGCCGTGCAGTCTTTATATTCATTCTCAAGAAATTTTTAGAATGATTCAAACATCATTAAAGTCGAGTTAAGTAAATATGGGCAGGTTTATTTATTTGGTGTCAAAAGCGTTACTGTTACAATTGTAAGAAACACGAACAACACATTATCAAGAATAGAACAAAAGAGAAAGATAGAAAAAAAGGATAGCAGTCAACACCAATTAATTCATATTAGAAATTACCAAAAGTTTACAGTTTTACAGAGTTGTCACTGGCGTTAAGGAGGTAGACTGTAGGTTGATGGCCACTGCGCGCAATTGTATAAATACTGGATGGTGTGTTATAAAGACAGGTATAAGATATTTTCCGCTGTACTTTCTACTGAAATTCTCATCGAAAAGTAAAAGAAAAGGGGGGGAGCAAATCTGCTTCAGGAAACTTAGTGAAACGAGTAAGGGGAAAACAATGAAAAAGGTTCAATCGCTTCAGCAATAGGCCCCACAATTTCTGAGTAATATTGGGTAATGTATCCATTACAGGATTTTTCTTGTTATAAGCAGTTTTAATTTAAAGTACTTTCGACTTGGTTGGTGTTAGTTTTCGGGTACTGAATACGAATATAATTTTTGTCGTTGTTGAAATTATATGACATTTGAAGTGGGAAAAAGGAATTGTTTAGTTCATTGTATGGTGGTAAAATGAGAAAGATTTCTCAAAGACACGTAATTAAAAAAAAAAAAAAAAAACGTATGTGAAAGGGATATTAGGGTTATGGGAAGAAGGATGAAACTTGTCTTACAACTACTGGACACTGCCCTGAGTACTCCAGAAACTGTGACCACGAACTGCGTTTCTCACTGTGGTTCTTCTGTTCCAAAGAACGTTCCAATTGTTTTCATCTCTTACAGCATTTTGAAATGGTGGCGTTGAAGGCGACAGATAACCCGCAATTAAGAAGGTCTATCTGTTAGCGAAGAAAGTAGGGCAAGCTGGCAAATGAAATTCCGAGCGCAGAGGTAGCTCCCGGCAGATTTAATGCGGTGCCTTATCGCCTGCCTGTGGGGGAGGGGCGGAGGGGTGGCGAGGGAGACGGAGATCACTTGTTGCTTCTGATCGACTTCTTCGGCGGCTCCGCTGTGTCTGGCAGGGCTGCAAAAAGAAGTCTGCCCCGGGGTGGCTGACAGGCGGCACGGTGTGCATTCGCGTTGCTAACGCTGTTTTTGTGGGATATTCCCAATATTCTTTAGGAGCATTCTTTTAGTAATAAGAAGAAAACTTGAAATCCGGCAAAAAAGAAGAGTAGTGCGGATTTTGCGAGACATCCATTTCTACAAATTTAATCCTTATCACCCAGTGAAATTTATTTTGGAAAAACTCAGATTAATTCTGATTATTCAGGCTTGTTAATAATAATAGTATCTCTGACGGAGGCCGCAATATGTCAGACAAAAGCTTATAAGGGAAATAAATAACGCGGCATTCTCCGAAAATCCACTTATTACTATCAAGCTATATTTGTTTCACTGGTAAGGCACCACAAAGCGAACGAACATAGAATCAAAACTATTCGAAACACTTACCCTAAAGACGAGGACCCAACAAACGAAATATTGCCACATCTGGTCGGAAATACTGGGCCAGTAACACAGATATCCAGAAATCAGATACATAAAAATTGTTAAGAATTTAACAGTTTATGGAAGTATAATCGAATCATGATAGGCTTACTAGTGTACGAGATTTGCAATCTGAGAAGGAAAAAAAAAGAATTAGCGTCGAAAACTTTAACTTTCAATATAGTGTGAGGTTTCTTGTTATAGCGTAATGAGCCAATTGTTTCCAAATGATTTCTTTGCTTAATACAGTCGTAAAACTTGTAGCAAAAGACGGCTGTAAGGAGTAAAAAATGCATAAAATAAATTTGTACCAATAAAGAGACGGGCGGGATTAGTGTTGTAAAAAAACGGTTTTTTTTCTGGCTTGAAAAAAAAACATGAAAAAAAACTTTGAAAAAAAACATGTTTTTTTTCTGGAACACGTTTTTTTTCACAACTACTAAATATCAAATTTGTAAGGCAGTTATCGTTTAAAATGACTGTTTTAGAGTTTATTCTAAGTACTTATCTTAGTTTAAAATCTACTATATTTTTCTGGTTCAGTAGGAAAAAAAAATTACGAAAATATTGGCAAAACTGACTGAAATTTTCTTTATGAACGGGGATTTCCCGAAGAGACTAGGTTGCGCGAGAAGGAATCCCCATTCCCCATTGTTTGGATTGATACTTGCTATTTGAAATAGTGCTGCCAGCCCTACAAAATTACCTACAGATCTTTTAAAAAAATTAGGAATTTAAAATTTAACCACAGTTTTTTGCACATGCTGTTGTGAGTTCAGTTCCTCATTTTAACTGTGAAAAATGTTACGAAAGGAAAGTTACGTGGCCTGGCTCGGAACCCCCCCCCCCCTCTCCTCACGTAGCCCAGCGTAGCCTTCCAGCTAACCCCTCCTCCCTCTGGACCGAGCCACGTAGTTTGTGCACGGTCCCTAATTATGAATAGTTTCCTTGCAACCGTTGGTGTAAACAAACGATTGAAAAGAAGTAAAGCTCCTATTTTGTTTGATAATAGATTTTAATTCAAACTTAAAAGACCGTAATACAGAACTATAGGTGCAGTCTTTATGCACAGTGTGTACTTTGCTCACAATTTAAAATTGCAATCTCAAAATCTTTTGGGTACTATACAAAAACAACCAGTATAAGAAATTTATTTCTGAAGTTATGGATCTAGAGGAGACAGAAGAAGGGACAGAAAATTCCGACACCGATCGAACTAGTGTTGGTAGTGCTCATACTAGTGAATATGGTACTGACATAGAGGATGAATAAAATTATATTACCTATATAAATACACTTATGAATCATTATGTGAGACATTATATGATTCAGTAAGACTTAAAACACACTTGTAAAATGGAAGTTCCTTAAATAAAACTATAATTTATCAAATATATTGTTTTCTGAAGAAAAAAATTTTTTTGAAAAAAAACAAAATTTAGAAAAAAAACACGGGTGCTAAGTTTTTTTTCATGTTTTTTTTCAAAAAGCTGAAAAAAAAACATTTTGTTTTTTTTCAGTTTGCAACACTAGGCGGGATACGTTACACCAACTTTTAAAAAAATGTTCTTCACTCTTCTTCATTGTCGCCAAATAAGAAAACGCTGTTCACAGAAATCAACAGACAATGCAGAAAATACTTCTACAAAAATTTTCTCCTGGAACTAGGCCACGACCTTTTGAACGAATCATCCCGATATTCGGCTGAAGTGATTTCAGAAATCCAAGGAAAAGCAAAATCTGGTTGGCCGAACCGGAGACGAAACCGCCTCCTTCCTAATGCCCAAACGTCAACCAGCCGGTCCACTTAACACAAGCTGAATGACTCTTACTAACAACTTACTGTCTTTATATGTCCTGTAAAATGAACGTCACACAGCAATATTCAGTTCACACTGTAGCGGTATGTGCCGGAGGGAGGTAAGGGTGAAAACCTTTTACTTGTTTTTATAATTCAAAGAAACCCTAGGCTGCTAATTTATTGGGTACTCATAATGGCGTACAGGTGAGGCTTATTTATCGTTAACATTGACACATTGAAATATGATAAAGAGAACAATGCAAAGCCTCTTCTTACAATTGCCAACATATTAACAAATAAACAAAGCATTAAAACACAACCACATTTAAAATTGATTTTGAAGCAAATTCCCAATATTAATTGGCAAGCAAGAAAGCTTCACACTTGATTTTTTTTTAATGAACGTTCCCTTCACAATGATCGGGAACCATAAATCAAATACAGTATTGACATTAACTGCATCCGATCTCAAATGCCGGGCGCCAGAATAATTTAAATTATCCACCAAATGTGGCTTTAAGAAGGTCTGCCCCAGCTAGCTCAATATTTGGGGGTGCGAGAACTCCTAATCATTCAGTGGTCGTTACAGGGCTGTACTCAATGACCGAATAAAAGTACCACACTGCACTGTAGAATTATTACCGTGACGGCGATGTATTTCCCGCGACGGCGGAATTACTATAGCCCCTTGGCTATAGCGGACAATGCACCACGTCCGTCAGCAAGCGTACTGGATGCGTGCACAGCGACCTCACTGTACAGGACACGCTTATCTACCCTCAGGTTCAATGCCAAGACGGAGCGATCTCCAGCTTCGGAAGATCCGCTCCTTCCAGTCTGAAGGCTCGGAGTCCTCTCCAGCGTCCGCCGGAAAAAGCCTCCTCCCGTCGCTCATGGTTTACATAGAGCAAAAATACACCGGCGCGGCATTACAAAATGCAAAGGATAGTCTCTCGTTGATTGGTCCTGCCATTTTCAAGCTCCTCCTACCGGCTGTGACGATAGGCGAACATTGTCTTTCTCGATTCGTGCGAACTCGGCATAGCCTCGGACTTATTCGTCACCTGTGACCTCCAAACTGCCCGTTCGGAGGCCTGGTGTTTGGATACGATTATTCACCCCAGTGTACAGTTTCCCCGGAGCCAAGGGATTATACGCTTGACCAAATGCGTGAGAAAGGGTAGCTGGTGTCCATTGTCCCTGGCAGCCGCCGGCCTGTCGCGACAATCTGGCGCGTCTAGCTCAGGTCCCACAAACACTGACAATTCTCTCCCTAAACTTCCTTTCTTATTCTTTTTTAATATAAAAATGTACAAAATATTATATATAAAAATGTACGGAATGACCCATATTTGGTCATTCTGTTACATATGCCACCCAGTTAATTTTATAATTATTGTCTAATACGATAATTTTAATACAATAACCATAATTTCAATATATACGTTGTTTTTGCGGCTTATTGCCTTATCTTCTTACTAAATGATCTGAGAGAATAATCCAAATTTCACAATATTTGATGCTTTGGTTTTCACTCTATTCCTTCCGCTCGTGATCATAAAGTCAAGTTACTATTGTGCAAGGAAAATATCACGCGCAGCGAATTGGAATTGTTCCGGCAATTTTCTTACAAAGGATTTACATGTAGCCTGAAGCAGAGCCTTAGCGAGAACCAATCATTCTTAAATCTATACACAAGTAGCTATAGATAAAATAAGAAAATATGTACGCAGACTGAAACATACAGAGAAAAAACATGATAAACATAATATAAAAATGCACATGAAGTTACTGTTGTTATCTCTCAAACAAGTCAAAATTGCAATTACTGCAAATGGCGAGTAAACCTCATTTTTTAGCTACATGCCCGAAATTTGTCAACTTTTCTGCGTGTGTTCATGACGCTTCTACCGCCAATGAATGCCGGATTAATGAACGAAATGAAACCAACTGTTATAGCAATCAAAATAAAAAGAAAACAAGAGTGCTAGGTTTTTTCATGTTTTTTTTCACAAAGCTGATTTTTTTTTTGATTTTTTTTCAATTTGCAGCACTAGTCCTGACTGCTGGTAGCGATTCAACACAACTTGCCAACATACGGTGACAGGGGCAACGCTGTACTCCTGGACAACACATACGGTGCCGTGCGGAAGCAGTTCGACGCCTGCACTTCGCCTGTCCCAATCATCACGGATCCGAGGACACGCAATGGGAATTTGCCGTTGTACCATCCCACTACGACCGTCACCATCTATGAACCGTAAAGAACACAGTTTGTGCCGCAACAGTATTGCACCAGAGCTCAGTATTTATACGTCCAGTAACGCCTGTGAGATGTTTCATATCCCCCAACGAGCTAGACTAAACATGAATTGCTAATATCTTTTGCTATAAATAATGGATAATCTCGATAACCTATATCATTTGTTTTGTTTGAAGAAATAAAACTCAATTACTTCATCTGTGGAGAGTGCTAGTGACCAGCACCCGGGATAATGTAGCTGGAGAATGATGGTGACTTGAATTTGTTAAGAAGAAAATAAAGATGTCAATATTTTTTTGTATATTTTTAGGTTTTTCAATCTCTAAAATGATAAACTTAACCTCCATTTCCTTATCAAAATAATAATTTCATACATTAAAAAATCGATGTTATACATTAAGCGTTTGGTTGCATCCGTATGCCTTTCTTCAAATCACGAAAATAGTGTAATCTGTTTTTCAGATTACCCGTAAAAAAATTAATTTCACAAGTGAAAGTCTGGTTCATGACTTCTGGGGTGAGGTGAATTATAACGCGTCGTGATACGTGTCATGTGACGTAATGTTCACGGGCAGTGACAGCGAAGACGTTAAGCAAGCCCAATAAAGCCTAACAGCGTAGCTTTTCGAATAGCAGATATATACCTGATGAAGACGGCAAATACAACTTTGAACTGTTTTATTTTTATAACAGCATACAGAAGCAGAACTAGGTCGCCTCCGTTGGCATGTAAGACTGACAGTCGTAGGATAGTGTGAAGTTAAAACAAACTTAACTGATTAAAACTGTTAACACCTACAGTCAAGGACCCTCATGGAGTGAATATAAGAGGTCTGTTAAGATTACAGTAAAACTTTTTAAATTATGAACCATAGCAATGTCTTATTAGTGACATACTGTTGAAAACACTACGATCATCGAAATTCCGCAGTAACATGCTTTTCTTCTCGGATCGCTGAGTCTTCTTTAGCTGCTGCGACGATTCGGGTGAAACTTCGTAAAACTTTATAGGAACTTTCTAGCTCTTGAGGCAATCATACGGTTAGGACACTCGTGCGCAATGTTATAAATGGTTTACTCGATTCAAGAGTCGTCTACCTTGAAGGTCCACCATCTCAGCTGATGAAACGCACTGTACCTTCAGAAAATGAAGGAAATTAGTGCGTGAAAACCGTTGTTTACAGAAGAGGCTAGGATCCTAGCAGACTCGTTTCGTCACGTTTTGACCTAAACGGAGACCAGATTTGTAGCGAGACATTGCATGGTTCTTCTCCCGCAACAATGTGCCTTGCCAATTCGCTAATTATCAGATAACTGACCTTTCCCAGCATCGCTGTTCCCTTTTATTTTTCTTGTTTCTGAAATAAAATCAGCGTTAAAAGTAAGTCATTTTGGCATAATCTAATACATTACAACAAATTCGTCTCAGGCACTACAGGACTTTAAACAAAACAAATCAAAGAAGAAGAAAGCTTAGATAACACGACTGCTTTGCAAAGCGGAAATACGAACAAGCGTGTTAATAGGGAAGGGGTGTACATTTAATGGGAAATGGATCAATAAATAATCTTTAAGTTATGTTTATCTTTCTGTCAGACTTCTTGTTCTGGAGGTGGGAATCTCTCTCATCTGCTTGCCCTGCTTCGAAATACTCTAATACCAACTTATTTTCTGTACCAATGATATGATCAAATATAATATTTGTGTCTTAGGTTATCGATAATCATATATACTATTTCTAAAAGTTTTTTTTTTGTTAGCATCCACCTTTCTCCCTTCATACTTAATAAAAATCGATAAATGAGGTATCATTTTAAAGATTTTATTCTCCGTTCTGATAACATCATTAATTAACAAAGGAATTTTTCAGAATTCAAACCTTAAATGGCAAAGTTATGGACTATCAAGGTCACGGGTATGCGATAGTTCAGAGTCAAGCTGCTTGGCTTCGCTGACGTCGGTAACGAGTGATCGCATTACCACTAGATAGCAGCAACACATATGACAGAGATATTGATAAACTCTGTGTGTTTTCTAGCTTTTCTGTTACTATTATTTCTGTTAGGGAAAAATTTAAACATTTATAATTGTTTCTCAAGACGTTGTATCTAAGTTTTTTGCTACGGATGTACAGAGGTTGGACAAAATAATATGAACACCATCGATAGAGTAGAGGTTGTTTCATGTTGGCACCACTACTTCTGTGTGAATACTGCGATGCGCATTTACGGAGTAGTTGACGTGGCAGGTCTTGTAGGTTGTGTCTCAGTGTATTATACTGTTTGTTCTACTTCGGTTTTAACAAGCGATCGGTGAAATGAGTGATCTCTCAGACTTCGAAAGAGGACAAATCGTTGGAACTCGGTTAGCGAGTGTGTCTGTGATAAAAACAGCTGAAGTGTTTAACGTCTCACGAGCGACAGTATCAACGGTAATGACAGCATACACAAATCATGGTAAAACATCGTCGGCGAAGAGGAATAGTGGATGAAAATCAAACTTAACCGACAGAGACCGACGAACAGTAGAAAGGATTGTGGCCAGACAGCACAAAACTATTGCTGTAAAAGTGACAGCAGAACTCGACACAAACCTGAGTACTACTGTTTCGGCAAAAACAGTACGGCAGGAGCTCCACAAAGCTCACATTCAAGGAAGGACCGCAATTGCAAAACTCCTTAAAACGGTAACCAGCGCTAAGCTGTGAAACAAGTGGTGCCACCATCATAAAAACTGGGCACTTGATGATTCGAAGAATGTGGTATGCTCCAATGAATCATTGTTTACATTCTTTTCTACTAACGGCCGGGTTTATGTATGGTGAACCCCGAAAGAAGCCTACGATCCGAACTGCCTGCGTCCTACAGTCAAGCTTGGGGGAGGGGGGGGGGGGTCCGTTATGATTTGGGTGGCTATATCGTGGTATTCAGCTGGTCCTCTCATTCACTTCATTGGTCGGATGACTGCGAATGAATATCTCGACATCCTCTATGATGAAGTTCGTACTGTGACTAGCATACTGCTGCCAAACATTGCGATCTTCCAAAAATGATAATGCACCCATACACACAGCCAAAAAGGTTCTGTCCTGGTTCGAGCAGCATCAGAATATCATCAAACATTTTCCCAGGACAGCACAATTGGCAGACCTCAACACAATTGAACCATTGTGAGGAATTTTAGAGCAGAGAATAAGGAGCAGATTTCCACCTCCAACATCACTGAAACAATTGGCGGATGCTTTGGTAAAAGAATGGGACAACATTCCGTTAGAAAATGTTCAGACACTCTACGAAACTATTCCGCAAAGAATTGCAGATGTTTTACAAGCAAAATGTGTCCCAACAACATCTTAATAAATTAATAGTATGTAAATGTCAGGTGTTCATATTAATTGGCCAACCACGGTATTTCAGTTGACAAATAGACAATTGCTACGGATGAGTCGGTTCTTCCTTCGTCCTGCTACAAACCACCAACCTATGTATTCATCGTATACCATTTGCGAAATTTTCCCATTGGCTACCTACTGACGTATCCCAATCCCGAAGTATTTAGAGATACAAAATCAATAAATTTTCTATAATATATACACTGTTTTGAAGTTTGAAGAATTACCTGTATTTCTACCTAATCACCATTTCGGTCAATGCATTTTTGTAGACGCCATGATAGCTTTTGTTTGCCCATATCGTACCATCTCTTTGAGGAAGCATCGGTACTGAGTGGCCTTCCAACCAAATGTTCTTTCAGCATGCCATGATGTTGCAACCAAAGTTTGCAGATGACGGACAGTTTGCCGAACATTATTGTGGAGAATACTTACGCCCTTGCTCAACAATTCTCTTCTTCTGTTGGGTTTTCTTCTCCATCTAGTGCAGCTAACAAATGAAAAAACTTTGTTATGGCATATGCGTTTCGATTTATTAGACCATCATCCGTGCCCTAGAACAAGTTATGTACAAGTTTTGATGTGTAGCATAATGTTTATCTAAATTAAGGTATAATTACAGTTTTTCTATATTACATTAGTGTATGGAATTGTTCCATATCAGGTTCTCCCCTTGAGGTTTCTCACTCGCTGATCAATTTTGAATAAGAAACATATTTACACACGATGAACGAATGTAAAATATTTACACACGTTTGATTTTTGAAGGTAACTTCTGGAACAAGCTTAGTTATTGTTCTTCTTCTTGAGGTTATTCACCAAATGACCAGTTTTTATGAAAATCATATTTATACACGTATTTGCACACAATGTAGCTTTATAAACAGACTTTAGTTATTGTTTATAATAAGATGCTAATTGTCTATGGCAAACGAACTACCAACTTAATTTGCTTACTGAAGTTAAGTTTTATCTTTTCTGTAGTGGTGTGTTTGAATTCGAGTTCATTTTTAGTGTCCTAAATAGTTTCTGGTTCGTAAGATGGATGTATTCATTGATCACATTTTCCCCTTCATTTAGTGCCTTTTGTATATTGATATTGACCTAAGTCTTCAAAATTCTCTTCTTCGCTTCTGAATTGCGCGTCTGAGTTTTTTCAGAGTTTCACAGTTTGTTGAAACGTGGCCATGCAAACATTTGGCCGAAGGGCGTTTCAGCACCGACGAAGAGGTGCAAGACAAATTTCGACGATTCCCCAAAGACATGGCGGCGAGTTGTGATGATACGAGCACACAAAAACTTCCACAACGTTTACAAAAAAAAGTGTCGAGCGAAACAGTGATTACGTAGAAAAATAGATAATTGTCCAACCTTTAAAATGGTGTCCGTACTATAGAAAATAAACTGATTTTGCTCCTCTATATAGCTTTGGAAACCTTACCTCTGGGATTGCTCTCGCATCTTCCCGGTACTACTAAGAGAACTACCTGGTTCTTAAAATTCAGTTTAACTCGCAGCTGTAACCTTATCAGACAAAATACCTAGCCCCAAAATCTCTAATAGAGATATGTGCTAAAACTATACAATGTATGTTGTCCGCTGATCGAAAGCATAGATTGTTACTCCACATTTCAAAATCGTAAAGAAGTCCTCGCATATACCGACTGGTGGAACTTGAGTTGCTGAGCTATGTATGGATAAAATTTGAGTGGTTCACTGTAGAGGATACAGTACTTCCCATAACAATAAACAGAGGGGCTGGAACTTTCCAGCTGGTGGCTAAGCCGCAGCTTTTGTGACTGAGCGCGCGCTGGCGGGGTGGCCGAACAATCGCAGTAAGGCAATCAGCAACTCCCCTCCAAGGCAGCGCGATGAGTCAGCATCTCATTACAGCGCTCATTACGGCCCGTGTCCAGCTGGCTAATGGCGCACAGAACGCCCTCGCCGTATTTAATGAATATTACCGGCCGTAAAACGGGTCAGCTATCAGCATGGCAGATGGCACAAAGCGAGGCCGCCGTGGATACCAGTAAGGAGCCAGAAAATCCCATTACAATTGGTTCCACCTCGTGTAAAATATTTTATATCTAGTCACTTGGCTCCAGTCCGAACATTGTGCGTTAAAATCTGAAGCAGGGAATTACAACGTCAGTTGTAGAAAGAAAAGATTCACTAGCATTTCTAATGTTTACATCAGTTTCTGTGACTTGGCATAAGTATGTTTCTCTGATACTCTTTCCCTACAACCAGGGTCGGATCCAGGGGGGGGGGGGGGCTAGGGGGCTCAAGCCCCCCCCAAAACGTATCTAGGTCCACCCCTGACATTGTAGAGACCTTTTTTTTTAGCTCTACGGATTTGAGGCCCGAGGATAAATACTACCTTTTTCCCGACTCAAGCCTTCCCCCCAAAACCAAAATCCACTGAACGCAAGCCCTCTGAACCAAAATTCACTCAAGCCAAGCCCCCCCCAAAAAACAAAATCGTGGATCCGCCCCTGCCTACAACCATCACAAATAAGAAAATCAAGCGGCTGAAATTTCCAGGAGCAGTCTTTAGTCAGTTTCATTTCCAACTGTATCTTCGATTTCTAGGTAAGCATTTACGTCCCTTCGAATGATTCCCTCTAAAGTGGAAACTTTCCCTGTACCTCGCAATCAACCATCTGGTTGTACTTGTAAATGCATTTTTACCAACATTGTTTGCATCCATTTTGTATCTGTCATGTTTTGCAACAAATCACCAGAACGTCAAGCAAGGGTGGAAAGTAAATAGCTCACCGCCTCGTCCAACTAACCCTGTACACTTTGCAAAACCAATATTCTGAGTGTCGACAAGGAACCACAGTCCAAACCATCTTTGCCATGTATGGTACGTGTTACAAGGTACCCTTTGGTTCACATGACACAACAAGATTTAAACATCAGATTCGCCGAGAAAACTTACGATTACAAGATTCAAATATATATATATATATATATATATATATATACAAGTATATTAATCTGTGTTTTTTGTTTTTTATTTCTTCAATACTTATGTTGATTTAAGTTGCCTCTCTGGCAAGTATCTTAAAATTGCACCTAACCGCATCGGTATCTCCGTCTTCTGACCAGTTCAGTCATGATGTAGAAGCAACGACAACTTTGACAAGCAGGTGTTATCATTTATCTGCTACATTAAGCAATAACTTTTGTGATCATCTATTCTAGAACTGAAGTTTTACCTACGTTAGGATTCTTTTAATCGTACCCCTTATGGTAAGATTTAGCGAGATCTGGTCGGACTGAGATTTTGACGGGTTTCCCCCTCCCCTGCTAACTGACTTCGTAGTTTTTTGAGACCTTTTTCTTAGCTCTCCTGCTTTTATGCCCCCCTAAGGTCGGTATCCGCTTCGTTTCCAGACTTTAAACCCCTCTAAAGCTCCGCGTCGTATGTAGACTTTTTTTTTTTTTTAGCTCTACTGTCCTTTGAGATTTCCGTCGAAACCCCCCCCCCCACCCCTACCCGCTCCCCGTTGATGAGATTTCGCCGGACCCCTCCCCTCCCACCTCCCATTTCACCTGACGTAATTGATGGACGCCCCATCATAGGAATATTTGCCCATCAAAACAAAGCAATCCCTAATGTTTCCAGAAATAAGATTTTGGACTAAACATGAACAAAAGCAAGACAGAAGTGTTGAAGTCTATTAAAATTATAGCAGTAATAGCGGAGCAAATATAAAAATACGATCGCATGTGATAATAAATTAATTCTGCTACGTGGTCGAAATAGGTATGATGTTAAAACCAGAATATCACTAGCAAAAACAGCTTTTATGGAAAATAGGAATTTTTTAGTTTCAAATATAGATCTAAGAACTTTTCAAAACTATTTGTGGAGCACAGCACTTTACGGTAGCGATGTATGGACTTCAGAAATACATGAAAAATTGAAGCATTTGTAATGTGGATATAGAAGGATGCTGAAAAATAAATGGTCAAATAAAGTAGGCCTACAAAATGAACGTGTTTTGGAAATTGTGTGTGAGAAAAGAATGTTTTGGAAGAGGCTTACAGAAAGAAGAGACAGGGCGGTGTGTCACAGTTTAACACAATTGGGACTGGTTGATTTGTTAGTGGAGGGAACAGTCGAAGGTAAGAACTATAGACGAAAACAGAGATTAGAATATAGGAAGCACAGTGCAGATTTAAATTCAGGAGAACAAACGAGGATATACCAGATAGTATGAAATTGGTTAAACTGAAATAACCACAGATGAACCAGAGATTTGCGGAAACTGTAAATGCTGTACTGTGAAGGAAAGAGAAGAAAAATCAACTGACGAAGAAAAGGAATTCGTTGAAAGGATAACGGTCAAGAATAATATGTGAACAACAAGAAATCGCCTTAAACCTTGGATTCGAGGAGGAAATATTAAAATTCAAGGACCACAGGAGTAGCGATAAAATGGTATGTATGAATCAGGTGACAGCAGTATTGATATTTCAAAAAATAATTATACAGGAAGTGTAAAAGGAAATAGTAGTTTAAGAGAAATGAAAGGGAACTTCTGAGGGGAACTCTCGAGAAGAATCTGCATAGTAGAAATACTACATAAATCATAACAGTGAATGTAGTCTTTATCTTCAAGATATTAACTAAATCGAGAAGTGACATCCAATTCCCGTCACATCTAGCACATTATAGGCAGGCTGTACCTCGAAGCTGTTTAAATCAACTGAAGCAAGCCGTTAACCGACTTTTCGTTCTTATTAGTACCGTAACTAAGTTTTATGGCATCCTTTTGTGAGTACTTGATCAAATAAAGCTCAAGAAATGTTTAGTTACAGCGATAAATATTTTCTAGTCCTGTACTAAGAATAACGTCATACGCAGAGTGATTATTATCAAATTCACTTAGAGAATCACATGAACTACAAAACAATATGTCTCATGAATTGTTTACAAATAACTCTATATTCATGTAGGTTTTCAACGCATGGTTATAACTTTATCTAAGTGGATAAGAGATTTTTTTAAAAAAAATCGTGCATTATGCTATAGACAAAAGTTTCTTGTGACATTACTGTTAACATTTTGGCAAGAGATTTTTGAAAAGCCGGAGACTGTGACCGAAAAGAAGAGATGACGTAGTAATTATTATTTTACTACTAAATGAAATAAATTACAAAACAAGCTGTCTGATGGCTTTATGGTTAAGTCATCTGACTGGAGATTGAAAGGTCCCTAGTTCGATTCGTGGTCTGAACTGAGATTTTCATAGACCCTTAACGCGAACTTCAACCCTGGCACAGCTTGCTGTGTAATGTGAAGTACGCCAGAACGCTTGCGTGATTTAAATTCCTCTTAACCTGTACTCTTAGGTCTAGTAGGATTACCGAGTTAGGTTAAGGCGGCTACGATAGGGGCGCAATGCGACGCCAATATAAGCTCTGTCACCGGGTCATTACGATCAAACTAGGATTTACCTTTCACCTTACTCACAAATTATGTTAAAATTGTTTCCGACAGCGGGAAAATCAATTGGATTGGTTCCAAGCAGTTTTCACAAATAATCCTGGTTAACATTAACGTGTTTGAAACTACATTTTCTGTTACTCTTGGATCAAGAGGTCGTTTTCTTTATCTGAGGAAGTTACATAGCTTACAAGTGTTTAATACAATATTCAGTCACACGATGAGCCGGTTTCAAAGTGTCACCTATTAGTTACGTTCTTCAGTACCCGACAGGGGGCGTGGCACCGGAGCTGACCAATCGGAAGGGAATTCTTCCGCATGATATTAAGAGGCCCGGGCCATAAACCATCTGATCGTCGGGACTCTGGGTGGAGCGTATGTACTCTTCCCCTCCTTTGTGCCTTCTGGTTTCAATATTCCGCCTCCAGATAATTTATGAAAAAGAGACGATATGGTAATTATCTCTGCCAGAATCTGATGGAGAGTTAGCCAGTTTAATATCGTAAAAATGAGAATATGGAGCCAACATATGTTTATTAACATGTTGCTATAAGAAACAGGTTTTTTTATTGATCGCAAGTTTCGTGACAGGTAGTTAAGAGGATACTTAAACGAAATAGATAACTCATTTACCGACAGTATGCGTATATGTATAATGCCGCAAACGTCGACATTGTTTCGCTGAGACGTCTTTCCTGCTCTTTATTTATTTATTTTAGTCTTATCGTTCATACAGCCAGCTGGGGTATAGAATAAAATTTTCAACAAATTATTAGGTTAACAGTGAATGGCACAGTTAAAACACTTGTGGACTGACTTATGGCCAGTCATGGTCATCTGTTAAAATTATATACAATTAAAATGGATAAGCATAAAGGTATATACAACCGTGCGTAAAAATAAACATTAGATAAAAAAATTCACATGCTTCAGAAGAGAAGTATTCAATCTGTTTAAAGGCATCAATTTTACAGTACCTGCAAGGAAAACACAGATAAATATATTTCCTTCTTTAAAATAGGTGATTAGAATCGCGTAAATGTTTTTGTCGTTAGACGACAGCCAAACAGTCGCGTTCCTGCTACAGTTGATATTTCACTAATGTTTAAACGCACTAATTTGTTTTCTAGTTACGTTTCGTTTCAGTTTTACTGCCATTCACGGGTCCATGCTGCAAAAAAAATGTTTGTGCAACAGATGAAGAAAAACCTAATAAATTAAGAGCACATATCTGACAAAAAAAATCGTCCATCGCTTTTATTGACTCTGAAAACGTCAAGCGCCCCGTAATAATCACTAATTACCGCAGCAAGCACAATTGATGTGATGCGAGCATTAAGAAATGTGAAACGTAATTGCACGTCATATAATTTGCAGAACTTCATTACGTGTCGCGTGGCGCGTAACTCATTGGCTGCTACCTGGTGTTAATTACTTTCACAGGGATGCGGCCACCACGCACACGTCATTTTCACCAACTTCCGGTCCCGCTCCGCGACGGAAATAGCCGATGAATAATTTCCAAATGTTTGGTACCAGATTCGGTCAGTCCTGGCAAAGACAGCGTCGTATCGCCAAGATGCTTTAATTACTGTTGCAAACTGTACTCCACGACTGCCTACGTGGATATAAAATCACAACATATGTAACCGTGTCTGTTTTGACATCACGCAAAAACTACAGAATATATCTTAAACGGATTTTCACAGTGTGCTTCACGTCTGCCGTATATCTTACGATTCTACGTGATCTCGCGTCGTTGCAGACGATAAAAATCTGTTCTCAAGATCAAATTTTTGTCACCATTTATGTCGTTTGATTAAGTAAGGCCACAAGGAGACCCATCGAGGGCAAAAATTGGAATAGTAAAATGTTTCAGGTACCTCATGCCTTCGTTTCTGAAAAATCTAGCATTAAAAACTGTAAATGAAAAACTGCTGATTATATACAAAAAAAAAACAACCATAACTGCTTAACTGCGGAGCACATTTATATGCTATAGGTCGTCAGTTCAAGTCTAGCTCGGGAATATTTTTTCTGAGTGAGTCCTTTTTGCTAATATTCGCTTTTGGAAGCGTTTTTTAAACAACTTCACCTTAATACTAATTTAATTTTCACACCAGGAACATCTGATTAAAACATATTTAATTTACATTACATATTCCAGTTGATTGCGATGAATACCAGACATATTTTTAATTCGTCCACGCAGATAACGTAACTCTCCCAATTTTATTTTCATGTTTGAATTTCATACAAAAACTTGAGAAATTAAGCGAGACATAAAAACACACGATTAAGAACTTTTTTTACTTATGGCTTTACGCCTCGTCGACGTCGAGGTCATTAGAGGCGGGATGTATCTTGGGACAAGGAATGGGAAGGAATTCGCCCATGGCCTTTTGAAGGAAGCACCATGACATTCGTCTGGAGTGATTTGGGGAAACAATGGAAAACCCAAATCTGGATGCCCGGACGGGAAATCGAACGGGCGTACTGACGAATGCACAATTAAGAACTAGATAGTAAGTACCGTAATTGATGACATTCAGGAAAATAATTTCATTAGCAATGTATCCTATCACAAATTCATTTTGCAGTAATGGGGCTAATTGAGTGCAGAGAGATATCGGTTAGCAAATATATAACTGCCATTTTTTTATCGCAATGTATATTTTACCGGTAATTGTAAATAATTCCGTATTACAATATCAAAATTTTTGCAAAGTATACTGCCCTATTATTAAGGATTTTGAAAGGGGTCCGTCATAATCAACAGTTGCCTCCACTGTCTACGTTTCACCCTGACTCTTTTACGTAACCCAAAATAAAAAAGGCACATGGAGTAAGAACGTGGGAGCAGCAACAGTGCTTTTGAACAGATAGCTAGGGAAATTATGCACCGAGTGTGGCAGTAACATTTTATTTTTTTCCTTATGGCTATACTCCTCGTAGACTGGGGGTAAGGAAAGGAAAACAATTCGGCCGGGGACTTTTGAAGGAACTATGAAGGCATCCGCTTGGAGTGATTTCGGAAACCGAAATCTTGATGACCCGACGGTAATTCGAACCCTCGGCCTTCCGAGTGCGAGAAGGAACTTGATTATCTACTTGATATCTGTAGAATCAGCAAGGAAGCATAAAAAGTATTTTTAATACATAAAAATAATTATTATTATTTTTTCCATATCAAAGTTCTGTGACAATATGTCAAATAATTTAGCTACAGTAAATTTGTGAAATCACTTCAGTCGTTTCTAATAACCATGTAAATTTGTTTACTGTCCAACTGTAAATTATTTGGAAAGAGCATACAAAGATTCAAGTGAATCGTTTACGCTCGCACACCGTACGTTAACCAGCTGTACTGGCGAAATTTCGGCTGCGACCGTAAGAATAAACATCAAAGTGGTTTCGTTAAATGAATAAAGAAAGAAAGAAACCTGGAAAAATTACGTTTGCGTAAGACTCACTCTACAGGAGGTAGATATTGTTTTTCAATGCAATGTATTCCTTGAACTTCCTAAACACATTTCAGTGTGACAACGTGATATGACAGACGCAGAATTAAAAGCATTTAGACGGTAAGTTTATCCGTGGAGCTTGGTGGCAGTGTGAAGTGTGGGCGCCCCGCCTCTGAATACATAAATAATGCCCGTGACCGGGGGCCAGCGGTAACAACCCGCCCCAGATGCCCGCCCTAACGACGGCGCGGCGCCCCACTGCAGACGTCTTCTGCCTCTGGTGTTCGACCAGCTTAATAGGAATGTATTAGACGGTATACGAGCCGAGCCGAGCAGAGCCGAGCCGCTTGTTAGGGCTCGTATAACGAGTACTATACCAGGCCGCAGGCAGCCCACCATGTCTACCTCCTGACAGAGCCTCCACTGTACTCCGCATCACCATCTCTAATATGCACAATCATCCCATTGCTCGTCACATTTGACATACGACATTAATTAATAAAGACAACGAGATGATTTAATATAGACAATCTTAAATGTATTGAAATGAGGATGGTTCGTTGTGTTTTTGCAAGAAAAGATCGCTGGAGGTTTTTTTATTTTTTTTATCTATTTTTTTTTTATTTTTTTTTTTTTTTTTTTTTTTTTTTTTTTTTTTTTTTTTTTTTTTTTTGCTGAAATCCCTGTGCTTTTAATGAAGGTCGGGTGGCCTGTCGAGAGAGGGAAAGAAAATATACAGACTTATCCTTCTGACGAACACTAAGTGACTTAGCCTAGACAGTAATGTATATTGGTGTTTGTAGCGAACTAATGGGTTTTTTTTTTTCCATTGGCTGGAGACCCAATGTCTCGTGATTGAGAGGATCGACGTTGGTGTGGTGCATTCTCGTGTGAGCTTTGAGAGCGAGATGTCTCGCTTACGCACTGGAACACTCTGGTACGAGCCTCCCACCTGATTTTTTTTTTCCTTTTTCTTATTGTCTTACGCCTCGTCGACGGCTAAGTTCATTAGAGGCGGGATGGGATTGGGGACAAGGAACGCGAATGAATTCGGCCATGGCCTTTTTGAAGGAAGCATCCCGGCATTCGCCAGGAGTGATTTGGGGGAAACCATGGAAAACCCAAATCCCGATTCCCGGACGGGGATTCGAACAGGCGTCCTCCCGAAGGCGATGGCAGAACGTTAACCGTTCACCCACCATGCTCGATCTCCCACCAGAGGGGCTGTGTTTTTTACCAGGACATTCCGATTCCTTGTGTGATCGGTGGCGTCTCACCTGCCCACCAGTTTCGCTGCCCGTTGCAGTACGGAGAGCCCGGTACTATGGAGTACACTCTTGGCTGTGTACTGCTTCACCAGACTACGCATCAGCCATCGGCGTATCATCCATGCAGTAATAATCACTAAATACCGCTATCCACAGCAAGATCGAGGGATTGGACTGAATTAGACCCAGAGCACCCCAAGTGACCACTTAAGCTAATCTCATTGCTTACCTGTTCCTTGTTGACCAGTTAAGGGAATGCAACCTCTTATTATTTAAATGTTTCACCAAGTAAATATTCATTTGCATTATTATTAAAATAAATTGTATAATCATTCTTCAAGAGTTAATTGGGTTTTTCATTCTTATTATCCCAGTTCACTCCTATTAATCGTTTTGTGCATCATTTATGAAAATAAATAATAATTTTAATCTGCTAATAACCCTTGGCACTCAACGTGAATGAGGTGAAAACCGATAAATAACGTACCACCACATGGAACGTTACAACAAATTCTTGCATAAGCTCTGACAGCTCTCATCGTATATATGTGCAGTACACCCTTGTGTCTGTCAGTTGACAATAAACATCTAACAGCTTCCAGTCTCAGGCATTGCGAATTTTTGCGGAAATAAGTTAAGAACTGAAAATCCACCAAAATCTTCAAGTACGTACTGTAAAATGACTGAAAGAGACTTTATTGACGTTCAGTTATTCCAGAAAACTGAGCACCGTGTCTTATTGAAGTTTCTTTTATTCTCGTCAATAAGCTGCTGCAGCAGAGGTTTTAAGTGTTTTGGCAGAGACGTTGCTCGAAGATACATAGCAACGCACAGTCAACACGTCACTCACTAATTCACTGTTTATGATCAGCCATGCATTTTCCCAGGGTCGATCGTCTTTCAGATATCTTCCAAATCTGTATATTTAAGTACGGTGTTGTCTCAGCCAATAACATGACTTCCTCACTATCAGATATCCTTATTGGGTTATTTAAATGGAGACTCCTGCGGCAAGAGATGTGGGAGATCAGCTATAAAAGATCTCTCGAAAAGGTTGAAAGATCATTAAACCCGCAGGCACTACGTCTTCGATCCTCGGGCATCGGAAGTCTTGGAGTCCACTGGCCGACGATTGATCCAGTTCTGTGTTCAATAGTTGACGTTTTTTCGATGCTCGTTAAGTTGGGAGTTACCGCGACAACATCGGGTCAAACAGTCAGTGAGAACGCTGCGTGCCTCAGCAAACCGCACGTCTTGATGCTTCAGTGACGTCAGGACATAAATGGGCACCCCAACCTCGGCAAAAACTACGGAACTAACAGCCGATAATCTCCGTGATCTTATTAAGCACCGACAGCTCGTATTCACTCAATTGTGCACAGAGTAGCACTGGTCATAATGACCTGAGGCTAAAGACCACCTATGCTAATACATGAATGCTAATATGTAATTCTTTCATAATAAATGAAAATTTGTATGTTCATACTTTTAAGATGCGATTTGTTATTCAATTTTGCAAAATGCCCCTTATTAAAAATAAATCCAATCCAGTGGTTAATAATCAAAAGTTTTAAATAATAACTGAAGTTCTAATAAACAATAATAATTATTCCACTTTGTTAACCCGTATACTACCGAAAAGTCTATAAATTTGTGAGTGAAGTAAACACTGGAATGTTTCTTCGAGATACGGAACTTCCAAACTGACACCGTCGACTGCGACTCCCTGTTAAAGAGTGTCAGGAATCCTACAATTTAACAAGGGTCCAAGCTTTCCTGAATGGCCAAACCTGAATGTTGTTTGTTCCAGGCATTTCAAAATAAGTTCTCGTGGATCTTGGCGAATTCAAGTTATGGGATGCATTAGATTCTCAGTTGTCCAAGATTTATCAAGAACTGGTACATTGCAAGATATTGTAGTTTAGCATAACAGAATGGTAAAAGAACAGAATTGTGATGAGAGAGAAGAAATATCTGAAACAATAAGTAAAATCTTGCTCATGTTTATTCCTTCACAGCATTAGGCGTAAGGAAGACTTTTATAGAGCTTAATTTGTGAGAAGTTCACGAGAACGTGTATTTTCATCATTGTCGATAGTGCTTGCAATGTTTTTTCCCTTTATGTATATGTTTCAGATAAAACTGAAGAGATTCTGCAAATAATGTGGATGCATAATTAATTTGCATTCGTGTAGCAACTATATTAAAATGAGACCAGCTATCTGTGTCTTAGGTGATGTGGTATCCAAGACATATGCTCAACTTACCATGGAGAAATTAATACGTAAACGAAAAAAGTTGTTTGCATGACTGGCGACGTATCTCCTCGTAATTCTGTAATTCTCTTCACCATATTTGCGTCCAGCTCAAGCGAGTCACCTTCTGTTTTAGTCTCTGATAGTTTTCGATGGATTCTAGAGAACGGTATTCCTTTTTCAGCACCAACTATACGGTAAAATATTCGTAAAACAAATAAAATTTGTTTTGGAGCTTCTTTAAATACCTACAAATGTGTATGAACGATATATTTGCACTTGTAGATTTGCTAATTTTTGCTTGACGTACAGTGATCTACAATGAATAAACTCATTGGTCTAAGTACTCCTTACATCTGATAAAGAGCTTCTAAAGCACATTTAGATTCGTAATATTAGTTCAATTTGTTTCATGAGTTTGTTCACGCACTCATAAATGAACATTGAACTACACTAATTTTTTTGGACAGTCTATTTACAATATTTGCGGAAATTAATAAACAACATCGTTAAGTACATTTATATTTGTACAGAAAATGGTGACACATTTAAATTAATGATTCTGGTGAGACACAAATCAAAGGAAACCTATGACGACAGTGTTTCTATTTACCTCTGTCACTCCGCAGTTAATATGTCAACGTAATGATCTTATCCCACGGACCTTAAATTCTCTAAATCAGTCCATTTTCCTTCGTCAAGCATCACACAGCCGGGCGTCATTCCGGGCCACTCTTCAGTATACAGTTACGAAACAAATTAACTTTCTGATCTCTTTTCCAGTGTAGTCATATTTTCGTTCCACCATAAGCTAGATGTTTATCTGTGTAGATGGGCTTCCGCTCTGTGGTTCTGAAGTAATAGTGGTTTATAGTCTTCATGTTCTTAACGATTCGAGTTCAAGTCTCTAAATCACGATGCTGCTCATTAAATTATTTACAGACACAATCAAATATTAACTTTACAGGAAGCAATACTATGTTCTTAACTTTTTACAGTTAAATACAAAATTAAATATTTAGTTTATGAGCTTTTCCAAACCGTAATTTACAAACTCTCGTCTATAACTTTGATCAAATATCAAATTGAAATGCTGCATTGGAGATAAATCAGGACTCACTAACGCCACCTTACATCACTTAAATACATTTATAAATTTCTAAAACACTAAAACGTCTTACCAAATACAAGATATAAAACATCAAGTACACTGGTTGAATTAAAAAAGTGTTTATTTTGTGTGTGTGCGTTAAACTGAACAATTTAAAGTATCATTTGCGGTAAGCGGTAAATATACTGTCCAATAATCTCCACATATATTTATTGCAGTTTCACGGTCTTTTATAATGAGCTTTACACTAATTAATGTGAATAATTAGCCATAGACAATCACCAGATCACCACCCGACGAATCCCGTAGATGAATAGAATTTCCACACTAACTGGTATGGCAACGTGTTACCGACGAGAAAAGGCCCATCTCGTCGCAAACACATCCAAACTGCAGCTTGGTGATTTAGTTATAATATTTTTAATGTAATTTAAATTCGCCTAAAAATGACTGGAATTGTTGTTACTTTCGAAATAAAAATGAACATTCCGAAAGAAATATCACTCAATTTATTTTGCACAGTTACTCGAAATAAGCACTTAAATACAAGTGCTTCTCTTTTTAACAAGCTTCTAATACCTGTCATATTGGTCCAATGGAGCCCAAACACGTGTCGTACGTTAATAAACACAGGTGCCAACCACACTGTGCCCTCAAAGCTGTTGCCGGGAAGTCAACTAAAGATGCTTACAATAATACTACCTGACGATAGTAAACTTATGCTACCCAAAGATGTGCAAAACTACTACTTGTGAAACAACAAATTTTACAGATATCAATACAATTAAACATAAATACTTACAATTAATCAAAGAAAAAGAAAATATTATTATCAATAATAATAACAAGAGCAATAAAAATGATTTGTGGCTGTGAGATTATCACATTATAGATTCTGCATAACGAAACAATCAGTTGCTCACTGAACTAAACTCACACTACATTAATAATTCATCTTAACTGGTTAAAACCTTCAAATTATTACCTTCACTAGACAACTGAACACCTCAGTGGTCTATTAAAATTAAAACTGATGATAACGAAAAATATTTTTACTTCTACCAACAAATCTTATGTGTTATAGATTATGAAGTTCATATAGCATGATTGTGATGGGGGGAACCAAACAATTCATCGCTACGTCTAGTCGTGCACTCTCAGATCATGAGAAATGACTGATTTCCTGAATGCAACTGAAAGCTCAAAATTTACTTTCGTAATTTAGCTGGTTTCTGTTTTTTTTTTCAACCCATTTTATCACTATATATCGCTGAAAAATTCACTATTTCTATTGTTTATTGTATCTGCCGTGAGGAATGTATGGTAATATGCTGAATAAACAAAAAAGAAAGAAGTTCATTATCAAAAATGTAGAATGAAATGGAGATTGTTAAATTAATCACACAGACAAACAAATAAAAATTTTCAGAAGACACCTCATCAAAAAAAAAGGGTATTTCCGTGTCCCGTGGCCATGTTTAGGAAAGCTCTACGTCCTGGCGAAGGGTCTTGCAGTATTAGAATTTACTGTTTATGTAGTGGACGTACTGAATCTAATGTTCCGGCGTCATTCATTCTTACTGTGGTACTGGAGAGCTTCTTCCTATGTTCTTAACATAATTAAACTGTGTAATCACTATGCTAGTGCTGGTAGGAAAAGAACTTCCTGGCTAAATAATCTGAGAACCTGGGCCTCCAAGACAACTAGGAAGTTACTCCGAGCGTCAACTAAAAGAGACAACACAGCCAAGATGGTTGCCGACATCTGGGACGGAGAGGGACTTGAAGAAGAAGATTAACTGTGCTGGAAAATTGAAGGTATCAAAACATTGAGTTTAGCAGGAGCAACTGACATGTTCAAATAATAGTATGACCATAAATTCTGGTCAAATACCTCAAGAGATATAGTTTTACAAAGAATAACAATACATATTATGGAACATTTTAGACTCACTTCCTTTGAGTAGTACAATCACAAATAGAAGGAACGGTATTTCATGCTAATATAAAAGTTTTACTGGATATTCCCCATAACAATCAGGGAAATCAAAATGTCGCTTCAGGAATAAATACAATTCTTGTAGTGATTTATTTGGATAAAAGTTGAAACTCATTCTTAAGATACTAATAATATTACTGTAGTAAACCATTCTCTCCCAGAAATACCATGTACCAATAAAATATTATGCATCCCACTAAACAAGTAAGTTAGAAAGAAAAGCAATTATGTCGAGTGAAGTTCTCAGTTTCCTTTAAAAATCTCAGCCATCATTATCAAAACAACAATGGAGTCTTTGGGGGAAATAGTGTTTGAAGATTCTGGATGCCTGATTTCGGCAAAAAATAAAGTTGCAGTACCACTATTTTTTATCAAACCGAATGAACAGTTACAGAATATTTCGAGATGTCGAAACGCGCTGTTTCCGTTTCCTCCTCTCCGTGTGAAAGGAAACAAAACTTCTTCTGCGTTCAACTCTGCAAAACAAGCTGATTGAAAAATAACATGTGTCAAAAAAGTTCAATCTGAAAGGAACGGCAATACTAAATTTCGCAACAGAATGGGCTGATTCCATTAAACAAGAATACAGGATCACACAAACGGCTTTGACGTAATTAAACGCAAAGGTTGAAAACGACAACCTGACGTACATCGGGGCTAACATAAGCGATCACCCGCACATTTCATTTTTTGACTTGGCGCTATCCGGGCACCCCGGCTTGAGCGCACAATACATCTGTCAGTATGTCGCTCAAACGGAAATCGTGATACAAAACATGTTGCAAAATATCAAAAGGCAGCCAGGTAATTCTGGCCAAAGGCAATACGGCCGACGCACGCACAAAACGGATTCCCTCGATTCATTATTATCTGTGGCGGCGGACCGGGCAGGTAGCGGGCCCGCAGGGGCCAACGAGCAAACGGCCGCTAGGAGCGCTGCGGTCGTCAGGGACGGCGTCGAAGCCGACATTCGTCTTAGCGGCGGCTGAACAGCGACCTCCAAGCCGGAGGAAAGTCTGCTGACTTGTACACTGCGCCAGCGCAGCCCAAGAAACATATTCTTTCTCCACTTACATTTGTCAACAATAAACGAAATCAGTACTCCCCGTATCACATCAGTAGTATCTAATCTTTCCAACCTTTGCATTCAAACAGCTGCCTCATATACACAATTAAATAACAGTAATACCTTCTCTAAAGTCTCAACATTTTAACAATCTGGTGGGTGAGCTTCGGAGGTCGCATTCCGTAGGAAGAGACTTCGAATCTCAGTCCGAACAATGAAATTTCATAATTACATATTTTCTCAAAACATTCAATACAAATACCATCATTATTCCATACAAAATCTGCAGCCAACTACTTTGATTTTTGTTTCCCCTAATTCTCTCTCGACTCTAATGGCATACACATCGACGAGCTGCAAAATCTTCCCAAAAAAATTTACATCTTATCAGAAGAAATGTAGTGTAGCTGTAATTTGAAAGTCGATCTCATGAGCAGCGTACGAATTGTACACTGACACCTGTTAATTGCATTATGACTCATTAAAACGTTATTGTTTGAATCAATTAGTTCGCCAATAGTCTTCCTGATCTAATAGTCTATTCGCGAGGAATACAATCGGGGTAGAACTCTCTCTTCCATTCGAAGTATTCTTCCAGAGATAACCGTGAAGTACATCACTGTTCTCAATGTTTGCTTTCCACTGAAAGAAAAGTGGTCTGAAGAACATAGTGTGGAATCCAAACCATACAATTTTAGCAGTACAGAAATGCAGAGTACTGCATAGCGCTTTCCGTAGAAAGCTTTTTAAAAGTTGATAAAATAACCCGCTGTATGGGAATGATACTATCCTAATACATGTTACGCCTCGACCCCGCGTGTCAATGGGCATTTAAGGGAACTGAAAAGGTTCTGAGAACACAGTTTAATGATCAATATTGTTGTAAAGCAAAATAAATCGACAACGACTGCTGATAATTCTGAATTCTTCAAACTCATTAGTAGTCGTTTAAAATATGCGGTTTGCAAGTGTGTACCTAGTATGTGTCCGTTTACTTCACCTTTTAGCTGAGGGCGAGTGATCATCACGAATTCGAATGTAGTCGTCAATGTGATTCTCACCGCTTAGATAACAGTTTTCAGACTTTCTTCCGCAATCATCTATCTTTAGATGTCCCGAAATTACTCCTCAAAAATACATTTTTTTTTTTTTTTTCAGGCAAAAGTTTACAACACAGGTTGATCAGTATTGACAAACAAATGGCGAAATCACCTTTGTACGGCAGCATTAATGTACTATCATTATTTTACTATCCCCATGTTGTTAGTAAGAAACTTTTTCATAGACATACGTAAAGTTATAATGTTTGACCCCTAATTTATAAAAACCAAACTGATTTTACAGCTTTAAATGTTTGTATAGTTCCATCACTAATAATTTCTTTTTACATTTTTTTCCCTGGAATATCCATTCATACGGAATGAAGAAAAACTTTTAACAATCATCACAAAGTTATTGAGGTATCCGAATCTAATCTGATAACTCTAATCATTGTTCAGAATCGGTAGCAGTCTTCCGTATCGTCCATCACGTACGTCACTATCATACGAAGCGTATCATTACGGTGGTGTTTAATGATTATTCCTATCAAATTACGTTCACGTAGGGTTATAATCAAACCACAATGGCAACTCCTTTGCTCAATTCCTTCGCACCTTATACTGATGGAGTCACTTATAAAATATTTTGCACACAGAGACTGGCGGTTACAAATCATTAGTGAAGTACATAATTAAATGATAAACGATCTTTAGATAAATAAAAGTGAAGAATAAAATGGTTCGGAGTGCGGTGAGCTGACAGAAGTTTAATGTAAGATCGTGAAACTAATGTAAAGAGAAGGAGAAAAGGATGGAACAATTATATTACGCTCGTGCAGGCCAACAAGAAAGAATTATTGCGGAAAATTCTAGAAGCGTTAACGAACAAAACAACGAGCGGATAATGCCACCCACAAGAAGCACGAAATTGTATTTATAAGAATACCGGTTCCTGCTTTAAAAATAAAAATTACGTAAAAAAATCTATTTTCAGACAACGGGGAATGTACACCGAGGATACTATCGACCACAGCTGAGACAACACACACGTAAGCTGTACAGATATTTCATGTGTACTTAACTAATCAAGTCAGTTTACAGAACTCTTTCCACATGGAAACGTAAAATTGCTTATTGATACTATCAGTCTATGACTCGTGTGTGCATATCATAATTGTAACCTTAATCCGCTTTAAAAAAAATTCGAAGTGAAAACGATGGTCCTTTGCCTAGCTGAAGTACGAAACTGCCAGAAAAGAAGCCCTTTCAAGTGGCTGTGCTTGAAGTGATTTCTATCAAACCATAACTCAGAGGATAATATATAAATTTAAAACAATAACTGGAAGCAATGAAGAGTACAGCTGTTACTGTAAAGAAATAAACATATCTTCAATGCGACAGTAAATATAATACTATAAAGATAAACAATGGAATCTGTAAGACAGCTAAAATTCTAATTCGAGAAATGATAAAAATGGAACGAGAACAATAAAATAGTTACATCAGAACGCAGTTTCTCTCGGCGATGAGAATTTATGAAATGTTCTCGGGTAACTAGCCGTGTTAAGGATGTGTTATCACACGACATTTATTTCGGCGATCACAACCACTGTCGCCATCTTCTGGTGAATCAAATAGTTAAATAAGTGTAAACACTTGTTAGTTTCTACGGTTTTCCAGACAATATATACAAGATATAGAAAAAAATTCCAAAGAAGTATATCATCTGACCTGAAATTGTTATAGATAAACAAAGATGCAAATTCCGTGCCTAAGTGAAGGGATAATCAACAAACATTAGTCGGGTTGCTTTAGTAAAAAAGACTTAAGAAGATACTGATAAATTTTTTTTTTTTTTCATTCAGTTGTTTCACTTTTAACTTTATACTTAACTAACAAGATTTCCAAAACGTACGTATTTGCTTAAGATGTCTACAGAAGTAATAATAAACCGTTTAACAATTTTACACCCGACACGCAGTTTTCTGGTTCATAATTATGGCACATTTCGTTGTTACAATATTGTAAAAATTTCTGCAATCTTATACTTTTCACAGTTGTGAATTTTGTGCAGATGTAATTAGTAGCACAACCAAAGGGCAGTTTTGAACGAAAAATTAGAGAATCTATTGAAATTTTATCAAAGATGGAGGCCATGGGCTGATTCACATGTAGAAATTAATATTTGTGGATGTGCCTTAACAAAACAAATTCCGTTTGTCATAAAGAGCAAACGAAATTCATTCATACCATCTTTGGAGAAGCATACACTCTCTACTGAAAAAAAATCAATCGATCCAAATTTTAATTCAAATTACGAATGGTATGTAAACATCTTATTGTAGCAGATTCAGCAAGGAGAGGAAGCCCTGAATAAGTCCCAAGTTGAGAGTGAAACATCGACAAAAAAGTAGCGGGTGAGCCAGCAACAAAATATACACTTCTGCGTTCTACTTAAACTCTCAGGTTCTGGTTTATTAACAGACACATTTCAAAGTAGAGTTACCCTCCTCAGTGCCAACTGAGGTCGTTTATTTAGTGAACAATTTTTCTGCTGCTGTTATTTTTAGTTTCCCTTACAAGACAGAGTACACTGAAAAACTGTTGAAATCGAAATTTCAGTGTAGTTTCACATTCTATTGGTGATTGAAACCGGTTTTTCCATATTTTTGTATATATATATATAACTGGAAACACTACAGGTCGATTAAAATCCAACATATTTTTGTGATAATCGTTTAAGGTTTCGTAATTATGAATTTTCTGCACGGTTAAATTTTGAATTTCATGTCTAACTTTTTAGAAAATCTGAAGAACTGAAAAATTAAGTCTAAAATTTGTAGTGATGAATTCGAAATTCAGTTTGACAAGAAATAAATACATTTCGCCATCCTCAGAAGAAGAAAAAATAATGGTTTTTCAAACAGCTGATTAGTAGTAGCAAATGGTCAAAATTAGTAGTGATCCGATGGTCACGAATTTTCGAATTTACAAATTTAAGATTAATGATACAAAATTTAAAGTTTCATTTAATTGTTTTAAATCGTTCTTATAATAACTTGATGCATCCACAAGTTTGTAAAAAAGAAGAGAATTACCATGTCATCCCTTCAGTGGGTTCTTACAAATTATGAAATCCGTCTACGGTGGCAATACTTAGTCGACAAGGTCAAAGGTTATTGAGGAATTAAATGGTTTTATGACGTTCGTAAATAAGGTAATTGGCTAATGAGAAATTAATTTATATCTAATTAATATTTTACAGCCGAGCGTATTCGGTGTGTAAGTATCTGATAAAAAGCACATTATTTGTATTAGCCATTCATGGCATTCTAGCTACCTCAGTTTACGAACATAATGATGTCACTACCGTCTTCATGAGTTATTGAGGTATTCAACAGTATAGAAATAGTGCAGTGAGGTGACGTTTTTCAGATCTAACGTGCTACGAGCAGAAGAAATCTAGATCGAGAACTACTGCCGCAGAAGATTCCGTTCATTAGCACAATATATTTTTCTTTTTTTAAATTGCTGTAGTGTATTTACTAAACACAATATACTGAGTCAGATCACACAAAGCAACATTCATGGAAACAGCTTTTACAATCATTACTTCTAGCTAACAAACGAAATTTCGTACAATCAGCTAATGGAAGCGTGTGAGAAGAAACAAACAGAGAGATTTCAAGAGGATTGAGAAAATGCTAGGAAGCTGTGTTCAGAAAGCAAATATTATTCTCTCTTGCTGACACGTGTAAACAAAAGATAAAACAATCGTTCTTTAGCTGATAAATTCACTGCTCAATAAGATTTCATTAAAAAATCAATAGATTTTCTTTTTAACCTAAACTCAAATATGTAAGTATAATTTGGCCATCATGAACATGATTTTTATATTTATTTCCAAATTTAAAAGTTCAGTATTGTTCCTGATTTTTGGTTGGGTGAATTATTTTTACTGTTACTTGTAGTTCTGTTCGATAGTTATTCGGAGGAATGAGGTGTTCCGATATGCATAAAGATACCAAGCATAAGAAAACTTTCACATGTCTTGACTTGTCTACTATTTTACACTAGAGTGTTTTGCGTGTATGTTATTTGTTATAAAAATTACAGAAATAATTCTAATAATGTGTACAAACTATTCCAGAAATTTCTGCTACGTGTGAGGCGAACTAACCATCGTGTCGCAGAATCGAAAATTCACATCACTTGTAAAAAAAAGGTGTTATTAAATTTTCTTTCTTACTGGCAGAGAAAATGGTCCACATCATGTGCCGATTGTTGTACCGATGATTTGGAGGAAACAGATAATTATTGTTATTCTCATTTGCTAAAATTAGGGAAACAATTCTATAATAAAATACTCAGTTAACTATCTTAACTTTACAATAAGGCCTATGCCACACAGCGAAAACTTCCACGTGCCAAAGTGTTGTGATTTTGTTACACTAATTGATAGCTCTGGCCAAAACGATTCTGAAGAAGAAAGAGATTACAATCTGAGAAGTAATTTTACATTCATATAAATATGAAAATATCATTTATTTCCTCAACGAGATCTTAATTACATTATTCGGGATTTCAGCTTGTGTAAACATATTTCAGGCTCAAAGAACTAAATCTAATCCTCAAGCTGCAATGTCGTATCTGTCACAGAGATTGCAAAGACTACTCAGAAGTTAAAGGCGCAACTATTTGTAACAATGTTTGTTCTGTTGTGGAGGGTCATGGATGCTGGCCATCCAAATTTCCGTTTTCTTGGTTTCCTGAAATCTGTCTAGGCGAATGTCTGAATTTTTCCTTCAAAAAAGCCAATGGCCTATTTTCTCTCCGTTCATTGCTTGAAACCGATTCCCGGCTCTGATAATCTCATCGTCGACGAACCGTAATGCTCTGATAAAAAATTAGAAAAACTAAATTGCGACAAAGAGTACTTGAAATCACTGAAGTGTTTACTATTTGATACTCTTGCGGAAACCAGAATACAGTGGATATTCTATTAGCTGATGTGAAAACATTTGTTAATGAGGCAAAAAAGCTGGCTACGAACTACATTAGTTATGTTGGGGTTTGTTGTTGAGATGTTAGTTTTTGTAGAGTGAAGCTAAGTTTTCCCTGTTGTGCTTGCATAAAGCACTGATCAATAGAACAGCGTTCCAAAAACTTTTTTTCCTTCTAATCCAGTTACTTTTAGATTCTTTTAGTGACCAGATAAGAATTTTAAATCAAACATTACTTTGATTTGTATACAGTTTTCACAGACTTTAATAATTACTTATAATACAAGTCTCATATGAAATTATTACAAAAAAAATTGCAAAAACTTCTGTCAAATTATGAAATCGTTGGCGAAATGTGTGAAGCTGTTTCTTGTTATCTAAAAATTTGACTTTGGAGGAAAAGATGATCACTCAATATTTTTACATCCAATCTGTTCCTGAAATTATTTTTTAGGAAAATCATTATTAAAAATCTGACTTCACACTTATAAGTATTAACAAAAGTCAACAAATATCTTACATCCTTTTCTGCTAAATCTGGATACTCCAGACTTCACGGCAGCCAAAAATGCAACAGCGGTATCCTCTTCAATATATCTTCCAGTGATATGTCACGACAGATCATCATATATGGAATCAACATCTTAATCCTGCAGTTCTATCTCTAATCCTACGATAAATGTAAATAATTTCTTATACATCCTTTGTGTCTGTTGACTCGGGGAATATGTTCTTTCAATTAGTCTCCAGGCCTAACAAATGTTCCTTGATATACTCTGAGACGAAGGCGAGGTGATCCAACATATTTTTTGTGCCCCGGTACCGGGTCATTACCCACCATTTGCAAAACGCTGCACTAGAAGTTTTTTGAGTGATATGTCTCCAGGAACGGTTAAATGTAGAAGCAACATACCAAATTAATGACCGGAATCTCACTAAGAAATTGCTGATAATAAACATCAGCAAATTTTAAGCTAATATTGACATGATTCGAATTTATATAATCACAAAATTTTTCTATAATTTACCAATTATTAAGAAAGATAGATTCCTAGAAATAGAATTAAAAATGTTTACTTGTAATAACAGAGAAAGCTCCCGCTCCGGCCTTCGTATGTTTATGCATATGTACCGCAACGGCAGAAATTACTTCCATACTCAACAGACATATTTCTGGTGCAGATAGTTTTACTAAAGACAGAAAATTTTTCACTTGTATCAAAATTTTCACTTGTACTGTACTTCCATTTTAATGTGTCCGTAAGTCAATTCGAATATTTAATTATGCTTCTGTGTTTGTGATATTTTATTAACATTATCAACCAAATAAATACAATGCTACAACTATTATTGTATATTTGGATAATATACTGAATACCAATTTGTGTTTATATAGCTATTCCACGTCTTTTGATTTACGGCTATTACAAGTAGTGAGAAAGTTTTAACACATACGAAAATGGTACAGATAAAACATAACTGCAAGATACTGGTTAGCGCTAGAATATGAATTTTAATCTACTATTATGTAAGGGTGCAATTGGTTCCGTAAAGCCATAGTTTTTTTGCATGGTGTTTATATAATTTTAATGGTATTATGAACTTATTTTAGGTTAAATTTAGTAGTAGTTAATACATCAATAAAATGAATGAAAGTTTGGTTATGAGATTCGTAAGAGTGATTTGCAAACTACACAATTCTTAACAACAAACGAGATTTCTGTGAGACAAACAAATACTAGAGAATACAAAAAATTCGATGTAGATGATAGTATTTCAAACATTGATCACTCTTGCCCTACCATTATTCTTTCTCTGCTAAGAACGCTGAAATTCTTTTATCTGAAAATAGGGTATAAATTGAAATGAAATTTAATTAAATTTAATTGCGATGAAAGTACACTCCTGTGGCAATTTCCCTACCCCCCCTTTTTTTCCTGTACCCACCTACTTTTGCATCTGCAAATTTCAACTTTAAATCGTTTCAACATTTTTGGTAAATTATTCATCAATTCTCTTGGTTACTTATTTCAATCTCTGAGTTCCTTATGCACAAAAGAAATTCTCCCCACACCCTTGTGCCAGAAATCGAGTGCCAGCTTGTGGTTATGGTCATCTTCCCCCTTCCATGCATTACTTTTAACTCTTACTCCAATATCTTTCCACGCCAAATCACCAACAAACGCCTTGTACACTCCCATGGCTCTCTTTATCCTGCTCCTGCCTTCCAATGAACCCCATTACATTTCTTTTATCATATCAGTTACTGATTGTGTTCTACGGTGATTACCAGAAACAAATCTAGCAGCCCTTCTTTGCACCCCCCTCCCCAACTCCTGTATTTGATTCCCAAAATGTGGGACTCAAAACTACACCGCCATATTCAAGCAATGGTCAGATCAATTTTTTTAACCAAATTCATTTATTTCTCTCGTACATCCCCTCATCACTCTCACCAACCAGTGAAGGATTTTGAAACCTTATCCCACTACCTGTCCAATGTGTCCTGCCTAGTTGAGATTGTTAATCAAATGTAATGCCAAGATAATTACATTTCAAGTCTTCAATAAGCACTTCTTTCCCCACCTTATAGTCATAATCAAACTTTAATTTTTTTATCTGTGTATCTAAGAAGCTGACGCTTCTTTTCACTAATCTTCATCCCATGTTTATCATCCCATCTAGATATCCTGTCCAGACCATTCTGTAGCTGTTCACAGTCCTCTACTACTTTGATCATTTTATATAATATTACGTCATCTGCAAACTACCAAACTTCTGATAGTAAACCATCAACACAATCATTCATTAGAATAATGACTAGCAATGGTCCCAATAAGCTTCCCTATGACAGTATTACTCCTGATTAAAAAAGACAGAAGCAATTATAGCAGCAATAACAAAGTAATTAGCTAAAGATTCTCCATTCATTTACAGAACTCTTCTCAGTATGTTTGTTTGCCATGGAAGCGCAATAGAAACTCAGTGTGAGTGTGCCTTCCTACAGAAAATAATTTTTCTGACAGCAAGTGTTCTTTTTCTCGGCCTCTATATTTTTCTCTCGAGGCTCAGTGTATGATGCAGTTTAATTAATCTTGATGGTTTTCGCGGTTAGAATAAAATAGTCAATTTATAATTAGGAATTTTAACGCTTCTTTAAGGCTGAAGGACTGTTTCTCAAGCATTCAAAAGTGTGATAAACGTGTTTCTGGCTATTGACATGATTTTGAAGCGGCAAGATACCTGAGAAGCTTTTCTTCAATCAATTAATATAATTTTTCTTTTAAAAAATAATTTCCCTCAAGATAAATATGTTCACTCCGGCTATGTTTCAGCTCTGATCGATATTTTCATTAAAGTCTGTAAACAGCCTCTTACTTTTGCCAATGCGCTTGAAAAAGCTGATTCGCGAGATAGAGCTTCAGAATTGGAAAGTGACAGAAGCCGCAAAGAGTTAGCGAGATAATTCAAAATTCGTGGCTGAAACGCTTAAAATTTCTTAGCCTCAGATCCAATATATTGCACTATTTTGATGAAATGTGTCATATTTCGGAAGCAAATCTTTTTATCTGCTCGGTTTAAAAGATTGTAATATTATTCTCCAATTAACGTTTTATCCTTGTAATGATAATCAAGAAATAAAATTCCTTTAGCATCCAAACTGACATATGTCATAACCATTCTTAATGATGATACTGTTTGCGTATTTGTTTAAATATTTATTTATTTTTTGGCCCTGAAAAAGAGACTTCTGTTCACTATATAAACATTAATTTTCTAACTTTTATGATGATGAATCCAAGTGTTATCCATAGTTGTAAATTGGCGCCACAAATCATTTACATAATTGCGTAAACGACGGTTTTCTCAGCGTTTCAGTGGAATGAGTTTTTCCGATTGCAAATCCACAAAATAGGACACAGCATTTCAATCCTTACCAAAAATTTTCCATGAGCTGTTCACAGAGTTTGGTATGAATGCTTTTACGAACAGCTAATAGTCAGATAACTTCCTGTCTCATGCTCACAGATTACAAATGTATTCAATTACTTCCAAAAATCAATTTTTTAAATGCACACTTTTTTGCATAATCTCCGTTTGGCAATAAATTTCTTTACTGAGAATATTACAACTGTACTAATAGAACAACACATGTTTGGAATAGAATTTCTTGCAGCTTCACATGTTATGCTTACAACAGACGTACCAACTTAAATTGTTTCGTTGTGATCATAGTAAAGCAATCTCTCGTTAAGGCAGAGTACAGCTCTCTATAAACTTTATAGAAATAGAAAACTCACCAATCGAGGACACGTAAATATTCTATTCCTTCTAATATTTGGTACCCTAGATTCTAGAACACAAAGAGATTCGGCGAGTATCACAACCTGGATAGGGAGAACTAAGAATATGAGAAAAGTAGTAACCTCCTCAATAATACTGTAGGGTAAAAAGTTCCGCAAAATGTGAACTAAGCAGGTCTCGTCAACGATATACAGTACCAGGCATTAACAATTACATCAATGGCATATGATGAAAGAGAATTTAGCATACTTATTGAGAACTATCAGATATTGATAAACATTAAACAACGTGAAATTTGGAAGAACTGTAGAAAACAGAAAGCGAGTATTCGAAAAAGTGCAAACAAGAATTAAAAAGTTGAAAACAATATTTCTCTGCGTCGACATATATGGTAACTGTGTATATGTATTTCTGTTTCGACATGAACGGTATCCTGCACTAGTCAAAGGTATTTCAGCAGCAGAAACATAAGGTTTTTAAGAGGGGTGGGGTGAGGAGATGAGCCCGTCGATGTCGAAGCTATTAGAGAAACTGACAACTGCCTTTTTTTTCTTTTGAAGTATTCCGATATTCTTTTGGAATGATTTTGGGAAACCAAAAAAAAAACCTGGATGGTCAGATTGAGGACTAACCAACTGTAAACATCAAACTGTTATCCCATGTACTTGATTTTAAATGAAGAATCGAGGGAAAACAATCAGCAGGAATAAATAATTTCACAACACTCAGTAACCGATTTGAAATATTGTAGGAACAACAAAACTGTAAAATATGCAGCAAAGGTGAACTGAAACAGTAAAAAGTGTACTCTCTCTCAAGTAAATATATATATAAGGTCATCTGATCTAACCGAAGGAAATTGTTTGTTAAGGCAGGCAGAAATTGGATTTAGAAACTAAAAAATAACAAAGATATATATGTGAACTTGTGAGCAATACTGGAGATCAAGAATTTGAAATCAAATGAACATATGAAAGTAGATGGAGAAGAAGTTCATGAGAAAATTTTTTGTTTAAACGTAATCATTCAAAATATCCACAGGAGTACAAGAAGTAAACAAAAATTTCAGATTAAATGACCCCTGACATTAACTTTACACGATCTCATATTGGACGATTTGAATGCATATTTTGATGAAGACATCCGCAGATTTTATATTAGGGCATGAGATAGAAAGTGAGAAAATCCATTAGAAAACTTTAGCGCGATACTACTTCAAACAACTAACAAAGTACGGACAGCAACAGATTTATATATACACAGATATAGTTATAACTTTGAAGTTGTGGTTAGTTACACTTGATTAGTACAAATTTTTTTTGGGAAAGTAATGATTAAAGTTTTACAATCATTTAACTAGTTAAAACATTCCCATACACTCTAATTTTTATTTTTTTTAAAAAAAAAAAGAGAGAGAGATCAAGTTATTTTTAGTCTTTGTTAATACTCGACATTTGTACCCCAAAATGTCACAAATTTTTCGCTTTACGGATATTAAATTATATATATAAAACGATTATATAATAATAACTAACACATAATCATCACCTTGTATGTGAAAGGTGATTGTTTAGTTATGGTTAGTTACAACCTCATTTCATCAGCAACAGATTTTTCTTGAGTTTTTGGGACACTAATGTTAAAGAATAGTTTACTGTCGTCTAAATAACAAGAGTTTACCAGTTAAATCTCATTATAGAAGATTTCCTTTTTTTGTAGAAAAAAAAAGATCTACTTAATTTTTCTAACTTCGGTAATAACTTACCATTTGTATCTCAAAAGTCGAAATTGTTCCCTTTGCGGATGATAAATAGGAGTTACCAGCCTGTCAATTTAATCTCTCTAATAGCTAGCAAACATTTTATTTTTCCAAAGTAATGCATGGTTTAAGGTCAATGGCTCAACATTAAACATAAATAAGTCCTGCACTACTGTTGCGCACATAGACATAAAATATTAAGGCCAGACAATTCAACAAGTGCAATTCGCTAAATTTCTAAATCTGAAAATTGATTATATTCTAAGCTGTTACATGTTACTGGTTTTTTGGAAAGCTCTTTTGTATCTACTGTTGATATTCCAACGATTCAATCAGTTGGTTATCTTAATATCACAAAATTAATTTACTTAAACTTTTTACGTTCGCTGATTCATACAAATCTTCTTTTTTTTTCGTGTAAATCAACGAGAGTAACAAAATCTTTAGAGCTGAAAGACATGTAATTCGGGGTGAGATGGGGCCTGGAGCATTAAAGAAGTATAAATAGACAACGACCTCGGAATACATACAATTACTAGTATATATTGTATGCCGGAGCTTTTATTAATTTGTAAGAAGAAAATAGAGAAGCGTAATTCAATAGGATCCGAGGAAGTTAACCTTGGAACAAAGAATCCACCTCAATAAATGCGTTATTCCTGGAGACTGGACGTAAACTCGGTAGCTCGGTGAGTCCACAGGGCTGCTTGGCTAACGAGGAAATTTCAAATAAATAACTGCATCTGATATTATTTGCGCTTATATGTTAAAAGGAAGTGAAAATTTAAAATGAATAACTACATTTGATTTTATCAACACTTATACAGTTAGAAGAAAGTACTACTTCAGTGTCATCTAAAAGACAATTGTCTGTTATGGAAGTAACTTCACAAAACCATGAAGGGCACATATAAAATATTACAGTGTGACGCAAAGATTAAAAAACATTACAGGGCGTCGTTCTCTTAATATTTTGTGTTGCGTTTTGTTTATTTAAGACGACTAGATGCAGAAATTCATGAAAATAGCGGAGGAGTAACCAATGTTTACAGTGCATTCTCTACAGCAGTTACAGCAGTAAAAACTTAACTGACAAACTTTTTTTGAAAGAAGATAAAAAAAATGGAAGTTTATTAAAAACTTGGAGAAAATTCACATGGATCGTAGGTAATCGCGAAATATATTACTGAGATAAATAATTACACATTTTTAAAATAATACTTTACTTGCAAATTTTTTCATAATAAAAATTTTATTGATTTAAAATTAAATTCAGTTATTTAAAAACATCCTAGCAAAATGCTCGGAGAATTTTAACAGAGAAATTTTAGTCACTTAAAGAAAAATATCAATAAAAAAGATAATAATTACGGTACTTGCTATTCGTTTTTCCTTAGAAACTTTTCCAGAACAAATTCTTATTACCACCAGAGGAGAGAACCGACATTTTTTTTATGGGCGTTTCAACTAGTATTTAAATATTTGGATACAGATAATATAAATAATCATCCAGTAGATACCAAATTTTTGAAAAATAAGAGGATTATTTTCTTCACAGCTCTCCTAGTGCTACTGATAAGTTTAAAAATTATAACTATTAACTTCTTTTGTTTAAATAATGAAGGAGCTATTATTAACTGTCCTATTATTCTTATTGATATCTCTGGTGAATCTGAACAATTGAATGTATTTTTTTAATATAATTCTACAATGACAGAGAATAAAATTTATGTATACGTGTATGATATCCGATGAATAACTTAGCAACAGTGTTCAGCTGAACTTCAGTTTTTAGGTTCATCAGGAAAGGTTTTTAATATCTCTGGTGCAGTACCTAGTTGTAACCAAGAACTTTTTTTCGGACATTCCAAAAGCAAAACTAGTCCTCCTACAAATCGACCAAGTGGTGTTATATATAAATTTAAGAAAGTAGGAGCGTTGAGTTTTACAGGATTTTCAATTAAAAAATAAAGTAGGGGATTCAACTGACTCTGAAAATTTCAATACATCATATACTGTTTGTTATTTTTATTTAGATCTTAATCGGCTCTGTCTTTAAACAAAGGTATCATTACTTGCTGGTTTTAGGTTGGAATCTTGTTCTAACAGTTCTGTAAAGTCCTTATCTATTGTAATTTCAGAGGAAGCAGGTGCCAGCTTCTTCGTCACAGGTGTCTTGTAAGAGATAAGTATTTACAAGTCGAACAGAAGATTAACGAAGTACTTATTTAGTTATGGTTACCTGAACATACTTGATTCAGTAACTTCCAATTACTAAGCAAAATTAACTGAAGATATTTATATCTGATATCAGTGCATAAGGCTCGCCAAAGATATCGTCCTAACACCGTTGTTAATATTAAGGCAACAGCAATACTGTCTCACGAAACTTTTTATGCAGAGAAGCATTTGTAGACTAATACGTGTATCAACTTTTATTCGTACGTTTTCCAGCCGCTTCTGGTATTTGTATATCATGTTGTACATCTTAATACGCCCCATATTTTTCATGAATAAAAAAGTACGACTCTGCGACTAATGTCTTTATTCCGGCGAATAATTGTGATCAATTATGTATTAGCTTTGTTTCTAACTAGCTACATATCTTAATCTGATTGGAAGACAAAAGGAATAAATAATGCCTCGTATACATGAAGAGAATTTCTCAAATATTATTTCCGAGTGAACTAGAAAAGCTACAGTTGTCAGTACGCTTTTACGAACCAAGAAAAACAGAACATCTTTTCAACACCGCCAACATTTTTCCGAAAAATTTAAGACACGAATCAACTAGGAATGATAGTGTTTACAGCAAAATAAATGTGGTGATGATCTTAACTTATGATTATAGTTAGTTATCATTTTTACAATATTATCATTGGTTAATGAACGAATTGTTTGCTTTTACCACCTATTCTGTCAACAACCCGGACACTGATCAAATTTTTAAGTTGCCTTATTTCCATTTCACAAGCATCCCCCAGTATCCACCTGCTGATAAACACATTTCTCTCACCGAAACTACAAATACAGTATATAGGTTTCATTATTTATGCTTGATTAAATGTGAAAAAGAAATGTCGCATATGTATAGCCTTACAGACTTAAAAAAAATTAAAAACTATTTGTTACATTTAATATTCGATACTAATTCTTAGACATATACTTAAACAAGTACAACATATAAATAAAAATCTAGCAAAACATGTGTTTTAATCATTTGCATACATTACAGGATATCAAAATCGCTTCTAAAGAAGTAACGGTTTTGTAAAAATGTATGCTGTCATTCGATTAAACGAGCTTAATGGAATGATCTTAGCTTCATAGATATTTATTACATATCAACTGATAGAAATATGTAGTTCATTACATAAACCATCGTGAGCAAAAATTTGTACATCTTTCATTGTATATCGCCAGCTGTTTATATATATATATATCTGACGAGTTTGTTGGATTGTAGAGGTAAACCTGTAATATCATAACTATTAATCTAATTGAGTAACGTGTCACATTACATAGTCGCATACCCAGATCGACCTAAATTTGTGCTGGAAGAGTTCGCAGCAAATAACACTAAAATACTATTTTCGCACCAATTAGTAGCAAGGGGATTTATAGATTTATCGCAATGCTCGTTTACAAATCATCGTGAATGTGAAAAGTTTCTTGTAAATAAATACGACTCTTTTCGCAGGTAGTTCAGAAAATACGTTTTGTCATGGAAGTACTTAATAAGTGTAGAAGGAAGTTAAGTTTATCGTAAGGAATCTTTGGTAATAGATTCAGGTTGTAACGTTCAATGTAAACCGTTTCTGATTACTGTTCATTCATGCTTTGAAACTAAGTCGAGTATTACAAGAACAGTAGTGTTACAAGCTTCCACAAATCCCAGCTCGTTTGCAATATTACCAGAGCACAGCATGTGATCGAAGTGATATTTGGACTTTATGAATACTAGAAGGAATGAAAAATGAAGAATTTGAAACGTGTGCCATAGAATAATGTTGAAACCTCAAAGGTCAGATAACGTACAAAATGAACGTTTTTGTAAACGATGGACCAGGAAAGAAGTTTATTGAAGAATAGTCTCACCAATAAAAGAAACAGAATGATGGGCCTCATTTTAAGGCATTCAGGATTAATGATTATGTTGAGTTGAAGAGACTGGCTCTAGATAGGAAGAGGTAAAAGGTTTCATCAAATCAGTCGAGACACTAATGATATAAAAGAAAACGAAGAAATAAAAACAATAAAATAAACAATGAAACAAAAACTAACGAAAAACAAATATGAAACAAAAAGCCTAATACGTTTTATAAGAGATAAATGCTAAGTAAGGATCAGTAAAATTCCTGGACATCTGTGTTACTCTAGACAGGAACACCAACAAAAAAAAACAAACAGAAAAACAAAATAAAAAAACATTAATGCTTAACAACAAAAGATTTAGTAAATTTTTGTCTGCAAAAAATCACTGCAGAAGTCATCGTCTCAGACGTTGTGATAAGTTTACATCTCCCAGTGTAGAGATTTTAAATAAGCTTTTACGTACCATGTTCGTTGCATTTTTCCTCGTATGTTACAGCTTAGAAAACGAAACTAGAGCACGACAATACTGAAATTTTGCGATATTACTGTCCGCTCTGCTTTTTTGAATAGTAACAAACAATATTTACAGTGTAAAGTATTATTAAATGCTAATATAGGTGTATATAGCCATGTTCTGAGAAGGTGTGGTAGGTCAAGCTGTCTGAAGCTCTGGATTCGTTGTCTTTTTTAATTATAGTAGTGCTGTTATTACAGCCTTTGTCGTAAATATTTACACAAATAATACAAATCCAACACAAATGATTCCAAATCTGTTCGAATACAGAAATAATACTTTATGAAATATAGATTTTTTTAAATTCTAATGGGAAGTATTTTATACCCGATTGAATTTATAAGTTTATCTTTAAAAATTCTTAATGTTTCCAATGGATAATAAATTTTGTTGATTTATTGACGCTATTTAAACAATATTAACTGCCAACCTTCTAATTCATACAAATATTCTGTAGAATAATTCAGTGTGACTAAGTGTGTCAAAACTTGTCCATAAGTATTTGTCTGTACTATGGACATCCTTTTAAACATCAAAGTAATTTCAAGAGAAATCATATTTAATTTTTTTCTGGTATCTCTACAACATGTATGTACAGTATATATTCTCCAAGAAGCACATAACATAAATACTTTAGTAGTAACTGGTTTATTACCTCCTTGTATTACTGAAAATGTTATAAATAAACATCTCTGATTATTTTCTTGAATAAAAATATTTTAGTAATAGTACGTACTAACAATGTAGGAAGAAAGGAAGGAAATTGAAGAATCTGGCATAATTACGAATTTTGGAGAAGCCAAAAAATCACTGTACATTGTCGTCGTTTAGACGTAATACTTTTTTTTATTACATTTAGTTTTGGGTATATTTTCTTCTAAAATATGAAGCTTTTTTACTGCTGACGTTTACTGTTGGTCACTAACAATTGCAGTCCTGAAGTGTCGCGTGAAAAACGAACTATGTCGGAAATGTACTCATCATAATTGCACCACAGCTTGGGGGAAATAGTATCACTTCTTGTGACAGCACGTACGACATCTCTTCACCTTAAACGGCTGTTCCAAGACAATCTAAAATCGGAAGTTCAACCATCCGTGGATCCGTGGCCTTACCCAGCAACAGGTTAGAATTCAGAAGTTAGAATTGGTAAATAAATGAGTTTACACACCGGAATAAACAAAACAAAAGCTGTTTTATTTTTTTTTTTTTTTTTTAAATCTGGCTTCATATAATTATTTAGTATTGGAAACATGTATGCTAAATTCAGCAATATATTCGCTGACAAAGAATGACGATAACTTTCTGCTGTATGTACGCAGAATTTCCCCGTTACGATGGATTTAATACTGAATGAACTATTTGATTTTAATTATCGTAGCTCTCATGAGTCAGAAATATCTTTCACAGCCGCCGAGAAATGGATTAAGAAGATCGCTGTCATGGTAACTTTGAAATCTATGTTCTGCCTTTAACCGATTGCCAGGCACCTGACAGCAAACCTTTTCTAGTTCCTAATATGTGTAATGTGAGTAATATGGGCCTGCTGGTGATATATGTATAAGAAACAAACCTTCATGTTAGGAAAAGCGGAATGCTAGTAGCTGGATTAAATGAAAAACTATAAAGTAAAATGATTTGTTACGGAATAAATATTAGCGCAATGTGAAGAAAAAAAAAACATAAATCTGCTGTTTTTTTCTTGCTGCCAGATTTGTTCCAGTGACAATCTTCGACGCAGTTCAATCAGCAACCAGCATTCAGTATATTACATCGGTCTCCCGGAGGTAGTGGTCATCCTGCCAAGTGATGCTAAGTATCTACTGTCAGAATAGTCAGAACTGCGCACAGCACTTCACCAGTGTCGTCGGGCAACAGCACTACTCCGCAGCGCTGTCCAATGTTTTCCGCGCGGCCAGTAGCGCCGAAGAATAATAACTGGACATTACGAATCTAATTATAATTCTCGGTCATGCGCAAACGCGACCCCGTTTGTGCGTTGTACAGAAAGAGGGTTGGCCGAGGAGCGGGCGGCGCCAGGGTGGGGGATATTCATCACACTCCGCGTGGGGGGGAAGACAGAGAGCGAGACACATCGGGGGCGGGAGGGGCGCGGAGTGGGGGCGGGGCGAGGGGGGAGACGGGCGGACACCACCCGGCGGCGAGGGAGGAGGGGGTTCGGAGGCGGACGGCTAGATGGCTCTGTCTTGGCGGCGTGGCGTCAGTCGCGTCAAGTGAGCGCCGAGCGCCGGACGCCTCCCCCACCAGCGTCGCGCGACCACGTGACCGGCGGCGAGCCACGCGGAGGCAGCAGCCAGCCAGCCAGCCAGCAGCAGCGTCGCTGCCGCCGCCGACGCAGCAGCCACGGCAAGGCCGCGCCAACAAGTAGCCACTGTGTGCTCCTCGACGCCAGACCGCGTCTCGCGAAACGTCGGGCGAGCTCTCTCACCACGTTCCACGACACGCGCTGAGCTGGACTCCCAAACCTTTATCACTTCAGGTGAGTGGTGGCGCCGCGAAATGTTTGTGACCAGTGATGTGATGTGACGACAAATACTCCGTGCTGTGTTCAGCGTCGCGGTAGTGTCTTTCTTTTCACTTCTTTCTCATATAGTTGTGGAAGTGAGTGATATCTGTATTAGTTACGACGAGACAGGTATATTAGGCTCAAAAGAAACATAGGAAAACCACAAGGAATACGCTGATGTTATTGTTCGTACTGCGCTCACTTTTCTTTGTGTTGTTCACATTAGAACCGGAACGGTTTGAAGAAAAAAAACTGTATTTTCTTGATAGTAAATTTCATAAGTCTGAGCTGACATCGGGAATGAAACTGATGTTCATTCTTCGGGACATGTTAATAGCGTAACATTCCTATGCTAACATTCCATACGATTGATACGGTCTTCGAACATTTTTAAGCAGAGAGTGTGTCTTTTGACGAGTAAATACAGCTGACGAGCCCCGTATTAGTCAACTAACAAAAAAGCCTTTGCTTTCGTTTCATTTTTAAGAAAATTAATCTATATCGAGCGCTGTTAGTTGTTAATTTGTGTTTGAACTTGGGTTACGAGTTTCCTGCTAAACACTGACAAGTGGGGCGTTACTATAGAAACCTCCAACAGCTGACGCATCAGTGTATTTAATCATGATAAGAAATAAACACATTTTTACGATATCGTCAGTTTTCTCAATGTCTGATTTTGTTTCAAACTGACAGTAAATGATCGTTTGATACAGTACTGTAAATGACGTCCAATTGGTAGATACGTCTAGAAGAGTGCTAGAAAATGTCAGTAAATATACATTATCGATTTCTACTACTTTCTAAGAAATCCTCAACAATTTTGTACAGACACAGAAAAGTAAATATTCACAATATACGAAAACTATATCAGATATTTGTCAGTAGACATTTTCAAACGTACGATAACTACATCTAAAGAAACGAAGTCAATTTTATCTCTTTTCCGATGGTGTACATTAAAACTTTCTGTATTAAATGCTTCAGTGAGAGGACATGCGATGTGAGGTGCCACAGATTTGACGCATGCGACAAGCACCACTTCCTCGCGATTACCGTAATTCAGTTTCGCTATTCAAGTAGCACCAACGACGCATTTTCAATTATCTGACGCCGCATCGCTATATATCGCTGATTGCATTACAGAAGTAATTAAACGTAATAATAGCCAACTGGTAGAGCAGTTTACCCCCACACGCGTTTTGTGTGATACTGATTAAACCCTCTTCCGCGAACGTCCGTAGTGACACTGACAGCGTTCAAGGACTCGCCGGCGCGGCGTGCGCGACCTGTTTGGAGCGGAGTGTACCGCTTGAGTTATTCCCGACAGCGGAGAAAACATTCCTGGCGGGTGATAAAGAGCTGCGCTCGTAATAGTACTTATTATATGCCGTAGATTTGGCTCGGTTGATTTAGAACGCTTATCGTCTGAACTGGTCATTGCCGCTGTTAGCAAGCGTGAGAAAAGCTGTTAGACGTCTCGGCGGGTATTTCGTAAATCTGTTGGTGCACTTTCGCGAAATAAAATTACAGAGACCTGTCACAGATTTTCGGCGAGTAGTGTAACGCTTTCTTTGGATTCACGTACCGTGCGTATACAAGTGAAGTTGACTTAGCTAGTGGTTAAAAAACGTTCGGATTGGTGATTGCGGTCTTTCGGTATTTCAGCTTGACGGTAATTTCTTCGGACAAGACGCACGGCGTACAATTATCGTGTTCTGTAAAGGAACTGGTTTGCTTTCCGCAATGGATGTTTATCTCGCGTCTGAAACGGCGATTTACCTCTCTGAAAGTTAACTGGGTAATCGATTTAGTCAGGAACAATTTGGAATTATTAATGTATCCCGTTAGGTTAATTGCCAATTGTGTACGTCTTTGCAGCGCTCTTTCTCTGGTCCATCTCTCTCGATCGCGTACATTTTGTCGACTAATAACGCCATTCCTCACAAATAATGTAACATGATGTCTGTGAGGGACCATGATTACAGATCTTTTGTTTCTTGCTGTAAGTGGATAACCAAGAGTTACGACTGTTTTTATAAACACAAAAAAGAACTTGTCGTTCCATTAACATTTAAGAAGACATCCAATCGTATTATATGAATCGTTGTGGTAAAATAATGAAATCTCGAGAAACTTATCTGTACTTCTTAGAGAATTATTCTTCCCATAATGTGAACTGGTACATTACAGCTGCATATTTCTTAACTGAAAGATTTTATACATTTAATCAAATGGCCACATCTCGCGTGCTTGGTCACAGTAACAATTCCGTGTAAACAAAAAAATATTCGAATTCTTTTATGGGAGTTAAGTATATTAAAAAAAATATCTAACCGCTTCAGATTTCCACCTCTACGTTCGGGCAAAAAAAGTTGCCTATTATGTCACCTCCTTAAACCTGATTCTCAAAACTAATTTAATTTAGTGCATGAAAATTATTTAGAGGACATATATCCTGAAGAGAAAGATGCTAATGTTATTCAGTAATTTGAGACAAAATAATCACATTTCATAAGCGTCCGATATTTTTTCCTAGCAAAACAAGAATATTCCTTTCAGAATGATTTAACATAATTCGAATAAATTTTTTTTAAAAATTGATACTAGTCCATGTTAAGACAGCAGTGTTCTTATTTTTTAAAACTAAAATAATTTCACATGAATGGTTAATAACACTTGTTACACATGACCATTTCATTAAAAAGAGTTGCTACATTATTATATTAAAAGACTAACGTGCGCTAACGTCGAATGGACTTTTAGATTAAAATTAATCTTTAAAACAGACAACAACGACATGCTAACCAGTGATTAGGGAAACCGTAAGGACTGGCGTTAACATACTACAGAAAATAATTCTAAATTCTTCTCGTTTAAGCAGACTGCTATTACGTTCGTCACTAAATTAAAAATAAAATTATGACAATAATTCTAGTACCACTTCTGGTATTATAGTTCATTGAATCAAGTATTATTTCGAAGCAGAAGACAAATTCTTTCATAGAACTCTCGAAGTGCGCAGTCTGAAATAATTATTCACCAAAAGATTGTATATTTTTTTATGTTACTCTGATATCGCTTTTAGTTCGCAGATCTTTCACAAAAATTGTGATTTAGTGATAATACGACAGACATGAAAAAAAGACGCAGTGACTGCAGAGTAATAATGTGCTATTTAATCAAAAAAATATTTTTGAAATAATCTACACTGATGTAGGTTCCCGTTGGTAGAGCTTTCACAAACTTGAATGTTCGGTGAGCAGAGACCAGTCATAAAACATAAAATAACAAAATAAACGTCGCCCGTGACGGCAGAAAGTTGTTTTGAACGTCGGCACTATTAAAGCATTCTGGTTTTGCTTGTAAACATAGCTGTTGGACTTTTTCGTTGTTAATTATGCCGATAAAATTTCGTGTTATTGCACTTGAAACGATCGTCACACCGTGTTAAGTCCTCGTCGCTGAGAAGGTGAGGCTGGGTGGAGAGCGCAGTCCGCGGTGGTCGCACAGTGTCTGAACACAGCACGCACTTGTCGGCACATCACACAGCAGGTGGCCGGCGCCGGCGCGGCGACTCCTTGCAAGACGTCGTGGCGGCCGCCGGGCGCCGCGACGCGCCACGCCGTCTCACGTCCCGCGGGCGTCTGCCAAGGCGAGGCTGCAGCCGCCCGCTAGTCCTTACCCCCTCCCCGTGCACCCCTCCCGCCTTCTTGAGCAGGTCACCAGGGCGCATGCCCGCACAGGCTTTACTTCCGACACGGGCGAAAAACTTGGCCGTCTCCGAGCCAACTGTTCCGCCGGCGCCGCCTCAGCTGGCGCACTCACGTCTCGGGGATCAATCAAGTGGCCCGCTGTCTCCATGTTCCAGTCTCCACCTGGTCAAACTTACCTCTAAAAGTTCTGACCCTTTTCATTGTTAACACGAAAACTAATCCCCTCTCCTTCTCTGAAACCAGTATTTTATGACTCAACTACTGCAGCGAAGGAACATTGTGTTCATTTACTCATGTGTTTTTAGAAACAACAAAGTAAAATTATGACACGCTAGCGAAAACCATTCCGCTCAATGTAGCTACAGTAATTTTGCCTGTCAATAGCTTGTGTTCATCTGTAGTACGTAGCGTAGTACGATGTTAGAACAGAAATGTTTCATTGGTGAATACTAAACGATGATCATTCTTCTTCATATTCACACTGTGCAACTTCCATCTAGCGGTTTTAAACTAATATACGCCTGGCGTTGACAACTTCTGATATCTTCTCTCTCTGGCCTTTCAAAAAATCGTAATTTCACACTTTACCTAGAACAATTCATGTCATGACATGAGAGTATCTGCCAGCCATACACACTAGTAACGTATGCTGCAGGTCAAAACCTAACAGTTGTCTCTACTAGCAAGTACTGAGACGTTCCAAATCCCCTCAACAATATTTCTAAATGTAATACATGCTAGACAATACCGTTACATCAGAGTTATTAGTGTATTATGGTTCTTTACACACTGTCGTTTCACTCTCTTTTTTGCCTCATCTTTGGATTTTTTCCACTATTTCCCGCATCTTGCCTTTATTTAATACTCAACTAAACGAAGTAATTAATATATTGTAAATTTGTCTAGTTTTATCTTTTAGTCATTTTGCCTTGAAATCTATCACTGGATGAGATTTCGATACAAGTAGTTTACTGTGCTACATCAAACTTTCTCCTAAAATATTATTTAAATAACAACCTGCTTAAGAGACGGAACCCAAAATGTAATCCAGTATTCTTTACATATATGTTTTTTTAACCCACAAATAACATATTAATGAAAGAACTTCCGCTAATACTTCCCATTTTATTTGTTCCTTACGCGATGAGACCCAGAGTACCTCACGTACTCCAAAATTCCTTCTTCCATTTTGTTCTGTCGGATCTTAAATTTGATACTGGATTTTCTCAGATTTCACGCTTCCTAATTATTTAATTGCAAATAGCTCAGCTATGAGTACTATTATCCCTAACAGTTTTGCGAATTATTGTTCACTTCAGTTTTGATTCCAAAGTCCATAGTAAAAGCTTTCGTGCTTCGCCTCTCAAAAACTTATCCCTCCTGTGCTCAGAAAGGCAATATTTCAAAAGATGCAGTGTTGTTAAAATACTAGCGGAAACCAGCCAGATTCATCATTTGTATAATGCTTATATATGATCCCTAGAATGCTGAAAACACTCAAATGCAGCCCGATCGTACAGGATAAACTCTTTTATCAATACACTACGACACTAACAGCATAAACACTACAATTAGTAGAACGTTAAATCCTCAGACAATTAAACAGTCAAATAAATACACTTCTTAAATCAGAGTCGCATCTGTAAAACACATAATTTAATTATGCATATTGGTGACCATATTTCACAAAAACTATGGTAACAAGCCACACGCTAAAGCAGGGCGGCAGACAAATTTTTAAGATACGATTGGCCGTACAGTCAAAAGCACTTCATGCTTTTAACTTCATTCCTATAAATTTTGTTACATAGTTTTCATAAAATTTAAACAAAAATATTTACCTTGCATTTTTTTTTTTTTTCAAAAATTGATACTTGAAAAATGTTTGGCTTAAAACCAGACTTCATTCCTATAAATTTTGTTACATAGTTTTCATAAAATTTAAACAAAAATATTTACCTTGCATTTTTTTTAATTTATACCTGAAAATGTTTGGCTTAAAACCAAACAAAAGACGCCAAAACTAAACTTAAAAAAATGCTCTAAAAATATTAAAAAATGGTTTTCTCCGAGAAAAATACACATCAAAGTAAACGTTTATCACGAACACAACCACGTTTATGCCGTTCATTGATTAACTCTTAATGTTTTCTTGTAAATGAAACACAATACGTATTGGTGCGGGAATAAGATATGTGTAGCAAATTCTCTCTCTACCCTTTCATCTCTGAAACGTTGGCTTCAGAATCATTTTCCAGATCGATAAAATACAAAATACCAAATGATTCTGTGACCGCTTCTTACCGGTTACATTTTTAAAGTGTTATTGCAACAAAAAAAAAACAAAAAAAGAAATGCTGATAAAATTCGAAAAAATACATAGCTCTTTGGATAAGATGAAACAGCTTTACGGCTCATTCATGAAATTTGGTATTACAGAATTGAGTAATTTGAGGTAACATACAAGCACTAACAAATATCTTATTTAAAAGCTTTGTACATCTTCTTTGCCTTTATTAATCGCAGTTACTGAAAGTGCGTTAAAATAATTTATAAGCCAACGTTAACGCGCCACATCTAACTCCATCACTGGTTTTCTCTGTGTCTATTTTCAGTAAGTTAATTGTATAGAAGTAAGAGAAATCTCTGGTTGATAATGATGAAATATTTTAGAGCGACAGTTAACAAATAAATTCCAATGTGTTTCATTTTTTGTGTTGATTGTTGTATATATTGTGCTTACTTAATCTATTATTTTTTCTTTATCATTGACGTGGGAAAAATTAGGATAGCACAATTTTTTCCATTAGATAAAGCAGAACGGATAAGTTTGAGGATGTTAACTGATCCAAAATTATCGTAGATAATATAGAGCACAAAAAAAGAAATTTAATTACAAAAAAAAGGTGACCAAAAGTACAACAGGGAACAATAATAGTATATGTGTATTTTGTATGCTTCTGGGAGAAAAATAAAAATATATCTTCATGTTTACTACACGAAAAAAAATACTGTAGAGCCGCACCCATACAAAAACTTTTTAAGAAATAATATGGGTACAGTCATTGTCTTAAAGAACTGTACTATAGTGTTTGTTCTAGAAAAGTTGTCTGATTTGATCACTGCCTTTGTTTGAACAATCAAAAATTGAAATTTGAGCCTTATAATAGTTTCATGGCTGAAATTGTAAGTGGAAAATCGTGTAGGCAAAATTTGTTTGCAGTTTCGGTTCAGGATATTACTTTGTTTGTTTCCTCATCTGTTCTTTCGATGTATGTGTGTTGAATAGAAGATATATAAAGGGGAATGAGAGTCTACGATATATCGAAAAAAATTTGATATATTTTTATCTGATTACAAAGGAATAGAATAAATAAACATCATTCCAGCAACAACAAAAATGTTTAATGTGCTGTGCTTTGTATGAAATTCAAAATTTTACAGTTGACTGCCGTATTAATGCCAACATGAGGCTGAACACAAAAATAAATGGAATTCAATTCAGTAAATAAGGTGTTACCGGTACCATCACTTGAATATGGAATTAACTAAATTAAATAATGAAAACAAATGAAAATATTTTATTATCAAAGTGAATTCGAGAATGTTGACAAATGAATTTAACCGTCTCCTGCCGGTGGTGGCAATTATTTAACATTTTACAACCAGTCGTCTGTGAATTATTGTTTAATTGAAGTTTTGGAGTGGTAGTGTATTAGACGGCGTAATTCGTATAATTCCGGTATAATTATCGGCACCTGCACACGGTGGCCGAGCGACAGACTGTTATTAGTGGCGCAACGTCTCGGCTTTTGTGCGGACGCGATATACACCGAGCCGCGGGCTCCGAATAATCCCGCGCGTAATTTATTTCCGTCTCGGAGCCAATCACAAGTTGGCTTCCTTCCAGTCGCCATTATGTTGCCGGTTGCCCTTGTCCAGCCAGTACTCAGGGCGATCGACTGTCGTGATGTGTTCCGAATTGGCACGTCAATCGAAAAGAGTTAACGCAATCTTACTAGCAGTTCCAAGAAACAACATTAATTTTCAGTTGTATCGAGGTCTACATATATCTACTAAAACGTTTGAAGATCACTGCCAGGGTGTTTATTAGTTAACGAAAAGAATGTAAATTTACAGATGTCATAAGAAATACGGAAATAAATTCAGCAGTCATTGCTAATATAGGACCACCGAGGAAACTGACATGTGCACCGTGCAATCCCCTTCCAAATGTGTAGCATATATTTGTGTGAAAGTTCGGAAGGATATTCACATTTCACTTGACTTGTTTCTTCGATATTAAGTTGACAAATGCGTAGAGATAGTCCAATTCTACGAGCTTGTTGGTTCAGAAAAGGACTTTCTCGCTCCTTTTTGTGTATCCTTTCTATTCAGGCAGTTTTATTAGCAACACCCAGGGGTCACGTGTAGGGCAATGGATGGTTATACCTGCGGACGTGAAGCAACTTACACTCCCAAGATGAAAGACGTCTCTTGTAATAGCGTTGTTTTAATTATCACAGAGGCTATGTGAAGAGTGTTGCAATAAGGTATACAAAAGCCTTGCAGAAACTATTGTCCATTACGATGGTGACAATAGAGTTATTGCTCTACATATTGTGACTGCGGATCCACCTTACAGTCAATCCTCTATATCGTTTCTGTGTTTCCTCTACGAGCTTTCAAAGGAACAATAATGGGCATACAGAATGCATCGATTGATACAATTGATTGGAATAAAGCTCTAGAGCTAGAGATATAATACTATACGAGCTTGAGACGTGGACATTTGTCCACTACTTTTGTATATATTTTAAATATCATACGGTAAATAAATAAATAACTGTGTTTCCATGGGTGAAGGAGGTCCTTCAGGATCTGAAAACATGTGGGATCAGCATGGAAGACATCCAAGACAGGGAATTATCCAGAGGAAAAATTGCGGAGGTAAAGGATCTGACTGAAGAAAAACCAATCAGGAAAAGGAGGGAATTTTCAGAGGAAGAAAAAGCAAGAGTGAGCGAGAGAATGAAAGAGACGAGGAAGGCAACTCAGAAGAGGAAATGAAGTTGCGTAGTCGTAGTCCATAGATGGCTAAAACGACGTAAAGGAAAAAAAAAAAAAAAAATAACAGTGTAGTAGGACGGTTATCTTCTTTTTGCACCACAATCATCAACTATGATTGACGTGGGGTAAAACTTATTCCTCCAAGAGATTTTTTTTTAAAATCATTTCGCGTCGTCATTACGATCTCTACACATAGTATAATTCAGTTCATAAATTAAAAGAATTAAATCGGAATATATTCAACAAATTTCTTCCTTTATTCTGTATTAAAGACAGTACGGATAGTAACCGGTAAATACTTTGATGAAGTGACTGCTCTGCTTTGAACCGATTCAGTTTCCTCCTGTATCATTCTGTTACCTAAATCCCACATCAGACGCAACATAATAATACAGTATGTCTCCTTTGAGTTAACTTCTATTAACTGAAGTAACATGCTTCTTGCGTTGGTAATACTCTGCAACATAGGTCCGTTTACATTCGCCAAAGTTTAATTCTACACATATCCCGGTAGTTTCGAAGTTACGGACTCAAAAATACTAAAAATGTAGATGGCAAAAAAAAAAAAAAAAAAAAAAAAAAAAAAAAAACTCTTATAATCGTAGAGAGAAAATTACTTCATACGCAGAACGGCGAAACATTTCTTAGCGTGTTGCGTAGATAGTCCAATGATATAGGCCTTTAATGACAAGTAAAGTGGGTATAATAGTATGACGCAAACTTTGAACGTTTAAAATATAGAGAATTTACGTTGAAAATTATGTGGGACATGAAGGAAAAGGAAAAGCATTTTCGACCTAAATTAACAGAAAATTGAATAAGTGAATGGTTAAATATGGAATGTTATGGTAAAACAACTGTACGAGAGTCACGAATGTTTCCGTAATTCGAGACAACAGATGTACAGCTTTCAAAGGCTGCGCGCTGTGTACAATGCAAGCAAGGTGGTTTCCATTTTATGAAGTTACTGTAATAGGGTGAACTGTTTCGTGTTCAAAAGTCCACTACCGCTCTGAGCGAAGTTCATACAGGAATAAACAGGAGATTCTTAGCTTCGGATGAAATCGAAGCAAAACAATCTCATATCTGGCCTACGATAACGCTAAACAATCCGTATATGTTTCACCGATCGCAACAGAAATGATTCATTTCTAAGAAAATTTTGGCATCGTTCAGTACAGAACTTAAAAAACACATAAAATCTCCTCAGTGTTCTTCATTACAGATTTCGAAAACAAAAGTCTCAGACAGTTAAAAACTTGTTGTTCTCTGTTTTGCTCCATTTAAAAAACTAACAGCTGGCAGTACTTATGCTTTCAGCGATGTGTTTAACAAATTTACTAATTATACATATTATTTTAATTGTAATTATCCATGGTGAAATATAATGCTCTAGTCTTTATCAACCATGCTGTGGTAATAGTCTCAACAAACACCCTCATAAAATGACGCTTTTGACTGAATGCTACATACGTCTGTAGTGTGTCTGATATTATCTGCCCGTAGCCACTGATGTTGATAGTAGATCTGAAGGAGTCTTGATGTGTTTCATACATAATAATGTTTTAGTCGTAAAGAAAAAACTGATAAATCCAGTCCTATAGCACATAAAAGATGTGGCCAGCCATTTCTCTCTAATACTCTCTTTAGCAATATACTGAGGAACAGCAATCACACGCATCCAAACTTCATCATCGTTTCTTACCAAACTGAGATATGGCTGTAGCTTTGGTCTGAACATATCCCATTCATTTTTAATGAGTCGTTAATGTCGACACGCTTGGCCTGAAGTTATCCCTAAAGATAACAAACACGGCTAAATTTACCTTTCTCGACTATGGCCTATTTCGCGCTGCGAATAAATATGCCTGGCTAGTTGCTGTCATCGGTGAATGGAAGATTACTGGTAATCAAGCTGAGGATACTTATTGGTAAACGTGCGTACTCCCACTTTCACTTACGAGTGTAGTTAAATACTTCGTCCGCCAACCTATTTGAGTCGGAATGACAGGAAAGATAAGATTAGAGAAATAAGGTGCCGCTCTGATTCTTATATGAATTCTTTTTCCCTCGTACCATTCGGGATTGGAATACACAGCAAAGAGATTAGCTTTGGTGCTGAGCACCCTCTGCCACCCACAATTTTGTGAATTGCAGAGTATATATGTAGATGTAGATGTAAATACTTGCTGCAGGTATTATTCCTAGTTCTACATCAGACCATATCGCCTTTATGGCTTCTGCGAATTAAATTCTCAAGACGGATCTTGCGAGGATGTCTTATCACTATGCATACATCACTTTCCCCTAAGAAAATAATATTCAAAATATTGAGTTCAGCCATCCGGTCACCCCACTGCTACGTACACATGTGCCAATGTGAAAGCTGTCCTTAGCCAAACGACCAACTCTTGCGTAAGATGTACGATTCGCTACATCTGTAATAATGCTAATGGTGGAGGAGATCTTTCAACCAATGACTTAATTACAGAAACGTCTTCTCTCTAAACGACGTTGCAAGTCGTCCAGAAATAGGCCAAAAATAAAAATCGTAATTCTCAGAAAATGCAGTATTATTTTAACGAATCTAATACTCTTTTAAAATCAATACGTTCTCTGCGTTAATGTTTTATAAACATCCTTGCCAAGCAAGTCTGAATCGAAACGTCCATGAATTTAACTGATTATCGACTATCTCACGTCATATGACGACGCGCGGTCTTAATAGATCAATGATAATGAAATGCTAATCACACTGTAATGATGCGACGGGCTTACTCGTTGGAAAACAGTTGCGAGCAGTTTTAAAGACGTCTTCGTCTGCCAAACTAATAACTACAAAAATTAGTATCTTACACTTTTGATTTCGGGATTAACAGTACATTTGTAAATTACGGCAGTCTGGCGGAATAAGATATGAGAAAGGAGAAAACGAAATGGTTCGACCCACTGATAATCTGGTGCTTAGAAGAAACGTAATCAGCAAATGACGACAGAATCGGAGGTTTCCATCTATCAGAGAGGATATTAATAACGATAATGTGTGTTATACACCACTATTATTGTCATTTTTGTAACAAGTTGTGGAAGGAAAATACTGTTAAGGGATTGTGCACAAACTACGTGGCTCGGTCCGGGGGGGGGGGTTTGACTGGAAGGCTACGCTGGGCTACGTGGGGGGAGGGGGGGTTCCGAACCAGGCCACGTAGCTTTCCTTTCATGACATTTTTCATAGTAAAAATGAGGAACAGAACTCACAACATCATGTGAATATTTATTTCCGTCATTCCATTATTTCCGTATGTAATTTACAATAGTCTGACAAGAGAAAACAGAACAAAATGTCTTCTGGAATCAAAAGGGAGAAAAGCTACGTGCTACGTGGGGGGGTAGAGGCAAAAGCCACGTAGGGCTACGGGGGGGGGGGAGGGGAGGTTCACAGGAGGCCAAAATGGAGCTACGTGGTTTGTGCACGCTCCCTAAGAACTTTCAATAATTAGGTATATTACATTTTAAAATAAAGATCCAGAGAAAATAAGGATGAAAATCTCTCTTTCGCAAGAGAAAGGGCACGGATATTTATTCACAAGAAAAATATTATAGATTAAATTTTCCACATCATCAAGAAAAAAGAACTAGACTTGCTTCGAAAGAAAATGAAACTAGTTTTAGCTAACTAATTGTAAGTTATGTTGAAATGCGATTAAAAGAGAAATTATTTTTATACATGTGAATGAAATTTTTCAAACCATTACCACTTTAATCTTAGGATCATAACGGAGACTTTTTGACTTTATTCTGACAGCTGGTAATTCCCTCCCCCAATTTTCTCTTAACTGCTTTTATTCATCAGAGCTCTGTCTTGCTTTAAAATAAAAACGACGATACTTCACTATACATCCTACGAGAATGAATATTTGACGCTGCTCTGAATCCATCGGTGTTTCAAATATTAAAACCATCAATCATACCTTATACTTAATAGACTCGAGCACGGATATATATTGAAGTATTCGCATTTGGCTATAAAAGATAGGCGAAGAAAGAGAAATCTGAAATTAATCGTTTTTCCTACTGACCGTTAATCCATCTAAAGAAACTTATTCAATCTTCAAAAAATCCTTCATTTAGACATATCAAGAAACACTATGAATTGATCACAACATTTTTCCGTCTGAGAAAACAACGGATGGTATGTAATTATATCCTGATTACTGGTCACGTTCTTTCTAAGCGAAAGGTATGCATTAATCATGAAAAGTTAGGAAATGGGTATAGGGTACGAATTGGTTGAGACTACGATTAAGTTTTAAGAAAGATTTTCGCTGCCCCGTTCACCTGGTTAACACCTTCATAACACGCTACAGCCGTCGACAAAATTTGTTAGTTATATTACGGTGCAGTTGTCTAATGTGTTCTAATAAATGCAAGCACACCCACGTTGTGTGGAAAGAGAAATGATAATTAGTGTTTTTGCAATGATCGATAAAATATATAGGTACAATTTACTGGAACTAAGTAGTTAAACTTAGCTAAATTAATAAACTGTAGTCATTCGTCTTCATAATTTGTGCTTCATAATCCTCATCTTTTTCTATAAAACAACTGCTAAACGAAGAGTGCTGCAGAAAAATAATAGAACTACGGAATTCTAGTTGAATGACTGAAATGTGATTTCTTAATAAAAATGGTGTGATCTATAAATGGGGAAAATTTTCCATTAATAAACGGTATTTCTTCTTGGGATTAACAAAACTAAAATAGAAATCATTCCGGAGCCATACAAACAATTTTGTGGGAATGTTTAATGGGTGAGATCTTAGCAAAAACTTTTATAGTTTGGAATATGGTTACATAGTTCTGTTTGTATAACTTTTCACTAAAACAGTTTTTGTGCTTACCGATAAAACCTGAATCTGTTTTAGCTTTTGTAAACTGAAAGTTTACTGTAACAAACTGTCTCCAGTCCTTTCATGTGGAATGTTAAGTATCTGTAACTTAAGTACAAATGCCACCACCTCAGTAATATATTGATTAAATACCTGACTGTAATAATTTCAGAGTAAATTAGTATCACACATTTACCTCATGCTTGCTGAACAGATACAGGCAAAACAGCAGAACAAGATAGTTTTTTCAAATGGTATTTAAGCTTATAATAATCAGTTAAATAAACTAAATGGTACCAGATTTATTTGCGAGTACATTTTATTTACTCATTCACATGCCTCTGAATAACCTTAATGCTAGTGGTAAAATGAAAAATAAGCTCGATTTATCGATTTTATTACAAACATCTTCAGATGTCATAATCTACTGTAACCAGTTTATATTAGTCTTATTCACTGGGCACATTATATCCCTTTCTCCTTGCTTGGATAATTTTCAACATTCCCTTAAAAAATAATGTTTGTATCCTGCATCGCTAAGTGCTTGGACTGTGACGAAACAAGAAGCTGCTATTATAAAACATCTACTAATTAATACAGGTTTCATTTATATTCAAACCGAAATACCGGAGGATTTTTAGAAGTGTTTGAAACCCCACATGGTTATTCATATTAGAAACAAACGTTGTTGTTCTATTTTAGCTTCATATAAAATACAAAGATCAATATGTTTTCATCCATTAGTAATAAATAAACGGGATAGTGTTTGACAAACGTATTGTTAAAAATTAAATCGTACAGGCACAGCCTACTTGTTTTAATTTATGGTTTGACGGAAACCTGTCGCTCTTTGGTAACTTTATTTAGTCACGGAACACCTCACCTTAATACGTCAATCTATCTCGCGGGAATCCTTAAAAAAGCCAGCGGAAGCCCGAGCGAGGAGAGCAACATATCAGGTCAGTGGTTACCAAGCAGAATCGCAGAATATGCGACACGAAAGACCTGCTTGATGTAGACTTTTGACTTCTTCTCCATGTCAGAACAATACATTCAAGACAATTATTTTTCCACAATTGCTGATTTTTGTTTTCATTCGGTTTTATTTTCACACGTGGTTTTTTAATTATTTTGTTTATTACTGGCATTTCAGAATGAAATAGACAGTGCAAAGAAAATTACCAGGCATTGTTATCATAAACTCTGCAACATTAAAAAATAAATATGACTGTTAACATTTCCTTTTGTGATTATAAGAAGTGAACTGAGATAAGCAACAAGATATGAGTGCGAAAATACTCCTGTTATCAACTGGCATAATTTGTTTACCATAGATGTAAATCGATAAAATTCCCATTCATATAAGTAGGCATTAATTTTAAAACGATTTTGACGAATAATTACATTTTTTGTAATGATTACAATTTTTTATCGCAGAGAAAATGTTTCGCCGAAATAAATTAAATTATCTTCCACCTTACTAAACATTTTTGTTTTAGATTGTTCATATTGTAAATCGCATACAACTAGGACTAGTGTTCTTTTAAAACTGACCGATTTCAAGCTTTTCCTTACATGTTAGATAATCCACTTTCCGTTCACGTGTTTTATTGCTAAATCGTTCTGGATTCCACGTTAACTTGAACATTGGATCGGTACACAAACAGGAGAAATGTTGGAAACAAACAAAATTACGGTTTCATCGCTATTTAAATATAAATTTCTTCTTAACATATTATCTGATTCTGGAATGTGAACCGTAATACCACATTCAGAACACTCCCAACATTAGATGATCATTAATCACTGCCATTCACTACTAATCGGTGATAAATCAAGCGTATTCAAAGATATGAAATAATTTTAGCCTGGTGTTAGCAAAAGTAATAAAACGTAATGCTGTAGATGTGTATCTTCAAAAATCATGAAGAAAAAGTTGTATTGGTGATTTTTGTTTCACGAATAACATGGTGAAAATTGTAACATAGCTGAAAAAACATTTTCCTTTGAACCATGTGTTTCTGAAAGGCTATTGATTTAAGTAAACAACAACTAACATTAATGTTGTAAATGGTCTTATTATTATGTAAATATAACAATAGTTCTTCTAACATTCTTACGGATATAAAAATCTCGAAGTTTCATGACATACTAATTACCTGGAAATAGAGTCATAGAGAACGCATTCACATTATTTTCTTCCTTTTGATTTTATGTTAGACTGAAAATGAAAGAATAAAGCAGAGTCAGCTTTACACTATGTGATATCGTTAAAGGTATTTCTTAGGACATTTTCTCTCAAAGTTGCGAAAGTCTTTATTTTACAATATTGCATAAGCAGTAAATGTTTGACTGCAATTTCTTGAGTATTAGTGGCGATCACGCGTTGAGGTCTAAAACGAAAGCGGCTGCGCATGTTGAAGTGGGCCGCCTGCTTATGTAAGTAGCTCTTGTTCGCAAGATGATTCATTAAGCGGCCAGAGTTACGTAACAGCAGGAGGCACGCACGTCGCCCCCCACCCTCGCGTTATTACCCGGAAGTGGGAGAGGCGAGGGTGCCTGCAGCTGCAGTGCAGCGTGTCATTTTAATGATCAACGGTGTTCGCACTAAACCGTTGTGTTGACCAGACCGCTTAGTCAACCACCAACTGACCACCCGCATTAAATATCAACAGTTGGTCGGCGTTTGTTGGGATGCGTTTTACGGGATGTCAAAGGGGCGGTAGGACACGTGTGGTAGCGTACAGCGCTAGCAAATGCACTGCTGTGCACTTGCAGCTGCGTCGAAAAATATAGGTACATAACACTTTTAGAAAGGGGACTGTAAGACGAATATATAAGCCGTGACCACACTAGGGATATGTTCAGCAACGTTTGTTGCAACTAATCTTGCTACAACTTGAAAAACATTTTTACTGCATAAATTCACTGTAAACATACTGTCCTCACCGGTACAGCAATCTTGCATGAAGTTCAAGTGCCTTCTTGCAGGCTCTCCTGTCCGCAGGTAACCTCTTGCCCCGCCTCCGTCGCCTCTAAGACATCAATGAACAGAGAAAACCCACTTTTTTAAAAAAAAATCATGTGTCTCGTAATTCTATTAGTATTGGTAGGAGGCGTGGTCACTGAAATGACGTGTCCCCTGACATTTATTTCATTTGAGGCCCCAGTTCGCGCATCCGTTGTAGGCTCAGAAACAAAGCAACATTCTGCTTACACTGTAGTAGTGTAAGCATCAGGTTGCATTCAATTGGATTCTGATACGATGAGAAATTGAATTAAATATAATAACAATGGAGCGCATGCTTCGGTGGCAATTTTCCTAGTCACTTAATTACCCCTTTTTATTATTTTTTATTTTTATCTTACATACTTCGAGTGTTAAATTTCTGCACCACCCACCTCTTTTGCCAACTGCGAATTTTTATTTTAAATTCCTTCAGAGTTTTTGGTAAATTATTCTTCACTTTCCTTGGCCACAAAAGAAAATTTGCCCATTCCCTTATGCATAAAATTGGGTGCCAACTTGTCTCCATAGTGATCTTTTCCTTTCCATGCACTACTCCTCATTCTTCGACCAAAATCCCTCCAATCCCCGTCACAAACATACGTCGTGTACACTCCTAGCACTCTCCTCCCCCCCCCCCCCCCCCTCCTGTCTTCCAATGACTCCTAATCCAGTTCGCGTATCATATCAGTTACTGACTGGGTCCTGCGGTAATTTCCACAAACAAATCCAGCTGCTCTGCTTCGCATTCCTTCCAACTAGACTTAGTATTGCTTACCACGGCTTTTATAATTTAGGATGAAGGTTTGCACAAGCTCGAAAAAAAAGTAGGCAGGAGAATATGGCGAAAAAGAATTGTTATGAGATGTAAAGATAGATGACTTTCTATTTGGAGAATTTAGAACTAATGGTTGCTTTAAGAATTTTTTCGCATTACGATATGGAATTCTTGCATCAAAAAATTGTAGCGGTAAAAATAAAAGAAGATAATAATTTCCAGAAAAGAAATATCTGTACAAGAAGAATTAACTGTTACATTCGGCTTCCTGGAAATTGGAGATTCTTACAGCAGCTTGATGAATTTATTTAAAATTTCGAAACGAGCTATTTCAAAGATAATATATCAGACGTACGTGCTGCCAGTTAAATTACTTCCAGACCAAGCTAAGGTACTCTTTTCGTTTTAATTCCCTGTAAAACTGGGATACCAGGTTTATTAATGTTATTATTATTGTTATTGTTATTATTATGAGCATCTTCCTGAAATGGGAACATCGCAACTGCAGAAACAGCACTGCACACATCAACTTTTTTTTTCTCTGCCTGCATTTACACGTTCTACTTTTTGGCTTCCAAAGACATGAATAGTATTATATTAAATTACATGATTCTCAGAATCCCAATTAAACGCCATGTTGCCGATTGTCTGCGTCCCAACTCCCAACAAGATGTCTACATTGGGAGTTTGTTGACAAATGTTAACTACGTTGCTTATTACCTTTTGATATTTACCTCTAAAACCGGATATACGCAACACAAAGAAACTTAACATAATGCAATACAGCGCAACCCAAATTAGAGCAACAAGTGTCAACTTTTTATGTTGGAACGTGTAGCAGTTGCAATATGTTGCATAATACTGTCCCACTATGTGGATGACGCTATTATATTAGGTAACGGCCGCGTTACTCCTTCCGTTGTGTTATTTGGTGAAGTAGTGATGTTTACAATTGTGTTACACACATTTTTTAGACATATGCACATATGTTGTGTCGCCTTTACACGTTATTACAAAACTACGACGTACTGTACAGCATTTATCTTTTACAATTGTAACTTGCCAAATGATTCTACAATACTTAATTGTTTGCTCCTGATAGCTGATATTATGCTACAGAATGATACATAATTAAATTAACATACTGTTTTACACAACGTGGATCTTTTGAAATGAACGTAATTTAAACTAATATCCTCTTCACTTAAATGACTTGTTACAGTTCATTCAAGTCATGTCGTTCTGTCTTTCGTAGAGTAATTAGGAAAACTGATATTGAAATGTTATATTTATCATAGCTAGTATAAAGCTTGTTCTTAAAACAATTATTGCTTTAAATTTTAACTTTTTTGTAAAATAATATCTTAGTATATTACTATAACTATTACATTACTTTCATGCTTAATGATATTCTTTCTTTATTGATACCTCCTGAAAAACTATAACAATCAAAAACTAATACTGGCCTCACTTAAGAAACAGGCTATCGACCCGTACACATCTTGTCGTTCCGTCCTCAGAAGAGCAGTTACAGAAACTGGTAGCGGTATTTTAAGATTTAAAAGGCTTTTGTACAGATTATCTTGGGGAACCCGGTAACGGCTGCATGCAAGAATAATGAGGTTAAAGTCTGATACCTCTTCTCGGTCTTCCGAGCAGAAAGGTGAATGTACAACTTCGATTTTGAATCCCAATCTAATGCATATTACTGAGGTTTTGTGTCTTTTGCCCAGTTTGTAACTTTAGAACCAGATTTTGGATGGGATGTGAGGTTGAATTAGTGAGAAATACTTTCCTCTGTCATTTTACGTAGTAAGCCACAAATCTGATCAAGCGTTAAAGAACTCTTTCTTAATAATTGACGTAGGTGATAAATAAACTGATGCTGGATGCTGAGTGGTTAACGCTTCGTCCTGCTACCGGGATGATGTAGATTCGATCTCCGATCCGGCTATCCTGATTCCTGCTTTCCACGGTTTCTCTAAATCACGCCTACATAGTTCCTAGAAAGACCTATGCTAAACTCTTTCCCATCCCAGGTCCCTAATACTCTCTCATCTAATACTACCTCGACGTCGAAGTACTGTAAAGTCCTAAGAAGCAAAAAGAGATAAATCATAGTTCAAGTAAGTATTCATTCAAGAGTATTTCTGTTTTAGCTAAAATTCATTTACAGAGTTTCTGTTTAATTTTCTATATTTGCGCAAGAAATATTAAGCTGCTTCCTTTTTTGTGTTCTTCTTTTGACTGCACAAATTCAGCATAACTTCAACACTAGGATTGTGGAAACGTAAATAGCTTTCATTAACGTAGCCAAAGAAGTGTTTTCCTATGTATGCATTACTCTCTACCAAAGATTGGTTTACTACATTGAGCCTGTCAGAGTAATTTATTGAACCCTTGTTCCAACATGGTGAAGTACGAAGCGATTTTTTTCCCCCTTGGAACTAGGATCTAACAATTCTTTTCGCCATAAATCAATTATGAGCGATAAAAGAAGTTTAATCTTGTAACTAGCATTAGCGATTGGTGGCCTAGGCCGAAGTGATTATCTGATCTGAAATAAACAATTCCTACTTTCAATAAATACAATGTATTATAATTACTTGTAGAGTTTACTTGAAGGATATCAATCTATCTGCCCTTCTTTTTTCCTCTCCCAACTTCTGTCTTTAATATTCATACTGTGGATCCACACTAAAGCAGTGGTCTGACCAAGCTTTTCTATCTCAATTCGCTCACTTGCCACCCACCAGCCCAGTTCTATTTATTATCAAATCCTATGCCAAGATATTTACAATTTATGTCATTAGTAAGCAATTAATGAGTTATTTAAAGCACCCCTTAAGGATTTTTTATGTACTCAAACATCAAAGTCATAATAACTGTACAGAAAACTGCCACATATTTGTAAAATCCTATAAGTTAATATTGACCTGTGTCTAGTAATCTTGAATGTGAACTGAAACCCAGTTCGAATAACATACCAGTTAATTAGAAACCGCAATAAAGATAACCGGAGGTGTGGTTCCAATCTTCCATTTACCTGAGTCCTTAATAATACCTAGAAAATACATAGCCAGAGAACTAACTCCTGAAAAAGATTCAGATCTAATGAACTAGAAAGAAACGTAAACTCTTATAATACAAATACCCAGTACACAAAAATAGTATGAATGACGGGAGACAGAAATCAGATATCATTTGGCATCGTATATTTTTTAACCCTGAGCTAAACAATCGTTGCAGAAAGTTTTCTGTAATCGTAGTTGACTGTTTAGTCGCTGAATTACAAACTGAGTAAACGAAAGAAATCTAAGCTAAATAAAAAATTTCGTTAGTTTACTTTTTATGACAAAGCAAAGTTATTTCATTTTATTTATTATACACATCGTCTATGGGTCATTCATTCTAAGATCGTAGTACATACTGTATATTTCGCTTTAAACAATTTACTGTTAAAATATCAAATTCAGCAATTAGTATTTTTAACGATAAAACTATGAACATATTATCATGTGTACACAGTAAAAAATAAAATTAACAAAATTGAAAAGCTTTTCAAAATGCAACGTTCTTCTTCTATTTTATATTTAAATTAAGGTAATAGAGAAGGAAAATAAAATAGACGAGCTGGAAGGGTGAGCGGTAACTTTATGGCCTCGCATTTGGTACGATGCTGGTTCGAATTCCCAACAAACAATCCAGATTTAGGTTTTCCGCCAGAAATCCTTCAAAAAGCCACGACCGAATTTCTTCTTTCCTTTCTCGCCTAAAAGAAGAAGGAGAATAAAATGAGATCATATAGTTAAATTTCTTTTATGTGGTTATTGCCTACAAAGAGTAACGTTCTCCGATCGATTGTGTTTTCCAGAGCAAGAAGATGTTTACGATGAACTGGATAGCTTAAAAACGTAGTTCGTGTACACAAAGATGATATGATGACTGTAGATTTGATTTCTGTCTGAAATCCGCAATTTCATACCAAGAATTTCGGTACAGACACAGCAATTATATTAAGAGATAACCGGCTGTAGTGGAAAGCAGTTGGTAGGGTAGCAGGACTATCCCGGAGCAACGTGACTCACCAAGGATTCGCCAAGTGGTGTGGGAGCGCTTCTCAGTAATTGTGACACGCTCAGCCAATGAGTCAATGTCGTGTAACGATCTCGTGATGGGCTCAATGCGCAATCACAACCCAAGATGACTCACGGAGTAGCCCTATGATCATTATGCAGACGGGGATAATTTACGTTATGTTCAAGAAGCGCTTCAAAGGATGCAGCTCACCGCACCGTGAATAAGTAATTATGTATTCACGACGACAATAGTATACGATCGACGACGATTCCACACAATGTCTCTATCACCGCTCCCTACATCTGAAATCTCGCACCAACCATTACTCTAAAGTCACACACCTAGAACTGAGCCGTAACATTAACACCAAATCCCTGGACTCAAATATTTTAACCACCACCTCCTGTAGCCCGCATACTCTTGCCAACTCCTCTTACATTTCAAAGGCTAGATTGTGGAGTAATCTTCCCCTGAAAATAAGAACTACTGAAGAAATTTGTACATTTAAAAACTTTTGAAGAAGCATTACTTGCCCCATCATTTGCTGCCCGACCTATCCTCCCAGGTTTAATGTATTCTTAGTCTTTACTTGTATTAATTTATGCTGTTTTAACATACTTATTCAGCCTTCGCTAGAAATGTTTATTCCGTTCTCACCTTCTTCTTCTTCATCATCCCTTACTATCATTATGTGCAAGCACTAGCTGATTCTTCAGTTACAAATCAATATCATTAAATTTTGATAAATGTAAGATAAATGTTGTAATCCGAAATTTGTGTAAAATGTAAGTTATGTTTTATGTACACTTGGTGTGATGGAACAGATGGATTGACAACCCTAATCTGATCAAGTTAAATAATCCTTTAAATAAATAAATATGTAGTTCTTCCAACGTTCTTCATTACGAAACCTGAAGTTTTTTTTTTCATTAAATCAAAGATGTCTCCATTTATAAATGCCGTTTTAGGTTTGTGATTGGGACCAGTAAATTTACTAGATAGTGTACAGCTCTCACACTGTTCCAGAACATTGCTATTGGCAATAATACTACCTTGTATTTAAATACTTCCGCAGCTTGTGTCAATGTAAATGAGCTTGAATGTGCTATTAGGCAGTATACATGTTGAAACGAAGAAGAAAAAGCATTTCTGTCCTTACCTTCAAGAAAATCATAGCTTGACTTCCTAAATGTCAGCAGTGTTTGAAATGACGCAACAGTCAAGATATCAAGACAATTTACCGGAGATGCAATGGTGGTATACAAAACTATATCGCTCAGCAATTTTTGTAAGTTTATTTTCTTACCTTTATACGGTGTCATGGTACGATTTCATCCTTTTAGCGTAGTTGAAAAGAATTGTAGAGATCATTTGATTTCTCTATTAATAGACTAAATTTTATCGCAAGTAGAACCATAGTCGAAACATAAAATAATAATGCATATGAAGTCTTTCATTGAAACATTCCTCGAATTAACCTGACGATACTTTGTAAGTCATTTTAATCAGTCTCCTTATATAAAGTGATATATTTTACGGTTGTTTCCTTTACATAAAGGCCCTGCGTACATATTTTTGTTAATTTAGGGAAATGGAATGGATAAAAGAAAGGTGTATTTTCTCAGAAGTAAGGCATTATCCAAAATTCCATAGATATTTGTATTCACAGATATTAAAATGGTCGTCTGAAAAGTTCTCGGCCTCAATTTACCGATGGCGATAGTATCGGTAAACTATGAACGGTGAAATTTAAAGAACATTTCCAGATCATCAGTCTCAAAAGGCAATTAAGGGATTCTTGAGATATTCCGCTGGTTTGTTTTTTCTTCTTTTATAACTACAACGTAAAATGATCTGCACACTAATCTCTGGTGAGCTCCTTAACATAGTACTTAGGATTGCCAATGATGGAATATAGGTTTGTGTTAGTTGCTGCACGTATGATTTTCTCACAAAGTACACAAAACCTTTCCTAGAATATTTCGGTAGCATTATTCCAGTAATGTTGTAAATACGGAAGTTACGACGGATCGATGTTTGTTACTCAGTCATATTATATCTCCTCAGTAGATTTTAATTAAATTTGGTACAGTGTTGGAATATAGTCTGGAATTATACTTTTCATCCCTGAACAAACTATTGGTTCCATTGGGTACCTAATGGGAAGCCGGACACAAGGAGCAAATAAGCACAAGACTGTATTACTCTTGAATGCGAACGAAACTGTCAAATGAAACAAAAGAAGAACAGTAGTTCTCGAGTTGTCTGTCTAAATAATTTAAGAATCCTGTCCGCGAGGTTCAGCAAAAGGTAGTGATACATAAACATGAGTGGACACTATTCATTCTAACGAAATTAAAGACAGTACCAGTGATTAATTTACTCGTAGCCTTCGACTTAGCATAATACATCAAACAACTCTGAGTGCACTTTCAGTGCCAACCAAGACGCTACAACCAGAAACTTGGCGCACTGTCCGTGCAGGCGCATAATTATGTCCAAGCGATGAGCCAAGTATTGTGCGAGCTGGCAAGAGCTATTCAAGTGCGTCCATTGTCCATAGCTTCATTTCTCATGTTGCCAGACGTTTATATTACAGACATGCTTCTAAACTCATTCGAATGTTGTTGAAGTCTTAGCAGTTTCATTTCTGTTCTCACAGACAATCGTCGCAACAGACTATCGATGTCGCCTGCGTCACTGAAGTCCTTAGTACGATGTTAACACGAATCTCATGACATATTTTTGCAGCGCAGTAATGAAGGTATAAAATATCCGAATCTTATTAGCTCTCAGAATGTTAGAAGGTGACTTCTCGAATGTCAGTGACCACTCACTGCATAGGTTATATACAGGGTGATTAAGGAGGAATGGTAAATATTGAATGCGGGGGTTGTATGAACATTATTGAGCAAAAAGTTCATATAACCATGTGTCCGATTTCCATTTGTTTTGGGGAAACAGAGGCTGGAATGTTATGGCCACCAAGGTCGCCGAACCTTACCATTTTAAACACTGCTACCCACATAAAAGTACACCAAGACGTACTCAGAAAGGCTACACGTACTCTTGCGAAAAGAGCTGTAAAGTGTGGGATTTTCGAACATTTAGTTTAACTTTTGTAAAATATGTGTGTGTTTAAAATAGTTCAATAAGTTATTTGTCTGCTGGTGATCATTTTCTGAGGTTTATTTTATGCGTAACATTCCAGTACTTGTATCTTCAAAACGAATGGAAATCGGACAGATGTTGATACGAAATTTTTTACTCAATATTGTTCATACTATCACCTCCATCAGTATCTACCTTTCCTCCTGAATCAGCCTGTATTTTTCATACTCCCATGTTTGTAGAATCACACAAACATCGGTTTGAAATCTTAGCTTCAAACCGCCTATGCTTTCTAAGGCTAACATCAACTTATTCACATTTGATCGGACCTAATGATAGTGTAATGACAGAAAAGAACACTTTAAATATCTACGTTGCAAATGTTCGAAGTGGGTACCGTTGCTAACACGACGGTTTATTCTGGTAATTTAAACGATTGGAGTAGCACACGAAAGCTATTTTGCCACTACAGCCTGTATTAAAGTAAATTATGACACTATTCTCTTATTAGGAATGAAGCCAAAAATATTTTTTTAAAAAACTTTATATTTTCGTCCTGTCCGTCCGTCCGTCCGGAAGTTATATCCTAGTGATTACGCCGTCTTTGTACTGCATGAAATTTCACACGAAGATAAATTATTTTACTGACCACCAAATATACCTGTAGACAGAAACTGTTTTTTTTTAATCCAATAAAAAATAGAGATGATTTTTCTTCACCTCCTCCATTGTTTGTGGTATCTTTGGATTTCTATTATAACATTCAATTAACTTTGCTGTGGAGGATTTTTTATTTATTTGTGTATTTTGGGAGTTATAATCGTAGAAAGTGGTATAAAAAAGTTTACCTTCCTCTCTAATTTTCCGATTTTAAAGACGGAAAAATTTGATAAAACTCAAAATTATGATACTTAATAAAGATATTCATACGAAAAATATTTCTAACAAATTTAGAAGTTTTTTATTTTTATATTATTCACCCTCTGCCACCCATAATTTTGTGAATTGCAGAGTATATATGTAGATATTCTGTTACCGAAAAAATAGCCTTGTAATTCCGACGCTTATGTACCAATTCTGAGGAAATATTGTAGGAAGATGTTTTCTCACTGAAAAACACAGCTAAAAATATATGTAGCACTATGTATTTTTCAAGGGAACCTCCACATACAACTAACAGATGGATGAAAATCTACAGAACACTATGTTAAGTGTGCCCGACATTGATTTTTCTAGTTTGGTGTAATTTCAAACTGTGTCGCTGCACCATTAGCACCACGTGCATGCATTGACAATAACGAAAAACTGTTATATTCGGGTTTTTTTTTCCTTTTGGTGTGGGGGGGGGGGGAGGGGTTAGCGTTTATACTGATTAAATAAGTGCGTATCATGTAATCAATATCAGATCTTGCAGATAGATCAGAATAAATAGAAAAAAAATAGTAGCAAATGTCGGATGAAGTTACATGTACTTAAAAACTTTAAAATACATAACTGAATGGTAGAAACGTGCACACACAAAAGCTTTTTTCGCTTATAACTCTACACCTGGTTGACGTCGAGGTGGTTAGAGGCAGAAAAGGGCTAGGGGCACGCAACAGAAAGGAATTTGTCCATGTCCTTTAAAAGGATCCATCCTAAGCCTTGAGTGATGTGGGGAAATCAAGAAAAACCCAAATCTGGTGACCGGGGGGGGATTTGAACCCGCGTCCTTCCAAATGTGAGGCCAGAACGTTACCACTCACCCACAACGCTTGGTTGCACCTAACTGTGATTCGATTCGCCACCTGACAGTTGAGCTTCAGACCCTGAAACTATATAAAACTCTCATTTTTCAGAACTGAACTGTCATGGTGTCGTTTCGTGTATAAACTTTGTTACTCCCAGACCACGTTGTAGCGTACAGGGAAACCAGGAACGAAAGGTAGGAAACGGTGAAATAGAATCGTCCAGTGTCAGAAATGAACACGTTTCGCAGCACGCGGAGCGTGACGGAGTGTTATAAGGCAAGCCCCCTCCAATTTGCACTTGTCAAGCAGGTCGGGTGGAGAGCGCAGTTTTCGCGTCGGCGCCGCTGCGAACACGACACGTGGTGATGTAGATCAGATAATCACGGTTTTACAGCGGAAGTCGTTAAGAGCCGTTCGCAGCGTGGGCGAGCGAGCGAGCCTCGGTCAGCATGCACGAACCCACCACTGCACAATCTTCACTTCAGTGGCTCCTTCATTACTCAATGTCAGGTAACAACCAACAGACGGGTGAACCCGCTTGTTTACTTTAATTTTGATGTAGTTGGTTTGATAGCCATCGCCACACTAGGCGCAAGTTGAAATACCCGTCGATGTTCGGATCAGAACATAAGTTCATCAATCTTATTCCCAATAATATTTGGTTCCCAGAGAATACCAAATTATTGACGCCCACAGGCTCTACATACGAGATCTGTAAGGTGAGTATAGAGGTACGCGGGTAATTCTGGATCAGCCAGAGCAGACACGCTGACGATTGTTCTTGCTCTGAGATATACAAAGTACAGGCCGGGCAATCGGGAGGACGTGGGTTCCAATCCCCGTCCGAACATCTAGATTTATATTTCCCAAAAGCGTTCCAGCCTAACACAACGCGATGGCTTCTTCAAAAGCCCATGGCTGAATCCGTTACCCTGCTTTACCCCGATCCTCTCCTGGTTTTAAACGACACTTATTTCGATGAACCGTAAAACCCAGATAAAAAAAAAAAAACAAAAAAAAACGAAATATTCATATAATCGTCTGCTTTGCTTCGAGATTTTCTGAATTTGTTAAACCAAGCAGCAGTGAAGGACGCAGCAATTCTGCTGCACGGGTACATGAAGCTGAGATTTAAACAGTTTAAAAAAAATTAAAACACCCTGGATTTTTCAACGATATATTAACGATTCTATTAACAGGTAACAGTTGCGGTAAAGAGGCAATGAAATAGCTAACAATGAGATATCCTGTTTCGTACGCTGGAAAAATCGAGCAATTGCTCTCGTGCTTTATTCTAAATTATTGTTAAATAACGTGTAGTTAAAGAAAAGATAAATTAATAACAAGTGTAGAGTGGAAATAATTTTATTTATCTAATAATCAGAGGGAAGCAAACATCGTATTAATTCACCTGTAAAAATAAAATAAAAAAAGATATTTATAAACTAACTGTATAGTGAATTTTCGTATTGTTTACTTTTACCTTTTTGTTCCAGAACAAGTGAGTTAAGGGTGTTGTTAGTAGTGCAATAGTTTTCTGGAGTTTTGTGACACTTTTCGGTGTTACAGTAATTTGTATGTGCGTATTCTTTGGTCTTGATATTCTGTAGCAAGTGTAGTGAAAATGTTTATTAAGCTTTGGTCTTAATCGGCTTTAGTGGTATTATTTATTAGGCTTTGGTTATAAACGCCCATAGGAGAGATTAGGCGTATTGTTTATTAAGTTTTAGTCTTTATCAACCGCAACAAAGTGGAGTAATTTGTCTATTAAATCTGTAAGCAACTTAGTGCAATGGTTTACTAGTTTTTTTTTTTTTTTTTACTTTTAACAGTGATACATTAGATATAGCGTATGTAGTGTTTCGCTTTATTATTTCGCAGTAGAGCCAGGAAGTAATGAGACCAGTAAGTTCAGTAGCATCCCAGTCTTCTAGAGGAAAAAATCATATAGAGGAAGTATAACACCTATCAGAGTGTTGAAGAGAGTCAATTGGAGCGAGTGTGTGAAGTGATTACAGTGGAAAAGGGGGGGGGGAATATAGAGGAGCAGGAGAATGGGAAGTAAGTGACGCCTATTTATGGCATTGAATACTTTTTACAGAGATACGAAACTTCTTCAGCATGAAGAAACGATTAGGGGGACGGTAAAAAAATGATCGGGGAGTGGAATTAGGAATCTGGGAGAAACAATGAAGGCCTTCAGACTCATCCTATAAGAGAATAAAGAAACAAGGTGGTTTAAGGGAGGAGAGAAAAAAGGATGGTTGGGATCTGCCAACAGGTAGTAGGCAATAATGTAAACGAGATGAAGGTGTCAGATACTTCAGGAATTGTGTGGAGAAAGAGGTTTTACCTGTTAGCAGAGTTAGTAGGAAAAGGACCTCATGCAGATGTAGGGATAGGAAAGATGAAGTAGAGGCGTAGAAGGAAAAAAAACTTGGAAGAAAAAGATTCTTCTGCAAGGTAATAACTATGGGAGAGGTGTAGGGCCGCTCCAGCAGGAGCAGTCAGGCACACGCTATGGTTTCACAAGTACAACATTTGGGTAGGGGATCCAGGATATACAGGATCACTTTCGAGACAGCGGAGCGATAGTAGGCAATTCTAGGAACTGTATTGATAGAAATGTAACTTATATTGTAGAGAGTAACCTGGGGAAGATAATTTAGGACAGACAGCATACCAGGATGGAGCTAATGCAGATCCTAAATCGTCATTATTGGTCATTAGTTAAACCCAGCTGATAGGAGAGCAAATGTGGAGACGGAGGCATTACATAGTCTTTAGTTTCATCTTTGCTTGTGTCTATTGATACAACTGGCAGATGGGGTTTCATTGGGTATGGTCTACACCTAAACCAAATGAAGAAGGAAAAGCTTTATGAATTGTTAGATAAAGCTGTATGGAAGTTCACTTCCACTTATGACGGGCTTAGTTCTGTGCCTTTTTATGTTGGAAGCTGCTGGTGAGGGGATAAAATAGTTGACCAAAAGAATGCTGAATACAGATTCACAATGGGAGAAATCATAAAAAGCCAATAATCTAAGCTGATAAAACAGTAAAGAAGGAGAAAGGCAACAGAAGGCTGAAGAATAATTCTGAGAATATGTCAAAAGCAGTTATAAAATTGTTATTAGTGAACAAAGTAACAGAGTTTGATAACTTAACAGAGAAACACAAATTACATGCAGATAAAGGAGTAGATATTTTGTCAAAGGAAGGGCTGCTAGATAATAAGGTTTCCCCAATGGTTACAGAAAAAGAAGGAGATGGAACACTGTTCATTTTGGTTAGCAACGACTGCTACAGATCGCTGGTGTTCATAGGTCATAGTTAAGGGTTACTAGAGGTAGATTTCTGGAGCAATACAAAATAAAAAATCAGGATTTTAGCTGCTTATTTTAGTGGAAGGGTGAATGATGAAGATGAAGCTTTTATAGAGAAATTAAATTCTTATTCTGAGTTCGATGATGAGCGTAGAAAGCTAGTTATTGGTTGGGATATAAATTCACCAGGTTTGCACTGGGAGGGAAATAAGATTAATGACACAAAGAGTTTGGAAATTCGTTAGTGAGGGAAGACGGCGTTATTCAAGTGATAGAACAGACTACAAGGAGATCAAACATGTTGGATATCTTCCTAAAAAAAAGCCTGTTGACAATTTTGTTAAAACCAAAATAGTGCCATCTAAGAGGCCTTATTGACAAAGAGAAGTATTGACTTAACACTAAGAAAGAATTTCTAAAACTGTATATATTCAGGACACCGACTCGTGGAAGTGAAGCTTGGATATCAGGGGAACCATAAAAACGGAAATTTTAAAAATTTATCATATGATGTTATAGAAAGATGTTGAAAATATAATGGGAAGATAAAGTACGAAATTAATGTGCTTTGGAAATTATGGACTAGGAAAGAAATTTGTAGAAGAAACCCGCAGAAAGAGAGAGCATGGGAGTCACGTTTTATGGTATTCAGAATTGGATAATTTTTTAGTGGAGGGAACAGTTGAAAAAACTATTTGAAGAGGAAAACAATGGTTAGAGTACATGAAATTGATAGTTGAAGATGCAAGTTGAAATGAGTATGTTGAGAAGAAAAGATTAGCTCAAGATAGGAAGAGATGGAAGGTGCATCACATCAGTCGAGGCACTGAGGACAAGGAATTTTTTTTTTTTCGATAGTTTAAAAATCAGCGGAATTAAGTGTTGTGGATGTATTTCTACTATCTGCTTGCTTCGGTGTACATTGGTTACGGCCGAAGGTAATTTTATGGAAATTACAATCAGACTATCATTCTCATTAATCCTTAAGTCAGCAGTCTGCATACGAAGTGTTTTCGTAACACTTCAAATGAACATTTCTGAAGTGTCTTCTTGTCATAATGTGAATTTGTTTGTTTTTCTTTTTAAGTATTTCAGTTGGTAACGGAGCATATAAAACGCAAGAAGCAATCTAAAGGGCATTCATGTCAAGGATCGAACGAAAGATTGGAATTTCTCTTTTTTTGATGAAAATGAATCTCTGCTTTGTTTCATTAGTACTGAAAAATAACTTGTGTCCAGGCCTTGAGATTGTGTGTGAACATGCACGTACCGTTTTCGACGATACGCTAGGGCACTCAAGCGGGAGATATTCCGACCTAGGCGAGAGTCAGTTGACAAGTGGACGTGTGGGTAGTGGCTGCACGGTTTCCAGACACCCTGTGCTGCAATAAAAGAAACCTCGGCCTTCTGGAGATAATTGCCCGCGAGTTACGGCTGTGCTGGAATTTTCGGACTCCATCGCCGTTAATTATGCCTAATGCTACATCAGGAGCAGTAATTAGCTGTAATCTTATTACCGGCCGGATGAGGAATGACCCACCGCTAATGACGGTGCTGGCTGGCTTGCTCGCTGCCTGACTGCCAGTCTGCCTGTCGATACAACTGCGCACCTCACTCAACAAACGTCTCAAACACGCTACGCTCTCTGGGCGGACAACTGTAAATGATATGGTTTGGAGTCTCTCATCACGCCAGCATAACAATAAAAATACAGAAAATAAACGAAGTAGACAGCGAATGAGAGTAGTTCCTAAAAAGAGCCAAGAAATATATAATGTTAAATCGGTCATTTAGACTCTTTGTTTCTCTCATTTAGTTTTGCGTAACTTACAGATTTCTGTATCCTGTACAGCTAGTATATATATATATGTGTGTGTGTGTGTGTGTGTGTTATATAGAACTTTGTAAGCGTGAACTTAAAATTTTATTGCTAGAATTGGATGCATAAAACTGTAAGTTACATAAACCTGATTGCGAGAGGAACAACGCCTGAATGACTGATATAACATTGCAGAGATTTGCACACGTTATCAGTCTGGCCTTTGCTGTTGGGTTTACAATGTTTCATGACAAAATATGTTATTTATGCTATATCCTTCCCAATGATACATAATATTTCCTTGTCAAATTTGATCAAGACACGTTTAGGCGTGAAAACGTAACAAACAGACTGAGTTGCTTTCGCATTTATAATATTATTGTAGATATACTTCGGGGACACTTTTTGCATTTTACAATAGTAATAATTTAATTGGAGCTTATGCTCCAGTGGAAATTTCCCTTCAAACCTACTTTTGCATCACGTTGATTAGTATTTCTGTGTTTGCGGTAACTTAATCAGCATATTCCTCGATAATTTACTCCAGTCTCCGGTTCCCTGGCCTGCTAATAAAAAAATTTCCCAGTCCCTTAAGACTGAAATCAAGTGCTAGCCTCGGTCAAGGTTATTTCTACCCACTCATTTACAATTCTTGATTCTTTTATTAATATTTATTCAGTTCTCATCACTCCCAGCACTGTCTTCACATGCCTGTTGTCTTCCAGGGATTCTAAACCCAGGCTGTTTATGACATCAGTTATCTATTTTGTTCTACGGTGATTTAAGCAATATATCAAGCAGCACCCCTTTGCGCACCCCTCAACTCATGTATCTGTGATACCCTTAAACGACTTAACATTGGTTTTACAATCCATTTACCACGCTTTCCTGTTCCGCACGTTCAACATCCACTCCAGTATCAGTGGGACTCTTAATACTTTCGCTACTATCTTCCCAATGTTTCCTGCTCAAGTGAGTTTATTATCAAACAATTTTCTAAGGAATTAGCAATACTCCTCACTCCATAATTATTCAAATCATTTATTTCTCTATGTATGTACGTAACAACTCGACACTTCTTGTCATTTATCTTCATTCGACCATGACCTACCCAGCTAGATATCCTGTCGAGAATCTCCAGTTTTAGTCTAACCACATAACGTTATACCATCTGCAAATATCCTAACTTCTGACTGTAAAGCATCAACACAACATTCATTAGAATAATAAACAGAAATTTTACTAATAGTCTACATTATGGCATTACTGTTTTCAATTTAAAATCTATTAATATTGTATTTCCGACCAGTGTCTTTGCTTCGTACCTCCTAAGAAGTCCTGCACCCACCAAGCCATTTTTTAATCTTCTCCAGCGGTTTTTACCTTATTTTCTACCATTTTATGGCTCACTCTGTCAAATTTCTTGGAGCGATCTACCCTCAACTTGACTTCCTTGACAATTTCATTTGCATTACCTTTCAGGCAACCCTTTAACTGAAATTCACACGAATAATCTCTCCTAAACCTATTTTGTAAAACACAGACGTTTCAGATGTGGTTGTATGTCTGCACTGAGATAAGACTAATCGGCCTTATTTTCTCCCCTCATTTACGAGGGGGTACCACTATCACATATTTCCAGTCCTCTGCTATGCAGCAAGTCTACACACCTACACGCTCAATCTAAACAATGTTTCAAGGTATGTTAAAATGATATACCTTAATACATTTATACATTTATAGTGACAATTTGCATACCGCCTTTTAGCCTAACTTATTCCCTCGAAATTTTCGCGACCTGTTTTTAATTTTCTAGCCTGTTCATTTTTTGCTTATATGGTAAAAACCCTGCTATGATTTTTCCTATCCCACCTTGCATTACAGTCACTAATTATCCCAATAAACCATTTGTCTATTTAATTTCTCTGCCTGCTTCAGACCTTCAATAACTCCTTCTTTATTAATAAATGCCTGAATAATTTCTCTTCCCCTCAATTTTCTAACATGGAAACTTCTAGATGCTTCATCCAGTGGTCTCCATCTTCTTCGTGAATGGATCCTTAAATTCCCTCTTTTCTTGCTGTTCTGCAATTTTGTTAATCTTATCAAGTTTTAGGTAATATATCCATATATTTCATTATTCTATGGTGTTCCTGTAACAAAAACCGTTAGAAATTGAAAGAATATATATAAATGTAGATATAACTACACCAGTAATTTATGCATGACTGATTATCCGATAAGTCAAAATTTCGTAAGCTACGTGTGACCTTTTTTTTCTTATGACTTTATGAGTCATTGACGTCGGTCTCATTATAGGCGGGAAAGGACTGGAGACAAAGAACTGGAAGGAATTCAGCTACGGCCTTTTGTGTGAAACATCCCAGCATTCGCCTTAGAGAGCTGGGGTAACCATAGAAGCCTTAAGTCTGGATGGCAGAACGGGGATTCGAACCCATGTCCTCCCGAATGCAATGCAGAGCGATATCGCTCACCCAACACGCAAGGTGCTTCTTATGAACTGGAAGAATGGGCAAGTACTGTAAATGAGAATTATGAGGCTAAAACTGGGAGTAAACATAGCTATGGTCTTGTAAATTGTTCAGTATTGTGGTTGTTTGGCCACGCATCTCAATACCATAGCTTAACGGAACTACATCTCTGCCTTATGTAAATACAGTATTTTATCCGGCTGTTGCAACAATTACCTGCCAGAAGAAATATGCAAATAATAAAATCATGTTCTGCTTATTTTGTAATCATTCACAACATAAAACCATTACAACAGAAATATTAAAACAAATTTTGAATTAACGTAGAACAGTTGACAAAAATAATACAAGGAAAAAAATGGAATGAATTGAAGCAGCAATGTCGTTAATGAACGTCCACGTTAGTTTGAAAAAATGTAAGCAAGCATTCATTTTTTTGAATATTCTGAAAAATCATATATTATCGCGAAGCCGTGGGATATAATACAATTTTCAAATGAAGGAATGAGAATTAAATTTTCAAGTGTATTTTCGCATACATTACTAATACGGTTTAGATGCCTATCTCCAAATTTCAATTCGGAGGATCTAAAAAATCTTATAAGTCAATACACGCATAGAATTAAACTAACAGCTGTGCTGATGTTCTATTGTTATTTTCATAACTAGTCAGAAGTGGTAAAGCTTCAAAAGTTCAGAAAAATTCCTACTCCTAAGTACAGGAAATAGTTTCTTGCGTGACTGTTTGCTACCTTATTGACTAGTATTCGAGCTTATGCATGTATATATGTGCTTTAGAATTAATGAGTTAGAAATTATTTGTCTCCAAATAAGTAACAGTAAATTAATTTCGTTAAATTTGTGGATTCAAAGGTATGTAACGATTATAATCAATTTTTGTAGCTCTTATCATGTGATGCAAAGAAGAGTCAGCTTATTAGATGCACAAATAAAAAACAAGAGGGAAAGAATTGCTTGCTGAAGACTTTAAATGTAAATATATTGGCTTACATTTGATAAAAAGCTTAACTGGGCAGGACACATTGGACAGGTGGTAACAGAAGGTTTCAAAATTCTGCACTTGTTGGAGAGAGTGATGAGGGATGTACGAAAGAAGTAAAGGAATTGGGTTACAAAACTTTGGTCAGACCATTGCTCGAATATGGTAGTGTAGTATGGGACCCACATTTTGCGTATCAAATACAGGAATTGGAGAGGGTGCAAAAAAGGGCTGCTAGATTTGTTTCTCGAAATTATCGCAAAATGCAATCAGTGACAGATATGATAAAGGAGCTGAAATGGGATTCATTGCAAGACAGGAGGAGGATGAGGAGGGTCATGGGAGTGTACAGGGCATATACTGGCGATGAGGCATGGAAAGATATTGCAATAGGTATGAAAAGTAGTGCATGGATGGGAGAAGATGACCTTGAACACAAGCTGGCACTCGATTTCAGGCACAAGGGTGTGGGAAGATTCTCTTTTTTAGGTAAGGGTGTCAGGGATTAGAATGAGCTACCAAGGGAAATGATGAATAATTTACCGAAAACGTTGAAAGAATTTAAAATTAAAATTTGTTGAGGGCAAATGTATGTGGGTGCAAGATGGGTGTGTAGGGAAATTTCCGTCGGAGCGTGTGTTCCATTACAATTAAATTAAAATTAAATAATTTTGGGTGGCAGTTATGCTCAACGTGACTTAATAGCACAGCAGAAGGAAAATAAAACAGTACCTTTATTGTTTCCAGATCCTGTTTCACATGTTTTCTGTTGAAATTACAGTGCAACTTCGGACATGTTACTGAGGCTTGTAGTCTATTTTCATCATAATTTATCTCACCGGCTGTAGTGAGATCAGTGTTCGAAAAGGACGTACTTATACAATACTTGACCAAAGAAATTTCAAGTGAACGGTCGCTATAACCCGTATCTTCCTTTCCTAGCCTTACGGCTCGTCGTCGTCGTGGTCATTATAGTCTGGAGAGGAAAGATAATTAATTGGTCCAAGATCTTTGGAGGAGTCATCCATGCATTTACCTGGAGTGATTTCGTGAAATCTGTATGTTCAGGCGGGGTTTTGAACCCGCTTCACCCAGAATAATTGGCTCACCAGGCTTTGTCTCTATAATCTACAGTTACGTGTGTACAGGAGAAATCATTATCAATAGTCTCTTATCTTTCTGTCTGAATTCAGCAGATGAAAAATTTTAAAGTAATAAAATCTCTGGTACCTCATTATTTTTAACACTTTCATGCACAAAAAGTATACATTTCTTTAATGTTTTCAACCAGAAGTCAAAAATGGTGAGAATTAATGTGGAAGCAAGTTACAAAATGAACCTCCAAACAGTTGCGAGATTTAAATGTGTGTGAGAGAGTTTTCGTCGCGCTTGCGCTCGCGTGCGAATAGCTATGGAGAAAAGACAGATTAATTAGCATTTAATTAGCTGCGTTAAAGCGTACATTCACGCCCAGCATGTTTCCCGAGTGCGAAAGAAGTCATGGGCTACATGTGGCAGCAAGGGCGAGGTAATACTTTATAATGATAACACTACATAAAGTTTTAATAACGGGGTGACCGCAGCAGGATTATTCCGGTGGACTGAACGCAATCTCATTTCGTGGGACGTTCTCTCTCTTGAGCTTAATTTACAAGCACACTCAGTAATTTGAGTTAAAACTCCAGGAAGAGGTGGCAATATTCATCCAGAAGTGTATTTATCCATTAAAAAAATTACACTAAATGTGTCATTAATATAAATCCACAAAGATTGGTTATTAAATATTAGTGTATGTATACATTTTGTAGATCATATACATTCCCAAATAAATCCTTCAATTGTATTTGTTAAGAAATGAACTAATTGCGGAACGCACTTATATTCCAAAATCACATAGCTGGTGGTTTCTGATCTTCTTCAAAACCTCTTCCCCATTCCCTTGGTTACAAATTGACGAGTGCTGGCTTAAAATTCATTAAAAGACTGTAGAAGTCATTGATTTATCGCTGAAAGAAATCATAAATAATGCTGTTTGTAGGCCTTCATTGTTCTATAATCATCTCATCTGGTAATTTGAGGAATATAAGCAACACATCTGCTAATAATATGGTATTTACATTTTTTTCTCGTCCCGTAACTACTAAAATAAACTCTCATGTCTTTTATTTAACCTTCTTGTCATCAGATTATGGTTGGACCTGTCATCTTATAGGAGAACTAACGTTACTGTTAGAGAGAACAGTTCTAATACCGCCGGCAGAAGCCGTCTGATATGAAGGAAAGAATTTGACAACCCAGTAGGCAGTGAATGTAGTCGGGATTCCCTCAAATCAACTAAAATTTCGTGGAAAGGAAATAATTTTATTTAAATATTCAATCTGATATCAGAAACTTACGAGATACGCATTGCATAAAAGTACCGACTTCACCATTCCGAAGAGACAAGAATGAGACAAATGTGGAATCTAAACTATCTTCAACACTCTTCCATGCTCTTGAAGGCCGACTGTTGTTCAGGGAAAACGGAGATTCAAGATTAATTCTCCTGTAACTGGTAATATTAAAAGAAAGGTTGAAGAAATAACTTACATCTATTACATTAAAAAACCGATATTAAACAAAACAAAATATTTATTAGTCTTCATTCAGAAGGTATATATAAATTACATGAGTGATAAGCGACAGTTAAAAATGGTGTGAAGCTAAACCACAGATTGTGGTAATCCAAAAATAGAGGAAGCTGACAAGAGAGTGGAGAAATAGTTCAGTGCGATATATATATAAGGAAATTAAGCTTTCTTTTGCCATTTGAGGATAATATTATCCATTTATTGCCAAATAGTGTATTCCAATCATAAGAGAAACTGTCATGAGAGAAATGAGGACTAAATAGAAAGAAAGGACATGCACAACATTACCAACAGAATAAATTTACTAGCAAAAATCGTCAGCCCTCACGGAACAGGCTTAATGACATATGCTAACTGTTCCTCCGTACTTCTACGTCTCGTTGTCCATTTCCATTTGGGTTATATTTGGATATCGTTTAAATGAGTCTTCGACCTCACATTCCATATAAATCTTCTTCCCATTTTGCTCTGTATGCACAACTTTGGTATCACATGAAGTAGTTCTTTGCAATTCTGTTCGTTCTTTATATGATCAGCTCTAATGTACTCTTTGACAACTCTAACATTCGTTTCCCATGCATGTATTTTGTTTAGATTACTTTATATAACCGTTAAAGCCTCACATGTAAATAAAATTGGAACTACCCACATTTTGTTGAATTTTATTTGTGTATCTACTCTCGTTTGTCTACCTATGAATATTCCTACTGTTACACATACACTGCAAAACTATTTACACTGGCGGAAATTAAAAGTTCAACACTCAGACATGAATGGTGGAATTTTAGGAAACTTTTTAGAAATATTGATGGCCATATCCAGAAGAAATGATAACAAACTGAAATGGATCAGACTAAGTTTATTACTTTTAGATACAGTTGTCAGTAAGAAGTGCACCCAACTTAAACACCTATACATTCGTGGATCCTTGCCGTCATTGAATCAATAAGTGTTCAGATATCTTCTTGCAGTATGTCTCTTGTGCATGACTTGTGCAGTCAGTTGTTGCACATTTTGTGCTGGGTGACCATGTGATCTAATGTGTCTACTCCAGGCATCCCAGACATGCTCTATTGGGCACAAATCTGGGGACCGTGCGGTCCAAATTGTGATCTTAAGCCCTTGCAAGGCAAGTATTGTGATAGCCAAAGTATGAGGACGTGCATTATTCTGTTGGGCGATACAGTTTGGATGGTGGTGATGAAGGGTATCATAATAGGATGCAGCACCCTGTCCACACAGTGGTGAGCTGTCATTGTACCTTCAAAAACAACCAACTGAGTACAGCTGCCGAAACTGATTGCCCCCAAACCATGACACCAGCTTCAAGTACAGTAATTGGTTTACAATCGTCCGGGGGGTGACTCTCTCTGTAACCACTACTTGGATCTGGTCTGCAGTCACTAGGGATTGCAATCCTGCAAAGCGGGATCCCGCAATCCCGCGGGATCCCGCATCATTAAACAGTCTGGCGGATCCCGCACAAAATTAAGCGGATCCGCAATCCGCAAAATCCGGCGGAAACGCGTGTCAGTCTGCGTGACTCGCTGCCCCACTTGGTATCTGTCAGATATTTTGCACTGTTTGCATGTACCCTTCCAGCTGGCATTTGACTCATATGAACAAGCGTTTGTTTTTGTCAACCTTCGTCATTCGTAAATAAATTAATACACTTTTATGTATTCATCAAAACTTACGTTTGTTTCGAGTACACATTTCTGTAATTTGAGTTATGGTGCGTATTTAGTACGATTTTCTAACTACATAATTATTTTTTAAGTGTCGCACACGTTATCTGAACTAAACGGTTACAGCTTTTTATTCACGGTTTCATTATTCCCATTTTCTGTATTTGCAGATAAAGTAATTGTGACAATTTCCTAATTAGCCGCTGAAAATTTGATTATTCGTTGATATTAAACTAATGTTATCGTAATTTTAACGATCGCGTACCTATTTATTTAACAGCTATCAAAAGGAAATTGTATATCCTTTGACTTATTGTTGTTTTGGCCGCTGCCTCAATGCGTTTCATTGACGAAAGCCACCTGCTTACATGTGTCGCTCAGGCTTTCGATTAATCCCTCTTCTCCTTGTTATTATTTCGACTAAAGGTAAAAAAAGTTATAATGAAATTTTCCCGGGTGTATCGACGAATTGTGTTGTAGGAACACCATACTTCGACGGCTGCCTCCGCCGTCTTTCTCATGTGTGTAATTTCGTGTGTTTGCAATGAAATCCGGAGATACAACCTATGAGGACTTCACTGCAATCATTCGCCGAGAATGTCTCCTTTCTTACTAAAAAATAATAATTTCCACTCTAAAAACGTCATTACGCCACATAAGTAAATCAGAAATACTTGACAGTTTATTTGTTGGTGAGTAGTTTCTTTTAATAACATTGAATCAACTGTAATATTAATCAAGGAATCAGGAGATACAATAATGAATCACGCAAAAAAAAGGCCAAGTCTCGTGCTTGTGCAGTGACAAAAAGTTATGAGATCTTGTTCTGAGCCCAGTCTACACTTTACAGAGTATATTCACTTCACTTTGTGAAGTGGAATGCTTTTCTCGGTGTTATGGAACGTTTATCTAGAATTAAAAAAAAAAAAAACTCTGTTAACTTGGCCAATAAGCAAAACATATTATTAACTTATGTGATGTATTGTAAGGCACATAATATGACCTAAGACTCAATATTTTCCATTTTTATTATTTATTTAAAAATTGGTTTAGATTAAAAAATGTAAAACCTCGAAATACACATAAGACACGCTAAAATGTTTTAATGTCATTTTGCCAATCAAAATATTGTTAACTGTTAATTTTTATCATTTAACATTAAAAATTATTTATTGATTTAATTATTATTTAATTTATTAACGTTTTAAGTAACTATGTTTTTAAATATAAGCGTTAAAAAACTGTTTGTACCAATACCGCACGGATCCCGCGGGATCCCGCAGGATTGGCGCAAATCCCGCGCGGATCCCGCGGGATTGAAAACACTGCGGGATTGCAATCCTTAGCAGTCACCCGTCTGCCAGCAACCGCCACCGACACAATTCGGCGGTCTTCACGAGCTGTTTTCCTTTTGAATGGGTTTGTGCCTGCTCTAGGAGTAGTTGCGCCTACTTTCATCGAATGTATAACAATTCTGTAAACTAACATTGCACTACGATCAATCCTTCTGGAGATTTCACGATATGATGCACCCATTTCAAACACGCGAATTTTCCAACCTCCTCACAGTTAGATATATGGGTGTAGATGGTCGTCAACAAGAACTTGTGGACAAAAAATATCATGTTACACTGGTACGCTAAAAAACATATATATTTCGCTTAATAAGTAGCCCCGTAATTCCCATACTATAACATGTAAAACTTTCAATTTTTAATTATTTAATACCCTTCATATGGGGATACTTGTGGTCAAATATCATTCATTTAACATACCTCTGTTTGGGTTTTTACACTTTTAATTTCCGCCAGTGTATTTTGAATCTAATTTCACTATCATATCCATGTAATATGTCATAACCCAGATAATCAGAACATTTTACTTGCTCAATGACGGTTTTGTCAATAGTTATTTTTTCTTATTATCCCTAATGCTACAACATCAGATTCTGATTTTGATACTCTGCAGTTATATTCCCTTGGTATTACGCTAAGCTGATGTACAGACTTCTGTAATTGTCGTCCGAGGTTGTTCTTATAATTTCGTCGTCTGCAGACACCCTTAAAATACTATTCAGAAACCTTTCTAGAAATGTTTCTATTATTTGATAAGCTGTTTTTTCCAATATTCCACTATATTATCTATAAATAAGTCATGTAAAATTCGATTGAAACAACAAGCATCATTATTTTTTGAAATAGTGTTTGCTGTGTCTCTGTATATGTGTTGTTGACCTGAATTATGTGACGGAATATCCCTTGTATTTTTAATATGCTCTGTAATTTATAGCGTTTTACCCTGTCAAATATTTTTTCATGGTCCAAAACTATTATCACTTGTCAGTTCCTTTTCTTCTACTGATTTTTTCAGAAATCCAAATTCTTAGACATCTACTGTTTTTTTCTTATTATTCTAATAAAACACTCCATTGTTTTCTGTCCTCTTAATGATTCCACTTTCTTACTACGTTTTCTTTCGTATTTATTAGTAGTAAATATAATTCTCTTGTAGAAGTATCCAGAAGGATGTGTACACCCCTCTGAAAAAATGTATGATTGAATATTATAAAATCAATTAAGCTTCTTGAAGGTCTCGCTGCTCTGTATATTTGTTATAGTTCAGCCTGCTGTGGGCTGCAACAACACACATTCCTTCGTTTCCCAGAACCCATCCATTCCTTGCCTCACGCGCGTTCGTTCTTCTTCGGAGAGTACCCTTCGTATTCTGCTTGGTTTTCTCTTCCACTGATCATTTGCCACCTTAAATTTCGTTCTCAACACATTCTTGTTTATTATCTCATTTTTATGTACATTTATTTTATATAACAAAAACATTTAAAAAAATACCAAATCGATCCATAGAAAAAAGCTCTATCAGTTCTTCCCCAATTTTCCGGAAAACTTTTCCAGTTTTTCTTTCCCTAAAAACCACAAAATTAAAAAATGGCCAAATCGGTCCATAAAAAAAAAAATAGTTTTAGTTTTTACCGAATTTTCCAGTTTTTCTTTCTTCAAAATACTTATTGGGACTATTACACACATTAAAAAAAAATAGCCAAAACAGTCCAGCCGTTCTCAAATGATGCTTTTATCAACAAACAGCATTTAATTTTTATTGACTCAAATTTTTCTTGTTAGTTTCATCTGGTATTTCAGTTAATTTGTATTTTCCAGACTGGTAATTAGATCTGTTCCATTGTCCAGCTGGATGATTTGGCAATCAGTACCGTAAGAGGCAGATTTAACAGTTGTGCATGCTGTGAATTTGGCCGCAGTAAGAGGGTAGAACAGTCGCGTGATGGGGTTGGCATCTGCAGGCCTCCTGGCTCGCCTGTTTTTCTATCATGGTTGTCTCCCCTAACCAGACTATCCCACTTTTAAGGGGCCGGGAACTTTCCTTTTACTTTCATTCGGCATTGCCAAAGATCTACGTGACTCTCTCGTTTGTGGGCACTAATGTTAAGCAAATTTCAGAGACAGCTGTTCCTACCAAACCAAATCTTGGCCCACCCCTTCAAAATTACATAATATTTATCACCAAATATCGACTTGGCTCTCGGAATAGCCGTATGTATGGAGCATAACACTTAGTGAAAGTGAAGCAGAGGCACTGGGAAAAACAATAAAAGATATATCCAAGCAACTGATAAATGCGACAGAATTTTACGGTTTTATGCCTCGTTGACAACGAGGTTATAAGAGGCGGGATAGTATTAGCGTCAAAGAACGGGAGGGAACCATCGTGGCATTCGTCGGAAGTGATTTAAGGAAACAAGGGGAAACCAAAATCTGTATGGATTGATGGAGGTCCAAGCGTTATTGCTCACTCTCCGGATTCGGTAATTCGATAGCAGTCGAATCAATTCTACTAAAAGAAGAGATGGTAGGGCTGATGAAGTTCGAGGCATAATAGAATAATCAGAACGAGTAAGGAAAAGGAGAACCTGAAAATGAAAATAGAAAAATGTGAAGCAGTTAAGCGAGAACATATTGTGAAATAGGTGCATCGAAAGAAAAAAGTTATTTCAGAACAGGAAATATCCAAAAATTGTATCAACCAGTCTGAATGAAAGATAAGAATGGGAAAGATAATCGTTAAACTCGATGTTGAGTGCAGCAAGTATGATGCTTAAAAAATTAAAAAAATGCTGGTATTACGCAATCCGGAAACTTATTTCGGCACTCTCTTTTATATAAGTAAAAAAAAAAAAATCTTTACTTTTTCTGTTTGCAGCTATTTATAAAGTTATTTTTTCAGCGAATTAATTTGAGGATGTGTTGTTAACACTTTGTCATCGATACCATGTGACTCGAGACGTTTACCGAACACTGATTTGTCTTAAAATACTATATGTATCTATTTCGAAGTTATTTTTGTGAAGTCCTTAGAATGTGATACCTGTATAATTCCAAAGCAATAAAGTTTTATTTTATCGCTAGTGAAGTAAATTCTGTCAGTGCAGAAGACTTCTTCGTTATGATAGCTTATAGCACGTTGTCGAATGTTATTCGCTTGGGTTCGCTGATATAATTCCAACACCTATGTTGTTTCACATGCCATTAAATTGAGATAGATAGTTATTCCGATGGCAAAATCTACGGTCGTACGTATATCCGTAATATGATGGACGTTTGGTGAGTGCTTTGACCGACCACATTTAAAACATGATCTTTATTTTCTTGCAGATGCCGAAGTAGACGTGGCATCCACTTAATGTGAAACGTAGAAGAGAGAAATTCATGCTGTAGTCGAATGTTGATGTAAGAAAAAAATATCATTACAGTAGACTCGTAAAAACGTAATGGCAGCATTAAAGAAAGATGACCCTTCTTACAGAATTTAAAATGTGAGAACCAGCATTGAATATGACCCTTGAGCAGGAAAGTCAGTGGGAAACAATTACGAAGGAATATGTGAAGATGGTGTGTGAGCTGACGATGACTCCAGAGAGTTAAAGCATAGAGTTCCAAGCATTCCAGCAACAACAGTAGATTGCACTGTTATTCACTATTCGGATATGAGAAAGCTCTGCGCCCGTTAGGTGTCTTAACTTTTGTGCCGTATCAGACTGTGGAAAATATATTTATTTATGAAACCAATTGAGTAGAGTTTCTTTAATGATTTGTGACTATGGATACGATCTTGATCTACCACTTTAGCTTAGAATTTTAGCAACAAACAGTGTATAGGGAACATGGTAATACTCCATTTCCAAACAGGACCAAAGCGTCCCCTATGCAGGGAACATTATGGTGTCAGTTTTTTGAGGTTCTGAGACAGAGCTGTTCTAGTATTCAGAATGGTTGAGAACACCGAGATGGTTTACTCGCGCTAACTTTGTAAAGCAGCTGCAAGGAGCTATACAGGAAACTGGAAGGTGAATGTTGTTAAAAGAGGGGCTCTTTCATCAGGTCAGTGCTCCCAGGCACGAGCTTATCACTGCCATGGCTGCATTTCATGAGTGTAGGTTTCAGGTGACAACGCAATTACACTGTTCAGCCAATTTAACCCCCGCAGATTTCCATCCATTTGCAAGCATTGAACAGTTTCTGTCCCGCAAAGCATCAAGTCTGCTGATGACATCAGACGTAGTTTCACCTCATTTTTTTTTTTTGACACCCTTGAGAAATCCTTTTATACGGATGGCTTAAAAGCACTGGAGCATTTTTGGAAGAAGTTTTTGGAGCTAAAATGAAATTATTTTGAGAAATAAATAAAAAAAATTCCATTTAACTTGTGGCTATCAATGTCAGTACAATCACTTATGGGACGATCCTTGTTACGTCATCTTACGTCGTAGGGTTATGTTAGTATAAAAGTTACCACGAATATGTTACAGATGTTGTATGTTAACAATAAGTTATGACCTCTCTTCTTCCTCCCTGGGCTGGAATCACCAGGAATTAGACTAGTTGCTCGAGAGACACAGGCTCGTCCACTATGCTGCCAAATATTCTCCCAAGGACTGAAATAGCAATAGGTGATCTCTCTTTCATCTGAATCGCAGAGATCATTAAAACACCTTCGTTTTTGGGACAGACAATAATGCTCAGGTGCTTGGGATAGCTGTTGTCGAAATAAATTATGAGGTTCATTAGAAAGTGTTTTGGGTTAACGCCAACAACGCAGGGTATTCGTTTGTATCCCATAAACACGCTTTGTTAATGTTTGGATTAAGTTTTGATTAACTTTATCAAGAAATATAACGGTTCAAAATGTAATGAATATTTTTGTTCCTGTTAACACTTAAAATTGACATCAGTCTCAAGTAATGAAGCTATCCTAATTTCTTGTCAGGGTATGGTGATGAATGCAGAATACGTTTTCTAACCATTTTAAATTAAATGCATGGCTTCATTAACATAAATGTAGTAGCCTATATGTGTATTAGTTTTATACAATTCACCGTGTAATTTATTACTTCAAAATTAGTCAGAATTTTAAACTGAGGTAACGGATTTCAAACCAAACTAGAAATTGCTTGATGTAGCTGACAAATGTAGAGTTCTTTAAATTCCGTGGTAATCATAATGTAAAGAAATTGAGAGGTTTTTTTTATTTTTTTTAAGACAACTCTTCAACAAATACAGCTAAAGTACTCTTATTTCGTTGCATGACAAGCTAACAGTAATTAAACTTTATCAACAGCATTCGAATCATCCGGTTAATACGAAAATTACTGTAATTCTGAAAACATCTGACACGGAGATGAAATATGGAGAGCCAAAATTTTTTAATAATGGATAGACTCAATGCGAGAAAGAAATCGTAGACGTGTATGACAGAGATATACGAATATTATCGTTGGCTGAAACACCGTGCACCTGAGAAATGGTTGTTTCCTGTGTACAAACTTTTCCGCTGAATCGTTCCAACACACAAGTAAGGACGCACATGTTATTTTCCGGGGAACCGGCTATTACGGTAATGAAGCTTCCATAATTAAGCATAATTAGATGCGTGCTGCAATTAGCTCGCGTAGTTTGTTCGCGCAACAAGGCACTGCGCATTACGCCAAATAATTGACTGTGCAATCGTTAATTCGGATTAATCAGCGGTAATTAACCCGCTGGCAACGTCACACCGTGCGTACGTCTTGCCAGCTCTTAGAAACTCCAAAACTCTGCGTCTACGAAAGCTAAATAGTCCACGCTACCCCTTAAAGTACCTTTCATGGAGCAAAACCAACAAACGGTTGTTGGTTTTAAGGTGGTGTTCATAGCGAAAAGAAACATTAAATGCTGCGTACTAAAAATTCTTGTCCTGTGGGCATTTTAAACTGCATTTCTATTAAACTCATCGAAACGATGGCTTCCCAGAATTCTTCTCTTTGAATTATCACGTGTTCCGGCTTTTTTTATGATGACGTCTTGATCATTAGAGGCGGTATGGTACTGAAGACAATGAACGGGAAGGAATTCGATCATGGCTTTTTGAAGGAAACATTCCGGCATTCATTTGGAGTGATTTGAGGAAACCATGGAAAACCAAAACCTGGATACCTAGACGAGTATTTGAACCGACATCATCCCGAATGAGAGACCAGAGCGTTACCGCTCACCCAACACGCTCGGTACGTGTCCCGGAATTGAACGCAGCATATCATAGGAAAGAAGTAAGATGAGGTTTAAGATGAGTGAGTTTCAGATCACCGGTAGCCACATAAATTTCTGTTTCTAGAAATCTGTAAGATCTAGATAGTTTCTAGAGCATTTGTTTCTCCATTCTCAGGAATAGGCCAATAATTTCTTAGTTGTGAAAGAATCTATTCTTCAGCAGCCAGTCCTACCAAGTATATTATTCTAATGAAAGACTAGGAATTAAAAGCTATTTGAGTTCTTTCACATATCATCACTATGAAAGATGCAGATACTCCCTATGACGAGACCACGAATGGCGGCCACGAGAAACTTCTATTGGTTTCTCAAATAAGACGTAGTAACTATAAGAACAAAGCAAGGTTTTTTAACATCTTTAACAAAACACCCCAGTGCAAGTTTTATGCAGTTTATCATCAGTCAGTACTGAAGTAAGAGATAAATAGTGTTGTAAGTGCTGTAATTTTCAGCAGATCATAATAATCTTTTGCATAAAAATAATAGTTGCTCCTCGTTTAACACGTGCAAATACAAGACAGCAGGATCGAATTGGGAATGAGTTAGGATTTTCTGGAAAAAACGGGAGGTAACGTGACAAGACACTTTATGTGGCAATATGGTCTAACTAAACATTTGAAGCAGTCGTATATGGTGCACAACTAAAAGGGGAAAGGTGAGAGAGTGTATAAAATATTGCAGCCGATAAGTGATATAACTGATATTGGTTATAATCTCAGGAAAAAAACGAAATAATAATACAAATCGTATATGCCACACGATTTAATCCCAATCTCAATAACATCATCAATAGCCAATTCAACCATTAAAGGAAGGGGTCTCTTAGATTAATGAGTTCAGGTTGAATTTTAGCAGTCTTCTCCGGGTAGATCGATTTTGGTTGATCCACTGCTAGCTAACTCCAGCAGCCCTGCATACGTTCTTGTCCCATCATTCTGGTGGTCTTCCTCTCTGTCTCTTGATGATCTCTTGGGCTCCACTCTAACACTGCTTTGGTCCATCTTTCGTTTTTCATCCGATCAATACGGCCATCCCATTGCCATTTCAAAGAGACTGTCTTCTCCAAGATTTCTGTGGCTCCCGTAACTGCTCTAATGTAGGTTGCTCTCTTCTTGTCTTTTCTAGCTGACCCTAACATTTACCATTCCATAGCTCTAAATATATTACTTTAAATGCGGAAGTTTGGATGGATGTTCGTTATTCAATCACGCCGTATCGTTCAACAGATTTGAATGAAATTCGATACGGATTAGCACATAGGAAATTTTCCTTTTTAAAAAATAAAAATAAAATGAGTAGGTCGTTTTGAATTGAACGAGAATGCGAACACAACGAAAAAATTAAACACAAGAAGATCAAAATCCATTATGTATCGGTAGTTCTCGAATACTACAATGGTCAAATAATTTAAGAAACCGGTACACGTATTAAAAGTCTTCGCGTACGAGGTGGTGGGCCAAAAAAAACTGGTGTTTGCACATTAAAAGAAAGAAAAGCGTTATGGAAGGAAAGGAAGAAAGCGGAAGAATTTCGACGTTCACGGCACCGTTAAACCAATAACAACTATAGAAATATTGGAACTTATAACAGAAATATAATGCAATAGAAGAAGTAAGTGAATTCTGTAATTTAGAAAATAAAATTACAACTGATGGCCCAAGCAAGAATGATGTTAAAAGCAGGATAGCACCAGGTAAAAGAGCCTTCTTGAAAAAGAGAAATATTTTAGTTTCAAATATTGATTTAGGACTAAGAAATAATTTTATAACACTATGCATGTAGCACAGAACTTTATGGTAGCGAAGCATGGACTTCAGGAAAACCAAAAAGTTGAACAATTGAAGCATTTGAAATGTGGTGCTATAGAAGGATGCTGAAAATTAAGTGGACAGACAAAGTACGAAACGAACGAGTTTTGTAGATGATGGGAGATGAAAGAAGAGTCTTACAGAAAGAAGAGACACGATGGTACGTCATATTTTGAGAGAGACATGCAGGATTGGTTAATTTGTTAGTGGAGGGAACATTCGAGGATAAGAACTGTGGAGGAAGACAGATTAGAATTAAGCAGATAATTGAGGACATAGGTTGTAAGTTGAGATCAAGAGGTTAGCGTAAGACAGGAAGGGATGGATGATCGCATTTAACCAGTCGAGAGACTGATAACAGAAAAAAAAACATAGCAATGTAAAATGACCACTGAACTGACAACATACGTAATAGCCATTGATATCCTTTTACCAGTACGACTGTTAATTTGTGTGTCGTATTATCATGCGTTCGGGGTATCTTCTAGAAATATCTGCTGGTTCAGCCAGTGTGCCAGGCAATGTGTTGACGATGTTTCCGGCTAATGGCGGCGATGCAGTCACACTCGCTGTGCTGTATGTGCCAAAGGACGCTAAGCCTGCTGCACAACGCGGGCCGCGACGGGAGTTGAGCTGAGACCTACCACTCGGCGTGCCGTCCTCACTAATTACTTTAATGGCACTCCGTGTATATTGTGTTAAAACGGTGGCGTGCATTATACCGGTAATTGCCTCATTACGAAGGTGCATACGCTTCTCTTCTGTCAGTTATGACGGCTTGGTCTACCACGGAACCTGAAAACTTCACATAGAAGTCTCCGATACCATTTGGATTTAAACTGTTCAGACTAACACCTCGTTTTGTGGCATCTGCCTACCGTTGATAATTCTCCTTCTCATTTGTTACTGTTTCATTGTGAAATAACTAGTCACGATACGTAAACTATGTAATAATGTTGATCGTCTTAATAACTTCAGAACTGAGATTGAAGAGGAAAAGGTGGAAAGTTCTCGGCCGGGCAGAGAGATAGCATTACTGTCAATACTGATATACCTGTCTCAATAACTAACGTCAAATCGAAAACTTGATGTGCGAAGTAGTTTTCTTAATACGGCGTTTAATGTAAGCATTTTGTGTCTGTACCATCGAAATGGATAAAAATGAATATTATAATGTCAAAAATTCTTCCTTTTGGACTCCTCATCCTAAACGAAGATTCATCCAAAGTTGGTAAAAGTTTACATTGAATTTACTCCTTCGTTTGCAACAGCGGCTGAATTTAAATCTCTTGAAGATGACTCATTGGATGGACGACAAAAACCTTCAACCACGTATGAAACCTTAGTACAAAATATGGTGTTTAAAGGTTTATTAAATTGTTTAGGGCGTAGGCATATCACATGAAATGATATGCTACATTCTTCATGTAGAATAAAACATAGAAAGTTTTGAGCACTTTTTAAGAACTTTTTTATATATAAAGTTTTGAAAAGTATCCTACCGATTTTGTGCGTTGATTTGTTACTATGGAAGAGACGTGGTCCACCACCACACGCAAGAAACGAAACGGAAATCAAAACAATGGGTGGAAAACGACGGCTCGGCGCGGTAACAGGCGAAGTCAGTTTCACCTGCCAGAAAGGAACTGGGCTGCAAGAGGCTAAAATTAACGGGTGACTACTATGCATGTCTTCTGGGCAAACTAGATAAAAAAAAAAAAATCGTGAGAACAGATCTTAACTAAAAAAGAAAAGACATCACCTTTTATCATGTCAATGCACCTGCCCACAAAGATGTTTAAGTACGAAATGTTGAAATATGAGTCATGTTTACCATACTTGGCCTTTTCTAACTTTCACAAATTTCCAGATCTAATGAAAGTTTGGTTGGAAAACGTTTTCAGTCAAATGAAGAGGTTATAGAAGCCGTAGATGGTATTTTTCAGATCTTCCAGAATCTTTCCAGAATCGCACTGCAGGGATGGAATTCAACCATTGGAGAAATGTTGGACGAAGTTCATTGAACTAAAGGGAAACAGCGTAGAAAAATAAATGGGTTTGCGAACAAAAAAACGTCTCTTCCATTGGTAGGCCGAGAACTTTTCACCTTACCCACGCATAATTATCTTTGTAAAGTAGGGATAAGGGACTTTATAAATGAACTGGTTTGATGATAGAACGATTATAGCCACAATTATCGAAGACAGTATCCGCAGGAAACGTCGCCATCTTTATATGCGAACCTAGTTTGGGAAAGTTTTCTTATGACGACCCAGGAAGATTGCTTCAAGTTTACGTAGAGTGCAGTAATCATTAGAGTCTTTGTTCCTTAAAGTACCTTAGGTGTAAGTAGGTTGGCAGTAAATGAGACGATGCAACCGCCCACGCGCCGACCGGGGTCCCACTACACAGTGGCGCGACTGTAATAGTTATTGATGGTTTGATCCCTGGTGACGCTGAGGGAGCCGTGCTAGTGGACAGCCAGCACTTAGCGGGCACCGCAGGGAACATGACCGGCACCAGCGGTGCACCAAAGAAAGCTCCTCTATACGATAATAGAAAACGGGACCTGCTACGCAACTTTCTTCGAAATACCTCACTTGCAAGAGTTCTCAGTCAATTTGAAACATAATTTGTCATTTCAGTAGGCGTAATTTATGTTGGTGGATATAAATCCAAATTTAAGTCCATAAGCTAAATAGATCACGCAGCACGAGATTCATTCAGATGGATTAATTGTTTACACAGTGGTAGATTCCGAAAATTTTCTAGTCATCTGTACTGCTAGATGACTTGCTTGTGTAACACTGTTTGAGCAACACTCAGCCACGTTGTTCCCATGATGAGCTCCATGCTAATGTTATCAGGTCAATAAGAATGTTCATTACGCGTCTGGCAATTCAGGTTTCGGATTTTCATATTTTCCCGAATTCTCTCCAGGCGAATGCAGGGATGATTCCATCTAAAGGCCCAACCATCCCTCTTCTCTAACGATCTCGTAAATAGCACTAAGAAGAGAGAAGACGTTTAACATTTAACTGAAATGTTAACTTCATCTCACTTTTCACACATTATTAAAAAGAAACATAAAACTAGATTTCTATAATAATTTTAAAAGCAACAATTTGTAGCGTTGATGATAAATAACAGCTGTTATTGGTATCTGCTTGTAATCAAGTATAAGCAGCGACGTGTTTAACAAATTGTAGTTCTTCTAAATTCACTAACAATAACTGACCATACTGTAATGATACCGACGCCAGCATAGTGATTTACATCAATCGAACCCATGTTAGTTTCACAGCACTGTATTGAAGAAAGTGATTGCAAAAACTTATCATGTCGTTTTATTCTCTCTTGCTTTAAATTACTTGTTCAATAGTCACTATGCATGGAATAATTCAAAATTAACTTATTTGTTATTCAGATTTACATACTTTTAGTCGAAATTCCAATGGTGGAAATGGAAATAGTGAAATTTCAGGAAACTTTTTAGATATGTCGAGGATGATGCCCAGAAGAAATGGTAAAAAAAAAATTCAAATGGATCTGACCAAGTTTATTGGCTTTAGACGCATGCTCAGTAAGAAGAGTGCCCGCCATAAGCACCTATACATTCGTGGATCCTCACCGGCATTGAATCAATAAGTGTTAGGATGTCTTCTTGGGGTACGTCTCCCTACGCCTGCATTTCTTATGCAGTCAGTTGTTGCACAGTTTGTGCTGGGTGACCATGTGACCTAATGTGTCTTGCCATGGCATCCCAGACATGTTCTATTGCGGACTTTGCGGGCCAAGCCATGCTGGTAACCCCTTCAAGACTAGTGTTATAATGGCCGGAGTAGGAGGACAGGCATTATCCTGTTCGAAGATACTGTTTTGTATGGTGCACATGAAGGGTATCGCAATAGGGTGCACGTCCTTGTCCACATACTGGCAGGCTACTAATGTGCCTTCAACAGCAACCAACTCAGTCCTGCTGTCGTAATTGTCTGCCCCCAAACCCGGACACCAGGGGGAAAACCTGTGAGACGTTCTGAAATCACAGCAGGATGCGCCCTTTGTACACTATGCCGGGGTACATCTTGTTAATTATCATTTTGCCACAGATAAAATCGGGACTCGTCACTAAACACAGATGTATGACAGTCACGTGTCCAGTTGCGTTTTGTGGTACACCAGATTAGACGTTGATGGCAGTGAAATTAGGTTAATGGAACACTTTGCATACGGGTCAGAGAGTGTTAACCAACTTCAAGCAATCAGTTTACAATCCTCCGTGGGATGACTCTTCCTATAACCACTGCTCGGATCTGGGCTGCGGTCGCCCGTCTGTCATCCGTAAATTGAGTGGTCTTCACGTGCTGTTGTCCTCCTGAGTAGACTCGTGCTAGCTCTGCGAGTAGTGGAGCCTTCTCTGTCCACTGTGTAACAAGTCTTCGTACTGAGATTGCACTACGGCCAGCCTTTCAGGAGGTATCATGACTTGCACTCATTTCAAACATGCCAACTATCCGACCTCGCTCAAAGTCAGACATTTGGATGTGCGGAATAGTCACTCTTCGCCTTGACATACTTGCTAACCAAGAACTTATGGACAAAAAAATACCATGTTACATCACAGTGTTCACCACTTATAAGCTAAACAACATAGGAATTTTGCACAGTAATAATACCTTAATTCGCAACTGTTACAGGTACAACTTTCAAATTTTAATCATTTAATGGTGATACGTGAGATCATATTTCTTACATTTATCACAAGTCTATGTGGTTGCAACTCCTACCAGTCCCGCCAAGGAATAAATATTTATATAACACCACTTTATAATATTTATGGGTGTCAGCCGATCACTGTATTAAGTATCTGTCGTTTAATTCCTTGCGTGTACATAGTTAATAGGCGCTGTCCTCCAGATAAAGGGTGGAGTCTGGTGGTTGAGCGGAAATGCTCGGACCTGGTATTCCGGAAGACGCGGGTTCAAATCAGCAAATTTCGGCTTTACGTGGTTTCCCGAAATCCAAGCGAATGACGCATGGTTCCTTCGAAAGGTCACGACCTAACTGCTTCCAGTTCCTTGTTCCAAATTACCGCCTCTATTAATGACGTCGTCGTCAAAGAGATAACCAAAGGTTCTGCCGCCACCAAGCCGACTCTGCCGTCCTTTCCCTTTGATTCTCACAGAAATCATATAACTATTTTCTTCTAAAAAGAAAATTCGTTACAAAATGATTATAAAGATTAAATTTAAAATGTAAAGCAGATGTATGGTGGGGGTTAGCTCACATAGTGCTCATAAACAGAGTGCTGAATAAAGTGTGCAGTACTTTACTTCAGTCGTCCTGATATGCCTTCGTTCATCCACATTTTGTGCACAAACAGAGTGTAATGACACTTTTTAATATCGCACCCTGTGAGAATATTAGGGTTAGACAAATTCTGAAATGTTTACGCTGCAACTTAATGTAGCCGAATTATGTGACATCCATAAATTCACTATTATAGCGAATATTTTCGTGACCACAATCATTTTGGAAAACTATCATTAAGCAGTTAACTTAGCATGCGATAAATATCTCCTGCCCCTGCATTAGCCTCCTTTAATCTGAATCTGGTTCCTTTTTCAGCGCCCAATCCTGCATACAATCGAAGTGTCAACGTTTCCCCTCGCAGAGTTGATTTGCTTCGAATTTCGCCACAGGAAACATTCGTTTCGGGCAGGAAATAAAGAGCAGCTTGTTCCTCTGCTTAGCAGTTTTATCACAATTTTTGATCGAGAGCGATCGTTATTTCATCGGATGACATCATCTTCGAAACGAAATTTGTGAGGAAACGATGTAATGGAATGTTAAACGAAAAATTAAAGCCTTAATCACTGGAATTTTCAGCTCCCGCTGTCCGTTGACAGCTAGACAATTTCGATTCGTCAGCAAAACACTTTTAATAAATAAATGCTTTTGAATTGCGTACGAATACCACCACATAATTATTTAGATACAGGAGTAAAATTTATAACAATTAATGTACATTTCAGATACATTTTGTAAACGTTATTAAGACAAGAAACAGTCCTCTCCCACCTTAGCTTATAGCTGATTGTTTCACAAAGCCTAATTCTTTGATATTACACTGCAACAGAAAAGTTGCAGATGGCCTGTATTTAGTTTCCACTGCAAAATTACTCCAATACAGAGTAGCAACAAATTATTATCATTGACACAATCGTTAGAAATGTACATACTTAATAAATTTACCGTAGCTCAGAACTAATGCCATATAATTTTTTTTGTTTTTTTTGTTTTGTAACTGCTTTACGTCTCTTGCAAGGATGGGGGCAAGGAATGGGAAGGAATTCGGCCATGGCCTTTTGAAGGAAGCATCCCGGCATTTGCCTGGAGTGATTTGGGGAAACCACGGAAAACACAAATCTGGATGCCCGGACGGGGATTCGAACCGCCGTGCTCCCGAATGCGAGGCGAGAAGCCATATAAAAGTTGAGAAAATGCTAATACAGAATAATCGATAACCTGGGCGGTAAAATTGCATATTCACAGGCAAATCTAGAGATATTCAGTTACTTAACATGATTCATTCCTAAGCACATCATCATCTGCGAACATTAAAACTCAAAAGAAGAGTAAAAACTGTACAAGTATTTTACCAGCAGCTTATTATGGACATTCTGTGGGTCGTTTCAGTGGTGGCTGGATCTAAAGCCTATACAATACGAGTAGCAGAAAAGGTAGTTTATTGGGCTGTTCATCTCATCGCAATTGAATCACACTGTGTAGTAGCAATCAACATCGATTTCAAAAAGTAAATGTGTACGGCTCTGCTTATCGTGAAACTTTGTATGGTCGAGGGACTGAGTCTTCATTTACCGCGCATTTTGGCTCTGTCGTTGGTGCTCCTTTCTTTTAACGTCGAATCTGCAAGATACTTTCAAAGCAGAATTAAAGATGATCTTAAGTGTCTGTAAACATTCCGGAGCTGAAATATATTTCAACAGGAGACAGTATAGATCAGGAAGCAGAGCGTCTAACCACGGTCCTGACCACTAACTTGCGACCTCCGATGAAGCCGAAGTTTTTTAATTCGAACGTCCGAAATGGCTCCCCAGGCCTACTCAGCCTGCTATCCAATGAGTACTGAGGAAGAAACTCCGTGGAAGGTAAAGAATCACCGCAGCGTGCCGTTGATCCCGTCACATCCCTTCTAGTGCCGAATAGGTTGTAATGGAATATGGAGATCTACCTACGCAAGCCCTGCAGGATGAGGCAGCTGCCGTAGGAACCTCTTAACCTTTATCATTGGTTTTCAGAGCAGGTACCTCAAAAGCGAGCAGTCAAGTCGGCGTTAAACAATTATATCACATTGATACTCCTTCTCCACTATACCTATGTCTGTCTCTTACCTAGCCTGGTGGGTGAGCAATAACGCTCTGGCCTCGCATTCGGGAGATTTGGAATTTCCATGGATTCCTCAAATCACTACAGACGAATGCCGGGATGGTTTCTTTAAAAGTACATGACTGAAGGCCGAATTCCTTCTCGTTCCTTGTGCCCACTCCTTTCTGGTGTCTAATTACCTCGATGTCGACAGGGCGTAAGACAAAAACAAAACAAAAAAGACTTTTGCCTCTTGTGTTTTTCTAAACTTCATTTGTTACATATATTTGTTGAGCAGTAGATACATGAACGGCAAGTTAGTTTTATTTCTGAGTAGTGAAGGCCTGCAGCTGGACTTCTGGACTTCATTTCGCGTTCGGAAGAGGCTGTGGGGGTCTAAAGAGCAACAAGGGCTGCTCGCCCTCAAGGGCGCTTGAGGGCCGCCACCAACTTCCTTCGCAGTGCTCGCATACACACGGCAAAGTAGTTCCACCATCCCCCTTCAGTCTGGACGCTTTATTTGGCTTCCCGCTCAAGCGGCGTTCCCCGACGCATTTCTCTAAACAAGGGGCTGCCTTGGCGTTTAAAATACTCCGCAGACGGGAATAGTCCACTGGAGTTGTGAGCTACGCTCTTGAAGGCCTTTGCGAGGAACTGACCTCTCTTATTTATCATGTCGCTTTATCTTTACCGACAGCAACTAATAATTTTCATCATGCTGGAAGGGATAAAAATATTACAAATGTGTAACGGTAGTTCAGTCTTCAGGCTACAAACGCAACTTTCAACTGCTGCAATCTGTAATTTTTTTTATTATTATTATTTGTTCTCATCCTATTTAATGTACCAATCCTTACAACGTTTTATGAGTAAAATTTTCAGTTAAATTAAAGTAAGAAAACATTAATTTGAATTTGACTGCAAGTTGAAATAAAAAAATTTCATTATTATTTCAGTCTTTACTGCATGCACTGGATTATCTTTTATCCAGTTTAAAGAGCGGTAACTCCTTCCAGCATAACTTTAGATGACGTATCAACAGAGTGTAGTCCTGACTGTGATAATATTTGTCATACCTGAATGAAGTTTTAATCACTTTACCGATGTTAACTTAGAATGTGAATACTTATAAATGTTACACAGGTAGAATCTCATTTATTATTATTACTTTCAGTTTCGCAATGTTTTTAGCCAGATAGATTTTTTTTCTGATTACATTCTGAGCGAAGTGATTGCTACTGCATAACCACAAATACAAATAAATTACAAAAGATTGACGGTGAAACGATTAAGAAATCAGCATATTACTTAATTATACAATTTTTCACTAGATTCTCCCTGCTTTTTCCCTCCATTTCTTATCACTAAATTTCTTCACAATTCTTCTTCAGATACACCTTTTAGCATTTTGGCCTCAACTTCGATACATAATTGATTCAAAAAAAAAAGCCTTCTTCCATAGCTGCGTTAGCAGAAGTATTGTACAGTAATCAGTTTCGACGAATTTTGTGAGAACTGTATAAAAACCATGAACCACACCAACTGTATCTACGTTCCACTCTATACATACCTCGATTTAGTGCCATCTAAGAATTCTCTACTTAATATTTCACCTCCATCACTATTTTTTCATGTAGAGTGAAGGACCCTTGTCAAATCAACGTTCCTCTGTAACACTAATATTGTGCAATTCAGTACATCACACAGATTAGCACAAGGCATACGTATAAAAATTTGCAGGAAAGTCCATTCAATAGGTGATCGATTACATATTAGGTCATAATTTAAATTGTAATGAGCATGTCTCAGACGTACTAATGCGATTGTGTGCAACCACATTTGTAATGCGTACAATCCCATCCATAGGTGACCTCACTATGAAAAAAAAAAAGTTTATTTTGCATATTTACTCTTTCTCGTCACAGACAATAAGCTTCTATGGCAATTCAACTCATAGAGTCGAAGTATCAGGGCCAGAAGCGAGTAACAAGAATTATGTGTTGGGAGAGCAGTAGAACTGCACGCAGAACTGTGCAGGAAATAAGGATTTTTAAAATTGGTGGCCGAGTATATACACATACATTTTAATGCCCTATGTAATTACCAATAACACTTTTTTTTAAAGGAGTAGTAAAACACTCAATTATGGCACTAGAAGTAAAAATGATCTTTACAAGGATTGCAATTCGTTGTCACTTCCTAAATAAGGGGTAAGTTATTCAGGGATAACCAATCTTCAACACATATTAAACGTGGCGGGGGTTAAGATTAAATTCAGTGAAAAATTAAGAGAATTTTTAATTGATAACTCTTTCTAGTCCATAGAAGAACTTTTTCCATAAGCACTTTCAAACTAATTGTCAGCGTCTTATATAAATGCAGTTTTTATAAGTAATCTACTTATTATTCTGTGACAGTGCCTCATCTGGTGTATACATCTATTTTGTTATATAATTATTTTGCTGGAAATTGACTGGGATTTACGGAAAAATGGCTGAATTGTATTGAAGTGAGAGAGAGTCTGATATGCGGTTGAAATACAAATGTTCAACACGCACGCAACACATTTTAATTGTCTCGCAGGGGATAAGATTAAATTGGGAAAAAGTGATAGAATTTTTAATTGAGAACTGTTTCTAGTCTACAGAAGAATTTCTTTCAATCTACGAAATGATTGCAAGTATTTTTCATAAATATATGTTATGTTGCTTCTGGGTCTTTAGCGCCCCTTATAAATGTAGTTTTTACGGTTAATGTATTATTGTTCTGTCACAATGTATCTTGTGGTGTATACATGTATTTTGTTGTGTAATTACTTTGCTTATAAATTGACTTGGATGGCTGAATTGTATTGAAGTAGAGAGAGAGGCTGAGTGGTACGCTGTCGTATCTTAAACTTATGAGAGGTGTTTGAGAGTTAGGTCGTACTGAGGTGCAGTGTGGTGTGTGATGTTTGCTGCAGACGAGTCGGGATGCGAGGCAGACATGGCTGAGGGCGCGCCCGCTCCTGAGGAGGACAGCGGGGACGCCATGTTGGCCGCCGCGGCGCCCGCCACAGCGACCGTCAAGAGGGAGCCGACGCCCGTCATCGTCAAGACAGAGGAGGTCAGTCTGGCAACACCGCAATTATTATACCCTGTTCACTCCCAACTGGCGGTTCAAGGTCATGTCCTCCTCGTCACCCCCTCCCTTCCTAACTCACCGAGTTGACCACTGTGTCCAGGTAAGCGAGTAGTATATTTCCCCTTCGGAGTGGGGATAGAGCAGACTGATCATTATCCGCCTCTGTTAAATGAACGGGTCATAGTCTACACAGAAACCATTTAAGCAGTAACAAGAGGAACTTCTAAATAAAAATCTGTTTTCGTTAAAAGTGATTTCACCACACGTTTCTACCATCTACAAATGTGATAACATAAAGTTACTACGCTGTATGATGTTGAATTTCAAAGATTATACCAATTTATGGTTTGTAGCTTTGAAGCTGAGGGTTAAAAGACTATTTAATGCTTCAATTATGACACGTGGTACTTCGAGCACTGAAAAATATAACGGTTCGTAAATGTGAAACTTTTGATTTATCGGTGAGCAAAGAGAATTAACATGGAAATTGAACAAAAGAAATCTTCTCTCGGCAGATTGCTCTACAGCAAGGCTGCCCAACCACAGGGCGAAGCATTTGAATTTTCCCGCCAACAGCAGCGATCTAGAATATTCTAGCTCAAAAACCACTGCAAAAGTCTCATTGATGTATTTTACTTTTTTTTTACTTTTTGATTATACTTAGAAAATACACTTATAATCTCCCATTGATGTTTTTTTACTTTTTGGTTCTAATTAAACTATGTTACTTATATCTATATTTTATTTTATTTTTTCCTTACTGCTTTACGCTTCGTCGACGGCTAAGGTCATTAGAGGCGGGATGGGACTGGAAACAAGGAACGGGAAGGAATGCGGCCACGGCCCTTTTGAAGGAAGCATTCCAGCATTCGCCTGGAGTGATTTGGGGAATCCATGGAAAAGGCAAATCTGGATGTCCGTACGGGGATTCGAACCCGCGTCCTCCCGAATGCGAGGCCAGAACGTTAACCGTTCACCCACCACGCTCGGTTTATTTTGTTTAAATATCTATTGTAACTATATACAAATATTAGGTGGGGCGGTTAACACAGAGCAGAAATTGAGTCCCGCAGGCTAACTTAGAATCGAAATTGTTGCCCATCTCCAAAATTGGTTGGGCAGCCTTGCTCAACAGGACCGCTGTAGGGTCAATTAGAGGATATAACACAATGTAGTAAATAGGTCGTTCATTTTTTTTTATGGTTCGTCGACGTCGGGGTCATTGGAGGCGGAAAATGACTGAGGGATAGGAACGGTAAGACAATTGGGGGCTATGGCCTTTTGAAGGCAATATCTCGGAATGATTTCAAAAAAAAAAACATGGAAAACCGAATCTGGATGGGCGGACGAGAATTCGAACTTGTGTTCTCGCAAGCGCGTGGCCAGAACGTTACCGCTCGTTCACGACGCTCGGTCAGATCCTCGATAACCGTACTAAAGTTCTTTCTGATGATTACACTGTACTGCGTTGTCGGTAACTTCTGATACGATAAACGTATACAAAGAGACAACAGTATCGGATAGTTACGAAGTATCATTCAGAAATGAGCAACGTCTATGCACACAATTACTTCCTACGCTCTGATAAACGGTTAACAGTTTGTACACTATGCCACCATGTATTCTCCAGACACAGTATTTCTTCGTTCGTGTCCCAGCATCCCCATTCCGTTGCTCGAAATTGCTTTCCCTCTCCAACAAAGAGGTAGATCGCGAATCAATTCTGCGTAACTTTCTCCGATCAACGGAGATTGGCGGTACGTGAAAACAGATAAAAAAATTGGTAAAAATGTTTATATAGCACTAGTATGCTATTCACTAAAATGGTCACAAACGCTGGTAGTGTTTCAGCTCGCAATCTAATTGGCTGTCGACAAGATCACCAGTCTAAGAATTTTAGATATGTTCCTCACTCTTTGTTTATAACTATTTCGCTTCCTTCTTCAAACTTGATTCCTCACAGTTCTGTGTCTTTACCAGTCCCTGCGTGAAAACCAAAACTCCCCTCACGCAAATATCTCAGTATATATTTCTGGGGGTGACAGCTCAACTTCACAGCCCTAGATGGCCAACCGGCATTAGCCATTCATGAAAATCGCTGTCACCAGCTTCTCCAGGTGCGTGAGACTCGCTGAATCCGTTCGGAAAGCCTGGCTCCACGCAGAGTCGCGATAGGCTTTTCGTTCCATTGTTAATAGTCTGCCCTTTAGGTTGGGTGGTAAAATACCTGTCTCAGTGCACCCAGGCCATTTTTCAAAAGTATTAACGTGAAAATTTAGCCACGAAACTTTACGCCACTGGTCGCGTACACACTTTTTCACATTTTAATGGTCATACCATCAAGATTATGTGACTTCCAATCGAAGCTGTGAGGGTGATAACAGCTCACAGTGTGTTATGTATCATCCAGCACAATATTTACTAGTTCAGAACGAATTATACGTTAGTAATTTTTCTACTTATTGTTCTCCCAGTTTTACTCAAACCCACTGTCACTTTTCTCTGTTAATTCTATACATGATTAAATAAATTTGATTTAAACTTTGGCCTCACGCACGTCAGATAAGAGGTAATATTTTATTTTGATTAATGTATTAGTTCATGGCTGAAACAGATATAGCTCTTGAATAAACAACAAATTAAAAATAAACTAAATACACTATAACTGCGCAAGCACTTATGAAATCCAGTTTTTTTTCATAGATCAACAACTGACAAAATAAACTTAGAAAAGTATGCGAATGTTCATCTTCAGAATTATACTACCAATAGTAATATGAGCTATCAAGTTACATAACTTTCACCTCTGCGTATTTTCGTTCAATAGTTAATGCTTCACAGCAACGTGATATACTCAAAAATTCGATTCATCTGAAACATGCAGAAGACATTATTAAAAAGTAAGGAAAGCTCATCTTTGAATTAATATAAATAAAATAACTTTTTCTACATAGCCTCCGGTATTGTCTACACAATTTTTAAATTGTTTTCATATTAAAATTTGTTGTGCATTTACGTAATTAATTCCAATTGAAGTCTGACGAGTCGTCGTTGTTAAATAATTTCTTCGCACGTAAATCTCTTACATAGCGACAAACCAGGAGTACACAGAGACTGTCCGTAGCTGTCCAGTTTAATGCTTCCGATTTCGCTTGCTTAGCAGTGGAAGTGTGGAGACTAGCATTATAGTGGAGAGTCAGAATCCTGCTTCTCCTTCGGCCTCTAACTCACACGAGAATTCGAAATGTTACCCAGTGTTCACAGTCGTTTTTCAACCAGAAAATGGACCTACACAACTGCTTTAACGTCTGAAGGGCTATAATTAAAACCTAGTCACCAAAAAAATGAATTATTGTCTGAGCTCCTTCACCTTTTGTAGACAATTCCATACTCAAGTCAAGATCTTTACCGAGAGTGGTAGGTGAGTGGTAATGTTGTAACAACACATTCGGGAGCCAGCTGGCTAGAATCCCCTTCCTTCCGACCATCCAGATTTGGATTATTCATGGTTTCCCCAAATCACTCTAGGTGAATGCCGGGATCGTTCCTTTACAAGGCCATGTCCGAATTCATTCCAGGGATAAAGCATTAAACAAAACAAAACAAAACAAAAATACACATCTTAGTTTCGGCAATATGTGAGAATGCTTATCAAAAATACACATTTAGTTTCAACAATACGTGAGAATGCTAATAAAAAATGCTCTACTGCAATGTGTTCTAAACTCTTTTGATTATCAGCACTTACACACTTTTGAACTGTGTTAAACATTATTGGTTTAATTCTTAATCTGATTTTCGTAAGTTTGATACTTATTATATGATTTTCTGAGTAATTTACTCCAGTTGCTACATCAATTTCACTAGTAAGTAGTTTGTCTTCGTGGATAAATTCTATAATTCTGAAAATTGTCTACTGTGTGATGCTAGATTCGGTCTTGCGTGTGCGAGTGAGGTTAGATGCCATTGTCTGATTTTCACAAAAGAATTTATACCATTTTTCCGCTTCATGCTTCGCTCTGCTGTGCACTCAGTCTGTACAAAGTTCTATTAGTTTAACTCCTTCATGTACGAGAAACTTAATAGTTATGCCTTGCGCAATCGACACATGAACCTCCCGTTCGCTCATCATGATAATAAGTATACAAACGACTAAACAAACAAGCTTGTAGAGCACTTAGAGTGCCAACGCAATCATTCCCAACACTCGTTGTTGCGACATAACGAGCGTTTAAATATTTTCTACCTATTTCAGATGTCGTTCACATTTGTCGATTCACGTATTAACAGATGTAGAGTGAAGGAATCTATTGAAATGAGGGGTCAGAATATCTTCTTTCTAGTCGTCATTTATTTTTATCATAGAATTCTCATTTTTAACTGATTAGTGTGTATCACCTCATTGAAAGCAGTGGCCAACTTGTAGGCTAAAAACAAGTATACAACTTTCACAGACCAGAACACAGTAAAATACTGACCCCGGAATTCTTCAGAACAAAGCCTCTGTGAACTAGATGCGGTATGCTTGAAACGTGTGGCAACAAAATCGATCCAAGTCAGCACGAAGGTCGTCTTCAGTTGGCTGCTTTGGCCAGCTACGAAGCTGAAGCCATGTTTACGTTTGGCAACCTCAAGTCAACTTGTGCTAATTCCCGACCGTTTGGTTCTGAGTCAACCAGCGTGAAATCTGCGCTGGCCAAGTAGTTTAACAGGCTGTCCATTTGCAAAGGCAGAGTGCTCGAAGTAGTATGCAACCAGTGGTACACTAGGATTATAAAGTAACCACAGCGTATTCCTACTCTCTATACAGACCATGAAACGCAGCATGTCGTTATTCAGAGTGGTCACAACTTGTTTAGAAAGAAGGAAATGCATAAATATAAAAGGGCGATAAAAATTAGATGAGCTTTTATGTAAAACGAAACACCGATCGATGTTACGTCGAAATCGTCTGTAATCATCACACATCGGTTTGTAACATTAAATGTGTCACGTTGAACGCAGTAATGTGTTAATGTTCTGAGTTTGACGCTCAATACTCATACTAGAAAAAATGGCTGTTCTGTATTTTGGAGGTGGTTACTGCTAACTTCACATCTTTTCGAGATTGCTAGCATCTTTGAGTAAAAACTACTCATTCTTCAAAAATCTAGCAAAATTATTCTAATCTGTGTAGATTATGCTCGCTGAATCTTATATGTCTCTTCATGAGTCGAAAGTAATTGTATCTTTGAGAAATCCTATAAGAAAAAATATTTTAAAATGTGGGTGACATTTATTACTCTTCTCCATACAGATAGAACCGCTAGTTAAAGAATTTTTCACAAAACATGCATAAGTAATGTAATTTTCTAGTATTAGCAGACTTCTGAGAATTTAGACATTTATGACAAAAACTAACAGCGTTGAAAGGAAATTTAGTACTATCTAAATAACAACGGTTTAATTTTGAAACCACTGTAATAAAAAACTGTATTTTTCATTCAAACAATACTTACGCTTTAGTACTATATTAAGCATCTTATTGCCCAGAAAGACCTACAATAGGAAAAATGCAAAAGAGTGTGTGTGAAAAAAAAAAAAAAGTACTACAGGCTGCAGAATGAATTTGGTAAAACACTTTAGTTAAACCGAACAAATTTCATTACCGAAATTGTAAAATTGAAATCGTTTAGACCACAAAATAATTAGAGAATATAACATTATCTGAAGGTTTTAAATGCTATTTTCTCTTAAGTGCATATGAAAATTTACTCCTATCTAATAATTAGGTAAAATGAGCCAGCTATGTTGTCTCTGATTTTAAACACAATAAATCTCTCTGCAACGAATTTTAATCTCCATGTACAATGAATAACCGATGTAACTATTGAGTGGAATCATTTTGTTCATACATTTTTAAAATACATATATAGAATCTTGGGAAATGTAGTTTGATCGCTGGCTTCGATGACATTCATCATATCAAATTCCGTCCTCTTAAATACAAGTACTGATTTGACTTTGGTTTGCTCATAGGAGGTAGTTTCTGATTATTTCAAAGAAACTGTATAGTCGTGATAATCATAAAAAAAAATCACGTTAATGTAAAACCACCGTCAACTTATATCGTTGATTTACGAGGTCTGACGCAGAATACTCAGCAATTACAGTCTTCATTTACTTTTTTTTTTTTTTTTTGCTGTCATCAGTCTTTCGACTGGTTTGAGGCAATGCTCCATCCTTTCCGATCTTGTGCTAACCTCTTCATCTCTACATATCCCTTACAACCCACATTTTCAATTCTCTGCTTTATATATTCTAATCTCTGTCTTCCTCTACAGTTCTTACCTTCGACTGTTCCCTCCACCAGCAAATTAACTAATCCAGCATGTTTCAAAATATGACCTACCAGCCTCTCTCTTCTTTCTGTAAGCTTCTTCCACAAACTTCTTTCCTCACCCTTTATTTCCAAAACTCGTTCATTTCGTACTTTGTCTGACCATTTAATTTTCAGCATACTTCTGTAGCACCAAATTTCAAATGCTTCAATTTTCTTTCTTTCTGGTATTCCTAAAGTCCATGTTTCGCTACCATAAAGTACTGTGCTCCACACATAGAGTTTTAATAAGTTCTTTCTAATTCCTAGATCAATGTTTGAAACTAAAAATAATTTCTTTTTCATGAAGGCTCTTTTTGCTAGTGCTATTCTGCTTTTAACATCATTCCTGCTTCGGCCATCGGTTGTAATCTTGCTTCCCAAATGACAGAATTCACTTGCTTCTCCAACTGCATTCTATCCTATTTTTATATTTAATCTGCTAGTATTTGTATCATTTCTGCAACATTTCATCACTTTTGTCTTGTTTTGATTTATATTCAGACTATATGTAATTGGGTCTTTAATGCAGTGGTTTCCCGTTGCCTTCTGCATCCCCCTGCCGTTGATCATTTCTGATTCATCCGCCTTTAGGGTCCGCTACCAACCCCAACGGCAAGAGGGTGCCCTGTACCACTCCCCGCTCTTCCGCCCTCCTTTCGGAGGTCGTTGGCAAGCAGTGGGTGGCTCCTTATACCGGGAATCTTTCAGTCGCCAGAGCCTCGTCCATGTAAACAGGGTGCACCACGTGAAGGAGAGGTTGACATTTGGTTGGTAAAAGCTATTATAATCTCTCCCAAACCCTTACACATATAAGTACATTAAACCGACATGAACTTACGAGAAACGTTATCGTAAGAATAAGAAACAATCGTACTAAATTCTTATGTTAAAAATTACCCGCCAGTGTGGCTGGGCACTTTAAGGAGCCATCACATTGGATCGGAGAGGTACAACAGGGTTCGTATACAGACTGTCAAGATTGCGATTTTTAGGAGGTTTTCCGCAATCGTCAAGGGGAATGCCTATACGGTCCCAATGTGCGCCTCATAAATTACACATTACACAAACTAGAAATACATTTATCACACACAGAATATCGTTACACGTTTCACAGACTCATGGCAATAGGTCGACCCCAACACAAGACTACGACATGCCTTGCAAGCCAGTAGTCTGACTGATGAATATGCTTTCAAAATAAGCACAAGAGGAAATGCCGGGGCTGACACGCGAAGGTGGAGAAATTCCGCAAAAGATGGTAATAATGATGATGATGATGACGACTTGTGTTTAGTATTAAGATTTGTTCCACAGAATGTGCTCTAATTAAAGTTTATAACAAAAGTGTTGTGGTCATAAAAATTCGTTCAGAAACAGTCACCTGACCTATCAAGACTTTAATAAACCAGATTGGTGAGAAATAACATTCGGGTGAGAACTTTAGAAAAATCCGGTCATTCCTAACATCTGGAATTCGATTTTAAACGGTCTGCCGTTATAATTCCAGACAATTACCGGGATGGTACCGTGTGTAAAACACATAGATGTCTCATCAATGTTGTTATAGTTTAATTTAATTGCCGAGGAGCATACGCCCAATTGCCTGTTTCCCCTTGCACCTACTTTCTCATTTCATGATCTTTTTATTTAATATTAAATTCATTGAGTGCGATTTCACCGCGCACCTCTACTGACTTTTACGAATTTTAATTTTAAATTCTTTCTGGGTTTCTGATGAATTATTAAGAATTTCCCGTGGTAATTTATTCCCGTCCCTCATTCTTTGCACTAAACCAAATAAATAAAAAAATTCCCACTACCTAAAGCCTGAAATCTAGTTCCAGAATCTCTTCCCTTCCTAGTTCTACTCCTAACTCTTGAACCAATACAAATCCAAGCTAATAGCCAATGTAAACCTTATAAACTCCCAGCACCCTCTTCACCCGTCTCCTGTATACTAATAACTATCAATCCAGCTCATAATTCATTCACTTACTGACTGAGTTCTACGGTAATTTCCTCAAACGAATCTAGCTTCACTTCTCTGCACCCCTTCCGATACTCCAATTTTGTATACTGTAGTAAATCACCCTACTCAGGCATAGTCTGACCAAAGTTTTAATAGTAATAAATATGTTATCTTGTTGCTGAAGGGCAACATCGGTGGCATTAACGGCTTGGGAGTAATCCGAGCAAACGTTCCGACGTATGTCACATAGGAAAAACGCTTTCAGCAGCAGTTTGTACAAATTGTTTTTCTGTCATCAATTGTCGTGGAGTATAAAAATGTATATAAACATTACTGAAAATATCAACACGGAATTAAATTCATATTTTTCACAAATAACACTAGCATAAAATAACATATAAATAAACTTATGATCTACGTATCGACCGATATATGTTTGTAGTTCCAAATTGAAACGTAATGTATAGAAAAACATTTAGAAATGAAATACCGATAACTATTTTTAATCTGTTATCTGACATACTGGATATTTCACTGTGATGAAATGTTAGGAATGTTAAAAGCACATAATTTTGTTTCCATTTGTTTGTTAATATTATAAACCCTTTTATTTTAAGAAAATTTACTTATAATATTTGATACAGACTAATTATTGTTTATCATGTTACGGCTACCACGAGTAATTAAAATGTGAAGCTCCGTTAAAATCGGTTGTACAATTTTTCGGTATTGTTGCACATTGATATATATAAAAGAGGTTCGGGATTCGGTAAATATGAGATTAAATTACAATCGTGTGATCGTAATGACCTTGACAGGGTGTTATCGGTTGATCAACCCTCGACAAACGTAGCTACCTTGTTGAACCCGTTAATCCTACCGGGTATAGGGGACCTACAATTTAACGTGGAATCTGAACCACGGAAGCTTTCTGGAGTACTTCATATTACACAGAAAGCTGAGAGAGAGGTGAAGGTCCAGTTAAGAGCCTTTTAAATTCCCCGCCGAGACAGGGAGTCGAACCGGGGACTTTTCCTGTCATAGGTTAAGCGACTGAGTGACCAGACGGCTCAATTTAAGATGATCAATACTTAAATTATTGAGTTTTCAGTATATGACAAAAACAACACATGCACATAATACCGAAACTTTAAAGTGTCAGCACCTGTGGAAACACTGAAATTCATAATTTGAAAATAATGTCTACGTGGTGTTAAGCGTCGCGAGTCCGTTAGACGACTTGGGTTGCCTCATCGATCGCCACACTGACTCGTCGATTCCTTGATGAACTGCACAGCAGGCGCCTGAATCTCCAGGACTTCAGTGTCGCAATTTGTTCAGATTTCCACATACGGAAAGATTAGGCTGACATTATCCTTATTTGTATAGGGCCTACTACCCTTAACCCATGACTTCGATCACGTGATCCAATGAAACTCAACGACTTGTAAGTAATTATTATTAAATTACTAATATTTAGTATGAAATATGATACGAATCAACAACGTAGCGGTATTTTTTATACAGCACTTGTCACTATTCGCGCTAAAAGTGCTGTGTCAACTTTGTTCTTAACTATTCGCATCCTGTTAAATATTCGCCCGCCCCCTTTAGAACAGTCAGCTGCTTCATCATGATGGTGTCCGGTGCTGACACAGGGTTGGCTTATTCGATTCATGGTGGTGGAAGAAATTTTTATCATCAGGTGTTGGTCCTCAGGATATGAGAGATAGTGGTGCACAATTTCTAATCGCCAAGTTATTCACCAAAGTCCTGGATTAAATTTCAAACCCTCCGCTGTGCGTATGGAATGAAGCTATGCGACACTGTTGATGTTGGTTCATCCGTTGAATGGGGACATTAAGCCCGGCGGTCATTCTGTGTCTTTCGGAACTGTAGGCTCGAATGGGCCGGCACCGCGTTTCACCGTCACCCTTCTTTCATTTCTCACCCACAACACTCACATCTCTCTACACTAAACACATGCACTACCACAGTCATTCACACTCACAACAACACGTGCGAACACTGTCACTCTGGGGAAGGCAACGTGTGTCGCCACAGTTCATCTTCACAGACGAGACGTTGCCACGGAGGGTTTAAACCCTCCCCCCCCCCCTCCCCCGGTAATCGCCAGCGCTCGTACACGAGCAAGCCGTTCTGAGAAAAAGTTAAAATCTATCCAAGATTCGATAAATTCTTTATCAATCTAGTTCGCGGGTTTTGGTACACTACTGAATACGCGAAACTTACAGAAAGAACCAATAGATGTCGTTAGGATACCGACACTTTTCTTTCATGCTGACCCCAGTTAAGGGAATGTGATAACAGAAATATTAAATTTTAGGCTAAAATCTAACTTATGAAACACTTATTCTGTAGATTTTAAGTTATGCCAGGATACAGAGATTTTGATTCATGCTCCAGTGCCACATGACGCAGTACGATTATAGAAACATCTGTTTTTATGTAAGAGGCTAAAATTTCAAGCAAAATCAGTTAAACAATTTTCAAATTATTTCAGATCAAAGGATGAAAATACGATGTTCAGAAGAGATTTTAAGTTCCGGTTCCAGCGCCACATAACGAGCGTCATAAGAGATATCGTACCTAGCGTTGTGGTGTAACGGTTAGCGTTCTAGCCTCGCATTCGGGAGGACGCCGGTTCGAATCACCGTTCGGTCATCCAGATTTGGGTTTTCCATGGTTTCCCAAATCACTCCAAACAAATGCCGGGATGCTTCCTTCAAAAGGCCATGGCCGAATTCCTTCCCATTCCTTGCCCCCCATCCTTTCCCGTTAAGCAGTTAAAAAAAAAAAAAAAGAAAGAAAGAAGAGGATCATAAATTTTAAATCAGATCCTAAGCATTCAAGCTGTTACACCCCATCTAAAATTCTGCTCAGTAGTTTTTTTGCTCGATGCTGAACCAACAAACAAAGTCTCATTACAGAATTATATAATAGTAGAGAAAAGTCACGAAACCCGCACCAGGATCCCTATGTCGGAATGCCAGTTTATTTCGCTTTGTGGTGTTGTATTATATCAGCATGTATTTCAACATGTAGATATTGAAAGAAATGATGAGTTTTGAAGTTTAAAGGGTTGGGCGGAGACAAGTATCCCTTCTGTTTCGCTATTACTGGTTTCAGTAAGAGCAAACATTTTTGCAGAAGTGAATTAAACAGCATTGTTATAGTGTTCCAAGGTGAGAAAGTACGAATAGCAATTTATTAAATGCAGTTTCTTTGACAAATACTACTCTGTATCACCGTGTTCTTTGTTTGTAATGATAGCTACGGAACATTCTTTTTAAAAACTTGAAACTGCCAATTAAAAGAACTACTTTGTGGAACACTCGGCTTTCCGTAAGTTGCACCCTCATCAATCATATTAAAGTTTCGTCAACTTGTTAAAGTGATCTGAAATGCCGTTTCCGGTGACCGAAAAAAATAGAAACATTAATAAGAAAAAATGGTAGTCAAAGAACTTATCACCTTTTTCTTAGATGATAATTTATGAACGTCAAATAAGGTAGCTGTTTATACCATATGGTCAAATGTTAAAACAAAACACTTTTATATTATTTTTATTTTGAATGGACTTTTCTGGTCATTTTGGATATGATATTAATGGGAGTATCACTATGACTACCTTTTTCTCAGAGATTGTTTTTGCTAAAAAAAATGAATTTGGACAAAATAGGGTCTTTTACTCTACAGATTTATTTTTGCAGAGAAAGGAACTGAAGGACAGTTCTAGAACACTATGATTACTGCAATAGCTTAGCGGATGTCGATTGCACGTTGAGCTGTTGTATTTCAATTAGTTGTAACTCTGAGGCGTCGATTTAAGCTGTTACATGCAACTTCAATATCTCTGATAAATAATTCCGATAGGAAATTCAAATATATATCACCCACGCAAGTTTTAATCATTTTCGTTGCTGGATGAAGTAAAGCTGGTTTGTTTCTCAGTCGAATCAGAGCGATAAATGGACAGCACATAAAAGTTACAATGTTAGTGGTATAACACAATAACAGACTTGGATCAAAATTTTTTGGTTTCGTAATTTCACCGTTACATTCATAATTGTACTAAATGATATAAAATACTGTTGAATAACAGCTGCTTCTGCAGTATGTTAATTATTCCTTTCTGATTAACAAAATCTTGTAATTATTAAGGAATTGCACAGCTTTCGGACTGCTGGCCTTCGGTTTAAATTCAGCGTCACTTCTAAAAATCTACAATTTTACTGTTGCTTCAATAAGAAAAACTTATTACTATTTTAGTTTTTCTTCCAAACTAGCTGATAACACTTATATGTTCTGAGAACGTTCTAATTCTTTTTTGATTTGAAATTAAGTATTTTTATTATTAAATGTTTTAGAAGTCTTATAGTTAAAACTTTGAAGAAACACAAATAGAAATTTTGAATTAAAGTAAAATTTTTGTTTTATATCTTTTCAGTTATCCTGTTGTTATCACATCACCGTATTCTTTATTTTTTAGCTTATCCAAAGGCAAAAATCAATTAGTTTGAGAATCGTCTTTTATGTCCTATCTTTCCAGAATCCATAGTCTGAAACTTTAGCTTTATGTATTTCAGTTAAACTATAACTTTTTTATTTTTACCAAACCATCTGTTTAATAATTTATATGTAATGGTTCTGTGACATATTGTCACTTCCCAGACATTAAATCTCATGGAAGAGAGTTAGTTTTTTTATCAATATTCTCTATAACGCTCAGAGCAACGTTGTAAAACAAAACTGTTTCTAGTGTGTATTATTTTGTTCTTAATCCAGTTTCCTTATATCAGCATCAGCAAAACCGTTAGTATTATTAATGTACTTGTGCTTTTTGTATCGTAGTTGAATCTAGTGACTACTCGTCCGGTAGTTGGCAAGAGAATGCACCTCATTATGAGAGGCAACGAGGTATAAAACACAGCAACAAGGGGAAACCAATTTTCTCGCTTATCCGTTACAGCTTTCAGAACAACTCAAGCCGAGACCTCACAATCGTTTACGACGACCGTTGTCAGTAAATTAACATTATATCCCCACATCATAGCACATAGAAAATAATTATACAAAAATATCTTTTCTGTATATTTCAAGAGGTCACCCTATCTCTTAGTATTATCAGAATCCATCCTTCACTAAAGGTAACAAATATGCTCAAAATTTCAATTTTTTTAATGTTAGTCCATTTGAGCACATAAAACACCATTGCGTTTAATAACTTTGAGCCCTCCAACTAATAAGCATTAACAAAAATTATTCACTGGCATAGTCATATTAAAGAAGCAAGTATAACAAAGATACGATACGATCGAAGTGTTAAATAGGTCATACTGCGTTGACACTTTCATATGAAACACACTCAGTATTTATGTTTGTGTATTTATTTACTTATTTTCATTCATAAATCATATTTCTTTGAATCTTGAGCCAGTGTATATTCCATCTGTATTTCGGGCCCACAATGTAAATGTCTTAAAAGTTTCTGAGCTGATCGTTAAAGAACATTGAACAATCACTTCATATTTTGTTCCAAAAATCAGATTTTGTGTCTATTTAAATATCTTCTGTATATCTTCAACGTCTCCATGTTTATGCATGTTACGAGTACAACGCAATTAAGTTTTACTGTGGAGGAATACAATGAATGCATTTCCCTTAATTCAAGCCTTATAGTCGGAGTCAAATGTCTTTGTGAACAAAAATCCGTTTAGTATTTTTAATGGCTGTTAGATTTAATTATTGTGAAATCAAATGTAATTTCGATAATTAATTTTTGACCCATAAAAACGGAGAACTTATTTCTCATAAAATCTTCATATTTTGCGATCGCAATTTCTGACTATTTAGATGTAGTAAGTCAATTAATGTAATGTGAATGCGATATCTTGCTTTAAACATAGCCACACCCTTGAACTTACTGATAACCAAGTCACCGAAGACGAAGAATCCAAAATAGTTTTAAGTGTCAAGAATCTATTTTTATTTTCTCCTTCTAATTGGGCTGAATAGGTACAGTGTTCTCTTTATGGTTGGATGAAAAATCGGACATGAAGCTTATGAGGGCACCATCCAGCATTCGCCTGGAGTAATTTTGGAAAACCTAAATCTGGAAGGTCGAAAAGAATTTCCACCAAATGCCAGATCTGAAACTTACAGGCTTTGTTATTTCTCTGAGTTCTCCCTGTTCGTGTTGTCTCCGGAATTACAGATTTTTACTCTCAAATGTTCAAGAGGTTCATTAGCAGTAAAAGGAGCAAATGAATGGCAAATACGGAAGATACATATTAACGCGTGCTCTCTTGAGGAATATCTCACATTTCCATTTCAATCACTACTGCTGGATCTTCAAAGAAGAGAACAGCTGAGCAAATAACTACTACACCCCCTGTGAGGAGATGCTGGAGAGATGAAAACTTTCTGGCCACTCTGTAACACTTGTTGCATCAGAATTCTTCGCGGCAATTATGAGTTAGATCTGGCGCAACACCTCTAATTGGTTTCGTCTCAGAATCAGATGTACATTAACAGTAACCCTTCACCGGTTAACTAGTCTGCGATTTAAGATGCTTCCTGGTGGGTGCGCCTGTGTTTAATGAGCCGAATTCTGCATTTTATTGCGTAGTGATTTCTTATTTTCACGCACTGCATCCTGCTGAGACTAAACTTTTATTTATTTTTCATTTATCACAGATAAATTAATTTTCGGTACTGTTATACAAGTTTTTCGTAGTGTCTGATATTTTACGCATTATAAATACACTGCATTCAGCATTAATGATATTTAAAATATTGAATTTTTCCTCTTCCGAAACAAAGATTTTTAATCGCGAATTTTTATCCATTATTCCTTCAACTATCATTTAAGATGAGTTTGAAGCTCCTCTTGCTGTTACAGTGAGATAATTCTAATTGTATCAGTAACGCTTTTGTTTCATCAGATAAATTTATATAAAGTTAACGTTATTGTAGGTATATATATGTTCATCGTCTTCGATGCAGAGAATCGAATTTAAAATATACTTGCTAATCCTGGATGTTTATTCCATTCCCTCCAATCGCTTTCTTCCTACTATACAAGACAAGTAGCTCAGGATTCATCTAAAACATTATTCTATGGAGGATTAGTAAGTAATACACCTCTGAATAATTTGCAGAAAACAAAAAATGTTGCAATGAATTAACTAAAACGACGCTCATTCGTGAACATCTTCATTAATAACGATGTTTCACGTTATCTGGATGGTATGTTTTCCTGGGTTGCCGTAGCCTAATACAGAGTTATCAGCAGAATTTATTTTCTTATTCTCGATTTAGAAATATTGTAATACGAACAACTTGTTAAACAAATGGAATAATCAGTAGTAGTTGTGGATAAGGTTTGTTTCCTTGGTGATTGTTATTGTATTTAATCTGCAACAGAGAGTTCATTTCTTTATTAAAAATGGAAATTCATGAAATTCCCCGACCACAGACCGATAAGTAAAAAAGATTTTAAAAGGCCCATTCAGTTATTTAAGTGGACACCTGGGCCGTTGTTGCCTTATTAACTGTCAGACGCTTTTTTACACTAGTCAGTTCGTGTTACATGGAAATGTGCACAACTTCAGAAAATTGAGGTCATTACGGTAATTGCCATTAGAGTTAAATAGCTGAATAATTTTAAGGGAGATTAGTCGCAAGTACAGGGATCGGCCATCTAGCATATGACACTGACTCCTCTGTTCACATTACGAGGCGCGGCGTAAAAAGTTGATGTATTGTTTGTATTTTGGCCGCCAGTAAAACCTCTAATTTAAACAACATAATGACATTAACGGTGCAATTAACATGTAACGCGCTACTGTTCCGTTTATAAATTGATTAACAGCTGCAACAAAAAAAAAAGTAAAACCATTTATTTTCAATTGTCATTTAGCCGCAGCCTAGGGGGACGAAATTAAACGACGCCAAGATCCCACATTATAACAGAACTACCATTTCGAGTAATTTCTATTACTCGGCTGGATTAACAGTAGCAAGAAACATCCGCAGAGTTTTACTTAAGTAGGTTGTATATTACTCTTTAATTTTTAGCTTGGTGAGGAAAGTCAGCAATATTGCTCAGACTAGGTAACAATGTTTTTACGTATCATATACGAGTTGTGTTCAAAAATTAATATTTTATGTTGAAAAAGTTTTTTTTTTTCCACGAGCCATTTATCCCCATTTACATCAATCAAAATCGATAAATGAGGTATCATTTTAAAGATTATGGTCTCCGATTTTTATCATATTTTAAGAAAGAGATTTTTCGCAAGTCGGCAATAAAAGGGCAAAAGTATCAATATATATAAAGATGAATGTATGTATGTATGTTTGTTTGTTCTTCATACAAATCCACAGTTTTCATGCGATTTCGATGAAAGTTCGCACACTTATCCTTTGAAACAAGGAAAAAAATACTGTCTACATTTGGTTGAAAAATTATCTGTATAAAGAATACATGTTGTCTTATAATTTCGAAAAATTACTGAACGGCGATAGACACACGCGTAGGATGTGTAGGTCTCTGTACTGCCTTTGCATACAGCGATCTGGTAGCACAGTAGTTAAAGCGCTTGCTTACTGCAGTTTGGATCGTAGTCTACGCTTCAAATCTCCGTGCAGGCAAAGATTTTTTAAAAATTTTTTTGATCGGAACAGTCACGCCTGGACCGTCGGTTATTCGGATTGAATGATAAACTGTAGATATCACAAATTTATGGGTGCAATGCGAGGCAAATAGTAGGTAGTCTTGCAATGCTGTAAGTGTACACGTTTTTACGTTATATTGATCCCTCATGGGTTGTTCGCAGTCAGAGTGTGTGTGTGTGTGTGTGTGTAATCTGCAGTAATAATACTATAATTGCGGAAGTAAGTCTCTGTCTTTTTGTTACGTTTTGACCACTAAATGGCTATACCGATATTGATGGAATTTGACAAGAAAATCTGTAGGAAGGGCACAGGACATTTTTTTCGGTATGATTAACAGTTGTAGTCACGAAATTCTGAGAACTTATCGACTGGTGACAGACAGAGGGATGTGTGTGTTAGTCTGTAACGTTACGTCGGTTGCCCAAACTGTGCCTTTCGCGCATTATGTTAGTGTATAATTTGTTAATACATTTCGTTTAGAGAAAAAACGTATTATTCAGTTTAGATGTCGACTTTCTCTGTCCTTCTCTGTCCTTTCTTTGTTTCTGCTTAAATGTTTCTGACACCAGTTTATTTTTCCTTCTTTTTTAACATGCCTTGCGGGCGTAAACTGGTCTAAGGTAGTAGAGCACGAGCAGCTAAAGTTATTAGAACCCAAGAATCGTATGCTCATGCTGAAGAATGAAGAAAAAACCAAGCTGAAATAAAGCTGCCCTTAGTTAACACCCCCCCACCACCACCACCACCACCACCACACACATAGATACATCCCCGCACCTTCGTTTCTTTTTCTTTTTTTATATATGTTGGAAATTGATTCTCTTGAAGAGACAGGTTCGACGGTAGAGTGATATAGTGATAGCTTTCCTGTCATATTATGCCGAGTCGGAGTTGTTTGGGACCAATCCTTCGTTGCCAACAACTTTCTATATTCAATACTGGCAAAGAAATTCTTAATCCACGCGTAAGAAGTTGCGGGTATCAGCTAGTTAACTATAAAGACACGCGTATGCGGCAGTTCAGAAGCAAGCCGCTAGGCTTCGTTCGTTTCAGTAACGTCTAGATAGCAGCACCACATATTACAGAGGCATGGATATACAGTGAGTGTTTTGTTCAGCCTAGTTGTATTCCGGTGAGATCTCTGATACTTTGATTTCCGGGAAGGGATATGTTCAGGTGCCTACGCCAAAATAGAGGGCTGCAGGATAGCATACAACAGGCAAAATCAGAAAGACATTGTTACAAATGAACTGGTTACTCTTTCAGCCTATTACAAACCACTAACGACGTTATTCATGTATTTTGCTCGAGAAATTTTCCACGGGTCCGTGTTTTGCAACACAATTCCTATTTGAACATGTTACTATCGAGATTCTCGCAAGAATCATGTAGTCTTCTCTGTAATTGCTTTATTCCTTTAAGCTTCTGAGATCTTATCATCGAGGTGGTTAGAGACGGCAAAATATTTGATGCGAGGAACAAGAAGTAATTCTGTCATTTGTAACGTCTGCTTTTAGGGAAAGTAAATTTCTGTATCATACTGTTTCATCAATAACAAAATTACCAGATTTGAATATCAAAATAATAATTAACTTTAAGCTAACCACATGAAATATTATTGGAATTAACAGGAGAACAGAAAAGTGGGTGTACAATTTATTACCATTTGATCATTGTGAAATTATGCAAACATGACGTTTGTTTTATTCTTGTATATACAATTACATATCGCTGAATGTGTTTAATGTCAAACAGTTAGAGCAATATCTCAGGGTCAACTCCTGTGTGGAACGATTGCATTAGTCCGTCGTGATCGTAGATTTTACCGTTGTTCACGGGCCAGGTCAGCACCCAGGCATGAATAGCGCCACATGGGGTCGTCCAGCTTTTTCGACCGACACAGCGTGGTGGCAGTGTCCCCAGGCCCCGACTCGTCCAGTGCTCCGGCCTGCGGTGAAGGTCACTTGCTGCTGTATCAGATGAGGATCCCAACCAGAGTGTCTCCTCCTTTCTTCAGCTCCGAGCAAGACTGTACGCCTCGCATTGCGATGTCTCGTCCGGCCCTTGGCGAATTACAGCACGCCTCGCCAAAGTACCAGAAACTCATTGGCTCCCAGACAAACAAACAAAAAAACACCAACACGTCAATAAATTGAGGCGGCTTCTCTATTGGCTGGATCGTATCCCACCCCTCTCAGAAAGCGCTTCTTTACTAGCAAACGACACTAAGGCACATTTTCGGTCGCCGACGCCAGTTTTTGGTGGGTCTTGTCCGAAACCGTGGGAGAATAGAAAGCGAGCCTTCGTTACTTATGGTGGCTATAAATTTACTCAATGTCCAAAGTCAGGTATGCTTTTATTCACTCACCAGACGTGAAACTCTGGACGCTTTGTTGGATCACGTATACATGTCCGTTTGACAAATAGTACAAGATTCGTACAGATTGTGCGAACACTTGATCTCTAGTAACACTGTACTTAATAATTCAATACACATTTTATTTATTTATTTAATAAATAGTTGACCTCCACTTGGAGGTATTTTGGAAAATGGATATCCTGAACCGAACATTATTTTCTTCTCGAAACAAACAATTAAATGCTCGCTCAAACATATAAATTTCTAGACAAATAGTCGCTGTTTATTCCCTAACTTCTACCAGTTTTTAATATTGTTCAAAAATTTCAGCAGAAGTAGAACAATCGACACTATAGAGCAATGAAATTTACACGATAAAATAAAAATCTAATGATTTACTGATTTCATGTTGATCAAAACTAGTTAAGATCCTTTAAAACATCGAAAGAGAAGTTTTGTTGTGTATTATTTCTCCACGATGTCGTATTATATGAAGCGTAAATATTCCAAAGGTTGTTGACTACTGAAGGTATGTGGAGTGTTGACCTTTGGACAGTGGAGGTGAGAGGAGTGGATGTCACGTTATTCTGTGGCGCGGCTAGGCGCCTGTGTTTGCTCTGTGCCGCCACTGTTTGCGCTCGTTTCGCGCGCCCTCCGTCTTCCCCTCCGCTGAGGCCAGCTGAAACCTTTTTGCGCCCTGGAGGCGTCAGACTCTCCTTCCGTGCAGGCCTCGATTTCGTCAGTGCAAACGAATGGTGGAAGATCTGCACCGAGGAGTCAACCACCAAGCAGTTCGTTCTAAGTGTTCTCAACAAGAATGACCGGACATATTTCACGGTAACTTAATACGAGTGGATCGAAAATATGTGCAAACACAGGTTCATGCAACTTAATAATTTCTTTGAATGGCGTTTTAAAAGATTTTGACATCTGCTTCAAAAAACATTTTTTTTTTTTTAATTACAGCTTTACGCCTAATCGACGGCTAAGGGAATTAGAGCGGGATGGTACTGGGGGACAAGGAACGGGAAGGAATTCTGCCACCGCCTTTTTGAAGGAAGCATCCCGGCATTCGCCTGGAGTGATTTGGGGAAACCATGGAAAACCCAAATCTGGATGCCCGGACGGGGATTCGAACCGACGTCCTCCCGAATCGTTCAAGGCAAATTTAGGGTGTGTTGAGGACCAACCGCCACCCCCTGTATTACATCCGGCTTCAATGTTGCATCACAGCAATTTTTAAATAAATTCCCATGAACATCTGTAGCCAAAAGAGAATTTAGCACAGTCAGCAATTTATTAGCTAAGACGAGAAATAAATTACCAATAGTGGAACGCGGCAATTTAATAGTCCTCATAACAAATAAGGCAGAAAATATCAAAAAATTAGTGTCATTACCCTGAGCTCAGCCCTCTTAAATAATAATATTTTTCATAATATGTATTTGCTAATCAATATGCTAACAAGATCGTTAGTATATTTCAGTGATTTTAAAAATCTGTCCTTGTTTTTCAATATATGACGATAGGGGGACTCCATGTATTAACTGTTTAAAAAAAAGTGTGTTACGAGCCAAAAACGTTGTAGCATTATGGGATACTTTATTACAACAAGATGTGTAATTTTTTTCGAAAAGGGGGCGGCTAGTAACCTTTTTTTTTCGAAAAGGGAGTGGTAGATTGCCAACCCGTTTATACCACTTGTCACTAAAAATTATTTTTGCTAAGAAAGGCTTACTAGTGTAAATATCTGTATACGAACGGTTTAATTTTTGTACTAACGCACGTTTTGTTGTTGCGTGTGTCATGATTGGAGGATTTGTGGCATAAATTTGGAACCATCGCTGCTGTATTGAAGAAAAAAACACATACCACCTAAAATCAGAAATCAGATCTCGTCAAAGTTGATTAACTGTTTCAAAATAATACTTTTTACTAATGAAAATTTATCAAAACGAATAGGGAACTATTAAATTTCAACCGTTTTGGCCAGAAAATGTCACAGATAAATATGCTTAAACCCGATAGATAGTATTCAAGATATTGCAAAAATAAGAATATACGCACAGAATCACTCAGAAAGTGCCCTAAACGAGAAGAAACTAAAATAATAAACATCTCACCAGTTCCCAGTTGAAACAAGAAAATACGTACTCAACTCGCAGTTATAAACTTGTTTAACACACTACTTAAAAAAGAAAAAAAAATGTTGAACACAATCATGTCTGTCTTTTTTCTAATTCTTTGTTTGCGTAGTCTCCATCAAATATCTTATTAGGAAAACAGTTCATCTGTGGTAGCAAAAAGCGATTAAGCGAAATAAAATTAATAATCCACACTAGGGATGCTCATCCAGAAAATACATCGATGTTTTTTTCGATGTGATGCATCGAAACGTTGCATCGATGTTTCACGATGCATCGAATAAAAACATCGATGTTTTCGATGCATCGAATCAAAACATCGATATATATATATATATATATCGGTTAATAAAGGTTAGGAAAGCTTAAAAATGAGACAAAGATTAGGGAACTAGCAAAATGATGTATTTATTTGAATTATATTTTTAATTAGTCTTTTACAAAGGCAATTTGAAATTACTGGGATTTATAAATTAGAAATTCGAATAGAAAGATAGAATAAAAGTAAAGCAAGGAACGCTGAAAGAGAGGCAGTGTTGGGATTCTAATCTAATTGGAATTTATAAATCCCAATATTTTCTCTCTAAAAATTTTAATAACCCGCTTTCCTTGAATTCTGTTACGTTGTTGATTTAAAACTTGTGCAGCTTTTGAAAAAAATCTTTCTGATGGCACTGAGCTGGCTACCAAAGTTAAATATTTATAAGCTATATTGTACAATTTTTGAAACTGTTGTTTATAATCGGACCATACTTATAACGGATTTTCACTAAGCCGGCCAACCGGAGTTCTCAAGTAGACAGACAGCTCGTCGGGAACACTTTCTTCGGTCTTGTTTGATTTCCAGTTTCTTTGAACTAGTTTGTGATGATCGGTCCAAAGACTGAAATCTTCCGATGTTTTGTCTGAACTATCTGAATCAGATTCTGTTCGCATTTCTTCCAGTTCCCTCTTCATCATATCTTTGATCTTTTGAATAGCATTTACACAATCCATCGGGTCTTCAAAATGTAGTTTTTTGAACCGTGGGTCCACTAAGGTCGCGATAGATAAAGACGAAATTTGTTCGATAGCACCCATCCGTTTGTTGATTTCTTTTAGGATAAGCTTATGTACTTCCATCACTAAAGGTTCATCAGTCTCAACTGATTTGAGTTTTTAAAGCAGTGCACTAAAGGGATCACTTTACTGCTGGTACACTATTTATCACCAGATATTTCTTTAGTTGCTGCTGCAGGTATGTTAAGAAGAAATGACGCGATATTTAATTCCAAACCAGTCAGCATTGGAGGTGCTGTTTTATGGCAAATCAATATATTACTCACAACATTTTTAAGCTCCAAAAATCTTTGAATCATATAATATGTGCTATTCCAGCTTGTTGGCAGGCCTTGTATTAACTTTATTTCAGCACTTACTGACTTTCTCAAATCGTTTCTTGACAAACAACTGTGTTTAAAGAAAGTAACAATGGTCTTTATTATTCACAATATATTTTCTAAACGTATTTTGAGAATATTTTGAGCAACTAAATTAAGTGTGTGAGCGAAACAAGGGATGTGCTTCTTCTTTCCAAATCCTAACTCTACAGCTTTTACCATATCAGTAACGACCGCAGAGGCTTTGTCCGTATCAAATCCCCAATCGTTGCAGATCTTAAGTAGCATGTCTGCTATATATTCCGATGAATGACTTTCACTGAGTTGATAAACACCTAATGTCATTGATTCGAACACCGTGTCTAGACCAAAATGCGCTGTGACGCCCAAAAAGCTGCGCATCTGCATGTCTGACCATATATCACTTGTTAATGTGAGGTGTTCAACATTTGAGAGTTTTGATTTTATTAATGTTGCCAAAGCGTCATACTTGTCATCAAGCCACCGTGTCACAGTTGCTCTGCTGGGTATTTTATAATGAGGAGCAGTAACTTTAAGCAAATTTTTGAAGCCTACTAGGTACTTTTAGCCTTGCCCTAAAGTGTGGCTCCGTCCTACACTGTCGGGAAATTTCATGTCACCTGTAATTTTTTATTGTTTTATCAAAATTAAATTAAAAGAAAAATGTGATGTGATTTTGTAGGTGACAAAATAAAATATAGCAATACAATTTCCTATTTTTTGTTATGCTTTAAAACCAATCACATAACTTAGGTTTTTTTTTTGTAGTTTTATCCAAGTTGAAAAAAAAATATTGAGATTTTGTAAGTGAAAAAATATCGTATAGCGGTACAAGTTACTGTTTTTTTGTTTTGCTTTAAAATCAATCATATCGCGTAGTTTTTTTCTTGTTTTATGCACGTTAAAAGAAAAAATTTAATGTGATTTTGTAGGTGACAAAAATAACGTGTAGCGATACAATTTTCAAGTTTTTGTTTTGCATGAAAACTAATCGTGTTGCATATGTATTTTTTTTTATTCAAGTAAAACAATGTAATTGGATATTTTAGGTGACAAAAATAACGTATAGTAATACAATTTTCTGTTTTTTTTTTTTTTTTAAACCGATTCTATCGCATCGAAGAAACGCATGTGTTCTTTTGATGTATCGAATGAAAAACATCGATGCATCGTTAAACATCGAAAGTAAACGATGCATCGGATTGATTCGATGCATCGAATAGTAAACATCGATGTTTTCGATACATCGATGTATATCGAGCATCCCTAATCCACACCAATTCTGTTTCATAGTGAATAACAACCACATATCTAAATGTATTTAACAATTTTCCATAAAGCAGTTTGGGTCTCTTCTTATTCTGTGTGTTACATCCTGAAATATAACTGAGAAAACAAGATATTTTAATCATCGGATCGTGTGGTTTTTTGCAAATCCGATACGGCATACAGAGTACATGAAAACTACAGTTCTTCGTTTTAAATCACACAGAAAGTATTTAAACGACAAAAGGTGCCTTGTAGATTCAGTTTTCTCACATAATATTTACCGAAAGGCAAGTAAATTAATGTAAAGCATGTTGAAAATAATTCTAAAAGCTCATAACACAAGTTTCGCAAAAATAAAATTTAAATAAGAAGAAGGGCATGGTGAGACAGTACACGCTTATACAATGTAGCCATCACCACACCAGAGACACTTCCAGGTGAGAAGATTGCATATTCACTAATATTATAACCGTGCATTAGTTTACATTTTGTAAACTAATAAAGTAGTCATCAACACTGATGAAATTAGTTTTTTTTTTTTTTTTTTTTTTTTTTTTTTTTTTTTTTTTTTTTTTTTTAAGTGAAACCGAGCGTACGGTGATTCGAAATTCTTTTTACAGAATCTTTTCACACCTCAAAAGCAAATTTGAGGATTAATGACGGGCTGTGAAATCTATCATCCTTTTCATTTCGTTTCTTCCTTGCTCCTTCATAATAGTGTAAATGTTTTAATCTATGATTTAAGCGCCAATTGACAACGACAATTGGAAAACATCTATCGCCAACTACAATAATCTATTTCGCTAAAAGTTGAAATTTGTATAGGACAAATGTAGGTGGGTGCAGGATAGAGGGAAGTTGCATGTGTATGGAAATTGTCACCGGAGCGTGTGTTCCATTGCAATTAAATTAAATAAACGATGCCTTCGTTTAATTCATTACTGTTTCCCACAAATGGTAATAGTTATATAGTTATGCACTTGGCAAGAATATGACTTGAACGTTGAATGGTTAATCACGTTTTACAGTATGTTAATCTTTAAAACACAAGAATATCTTTGTTTTATTACTCTATTAAACAATTGTCTTTATCTGCTATATAATTTTCTAGCTCACTCACCTCGATAGCTATCGGCTGGAGAACGGTGTCACGTGTCAGCCTTCGCTCGCAAATTAACAACAACCAGAGATACCATTACAATAAATTCGAGGTTATCTCCACAATTTAATAGCTAAGCAAACTGCTATCAAATTAATTTCCATAATGCGTTTATTAAGTTTGCTTTTCGTAGCATTTCGAAGTTAAAAAAGTATCGACAAACCTTACGGCTGAAATGGAACTGCTTTTTAGGAACATGTTACTAATGAAAGCAATATAAAAAAATTAAATTACTCATGGTCTCTGCTGTAATAACGAATGCCAATTGTCATTTGTTTCTAGGCTAAATTTCAATTTAGTTAAAATTTTCGCTTATTTAGTTGCTTGACCAAAGTTTATACGTTAAGATTTATTTGCGTTTTACTGACAACTGTCGTTGATAGTCTTTCTTCGTGTTCGCTGTACATGAGTTATTAGGTTGTTTAAAGTGGACACCAAACTAAATATGTTATCGAAGTGAAAAATTCGTTTCTTCGGAGTTGCTCAGCTGTTTAATAATCTGGAATCTGTATTAAATTCTCTGGCCGTTACAGACACTTTGACCAGAGACTACGTTATAAATGCCCAGTCTCAATATATATAAAAAAAAAAATCTTTTGAAGCAAACTTCAGATTTTGGAAAGTGAACTTTAAGGTTCGTTTGTATTTCAGCAAGTTTGAGTCTATGACCTGTCCGTGTTTAATACTTACGTCTACTAATACTTCTGAGTTCTTCAAGCTCAAGAGATTTTATTCACCCTAAGGGTGAAACACAGGTCACGTTCGTATTTGGTCAGATCAGGTCAACCTGTCATAATTTTTGAAACGGTCACGGGATTACACTAGTTGTATATAGGTTCTTAATCATCTGTTTCCTACTTGAGCAATTAATATTTATTAATGTGTGTTAAATGTATTTTCTATATTTAAAAATGAAATTTTCTACGCTTAAGCCCAAAAAATTAGACCCATATTGAGGCGCTGTTCCTTATTGTGGACACTGTGCTGACGAGGCTTGAAAATATCGGAAGTACACCAAACTGCTGGGCTCCTAATCGCAGCAAGAACGGGCGGCCATATTTTCCACGGGAATGGAGCCCTGAATACTTAATGTCCTTATCTGTTGTGGTTGCTGTTTTTAGTTACTCTCAAATACTGCATTTTTAAACCTTCGCTCCGAAAGTGCATTAGCGCCTAATTTCTCCGTCGGCGTTTTTGGATATCGGAAAGTGCGCCGCGGAGTAGCAAATAGCTACCGTCGATGAATTCTTAAAACGAAAGTGACGTGAAAAGGCGCGTGGCGGTTAATCAATCTGCAACACTGTGGATCTCGAATCTAATCCCACCCTGAACCCAGTGTGGATAATTTTGTGTCGTTGAATAGACATATCTTGCTTCTGAAAATACTAAGCTCGCTGTGTTATTAATATGGTTGGTGATAATGAACAACAACCTCCTGTTGCGAATTCTTTGAACGCTTTCGTGGAAAATCATATCTATGATAACAAAAACTTCAAGTTTGTTATTCGTCGTGACTGTAGCAAAATACTTCATCATTGTGAAGAATATTATTAAAGACAATTCGTACTTTTTTCTTATTATAACGTCTTCGATTACCACAGGAAAAAATCAATCATACTAAATATAGTTTCACAATTTAATACAAGCATCATTTTAGTCGTCGATACTATTTTTTTTTTAAATAAACATTTTGAAAATTTTGTCAAGGAAATATAAAATGTGAAATCACGTAACGTAGTTGCAGTCTCATAATTGTTTCCCCTCAGAAAATCACGATTATCATTTGCAAAAGAAGAATACTTTTAAATACTGCCCGCTAATACTAAAAGCGAATTGTAAAAAATTTTTTAGTATGGCTTTACACCTCGTCGACGTCGATGTGATTAGATGCAGGAAATGACTGGGAACAAGGAACGGGAAGGAATTCGACCATGGCATTTTGAAAGAACCCTCTCGGCGTGATTTCAGGATACCATGGAAACACTGGTTGGTCGGACTGGGATTTGAACCTCTGTCCTCCCGAGTATGAGACCAGAGTGAGAAATTTAGGGTGACAGAATTGTCGTTCTTAGATACCAACTACAGTGCTTCAGCTTAAGCAGTACTATTTGAAGGGCCCTTTACGACTTCCTTGAATAAGTACAACGATTCACAAGGCTTACACTATAATACTTGATCTGTGGTACACTTGCTATTTAAGCAGTGATAAATAACCCGAACAGACATCTTATTTTCTTTTTTTATTATTAAATGCTTTCCATTACACACTTATACTTATCGTAGACTGCACTGCTAAGGCATAAAATCGCGTTTTGAAGACTGGTCAAATATTCATATTTGTTCTACACGGTTTACGGAGATCAACCATACGATGGAATTTTTACGGAGGTTAGCTTTGATGTTGTCACTAGGCTTCGGACGTGAATAACATCTATGTGCCACGATTGTTCCTTCGAAAAAGACCATGGCCGAAATCCTTTTCGTTCGTTGCCTCCAAGACGTCCATGAGGCATAAAGTCATAAAAAAAAAAAAAAAAAAATCCACGTCCTCCCCCAGCGGCGTATTCAAGTTAGTGCTGTGATCTGAGGATTTGGTTTTTTGTAGTTGAACAACAATTTTCGTTCAGTGACTTGTGGAGAGAGGTTTATTTTCCAAAACACAAAGTTGTTCCACGTCCTGTGTAGTTATGCAATACAGTAATATATTTACGCATTACGACAATTAGAGGTTTAGAGTGGGGAAAAATAGTTACACTATATATATATATATATAAAACATTAAGAATATCGTTTTACAACAAAACTAATTTACACAACGTTATAATCCTCAAACAGAATCTACTATTATCATTAACTGACTATCAAAATCTTATTTAAGTGTCCTTGTGATTGTATGAAAGATTCTGCAAATATTTTTAGAGCCATACAGAAAAGTAAAAACGCAATTCGTGTGGCCTTACTATCCGGTAACTGTTTTCACATGCCCCGGATTCCGCCTCTGTCAAGACAAGACATTCAGTTTCTGTGAAATGAGAACTACGGACCCTACTGGCATACTTCTCGAAGCAAGATTTGGCAGCGGCGAAAGTCGTGTTAATTGTCTGCAAAACTTCCAGGCTACGAGTTTTAAAATCAGGTATCTTAACAATAAGCTATCAGACCACTAATTGCGAACACTGTCGGAAGTTGCCAGCGGATGCTTTGCTAATACAAAGCCATGTCCCTGACTCTACCGAAACAGAAGATGGGTCAGATGCTTCGTCCGCTTACATTTATTTATTCCAACAGAAAAACCATTTTACATTAATATATCTTATGATAACTACTTATTAAACACAATTACCACTATTTATGAACAATTTAGTTACAGTGAAAACAAGAAGATAACAAAAAATAGCAAGTTTAGTTTTATATTATTAAAACTAGAAAAACAATTACACAGAAGAAAATAATTAATTATTCTAAAACTAATAATAAGACTCAACATAAAACTACAAAAAAAAAAAAAAAATATTACAGGGAATAATAGACCGTGACTAAGCCCATCATTGCTGACTCCACTCACGTATGAGTACTTGCTTGAAAACAGCAACACTGTCAATGAAAAAATCAAGTTCAGGAGGTATTCTGTTACCTAGTCTCTTAATCCGTTCTATGGCACTGCTAGCCTCATAGTTTGTGCGCAGATGTCTACGACCAAATAGTTCTCTCAACCGTGTACCAGACGGACAACGAAAATATACATGTCTGAGAATTTCAGGGCAGTCTATGAGATTAGTTTATGCAGAAAAAGGACACAATGAACATTCCATCTCGACTCCAAAGGATGGAGGCCAAGGTAGGTTCCAACAGCAACCAACGGAACGTCTTTGTAATGAAAGCCCATGCGACAACCTATAAGCCTTAAGAACTTATTTTGAAGATTCTGAATGTGTTGAATTAGTGTGATCTGATGAGGCGACCATACAACGCTGCAATACTCAAGTATGGGTCTGACATGGGCACAGTACAAGAGCCTGAGTGTCTGGATATTATTAATAAATCTGGAAGTGCGTGCCAATAAGCCCAGGCACTTGGAGGCCTTGGCACATATGTTGTGGACATGTTCTTCTGGACTGAGATTGTACGTCAGAAGAACTCCTAGGTCTCTTACAGTTGTGCAGCGATTCAGTAGCTGATTTTCCATTTCATATTCAAAATGTAATGCCGATTTAGTGCGGTGAAAAGTAATGCAGGAACATTTATTAACATTAAGTTGCATGACGTGGGTGTTCGCAGCATCTACTCTTTACGTGTGTTCTTTATTTGAAATGTGTCGGAACTGGAATCGTTTGAAACTGTTGGTTTATTTTCTGGTCAGAGTCTCTCCTAAGCACAGTCCGGTAACTTTCCTCCCTGCAATTGGCTTATACACCAAAAGTTATCGCAGAGCTGTACCGCTTCCGTTGCAAAAACTGCGTTTCTTTTTGTCGTAAAACATGTAATTACTTTTACTAATTTGCTGATGGAGCGGTCACGCGTTAGAATAATTATTCAGCATCCTAATATTAAATAGCATTGATATAAATGCCTCTACATACCTAGTAGACAACGGAAAAACATTACTTCCTAACATGAAAATCATTATATGTTGCATTTCACAATGTATATAACGTGTATCAAATCGCATGACAAACGGTGACGAGCGTATCAAATTAGACTTATACAAGTTAATAATGCATAATAAATAAAATAATATAATCCGGCCGTCCAAGAACCTCGTGCCACCGGCCGCCTGTTGTACTCTGGTGGCCAGTGTGAACAATGAGATTCAAACCGAATTTATTAGACCCGGTGTGCTCAACCTAACTGAGGAAACTCTGTGTCGACATCTGTTTGTGAAACCTGTAACTATGAGCTGTGCGTGTGAAATGTGCTGGTTATGAGGCGGAGATACCAGTCGTCATGACTGCGGTTTTTAAGTGGTTTCCCCCAATCATCCAGGCGAATGCTAATCTGCGCTTCAGAGCTACACAATTTACAAACAAAAAGACATTTATCACTCAGAATACAGTAAACATTTCGCAGACAGATGGCAACGCAACATTCCTCCAATAGAGTGAATGCTCCGAGTCTGACGAATGCGTTCTATCACGGGTACTCCCAACCTGACGCCTGTGCCAGGGGCCGCTGTCGCGTGGTATGACAGGGCTGAGATGAAACTGTACACTACCTGGCACAAACAAGTGGAACACCCAAAGGGGGAGGAGGAAACGAAATGAATCTTCACGTGTTGAGACTGTATGTCATGTTATTTCACAGATAACAGAATCCAGTCAAGTTTATAAAGAACTTGGAAGTATGAGCCTAGTTATCAGTACGACGTTGCGCGCCATGTAACCTGGATGCAAGCACTGATTCGGTTGGAAAGTGTTTCACAAAACCGTTATGTCCTGTCTTGAAGCAAGCTGGCCAACAATTGTTGTAACTAGTACTTGATATTCTGTATACTGGGACTGGGACGGAGTTGAAGTCCGAGCTATTCTCAGACATGTGTTATCGGAGATAGGCATGGGGATCTTGCTGGCCACGGGAATACGTCAACATCTCGCAGACTGTGGACGATCATTTTACTTTTGAAAATTGGCACCACGATACTGCCTCACGAGAAGTAGCATTTGCCGATGTCGAGGTCATTAGTGACAGGAAAGGATGAGGGTAAGGAACATGCAGGATTTCGGCCATGGCCTTTTGAAGGAACCATTTCGGCGTTCGCCTGGATGGAAAAATCGAGGTAAACCAAAATCTCCATGGCCGGACGGGAATTCGAATCCACGTCCTTCCAAAAGCGAGGCCAGAACGTTACCGCTCACCCATCACACACGATGGGATGTTCGTGACTTAACGTTGTGGTGTCAGAGTCCACTCAGTCACTACCAGCAGTGACTTCAAGTCAAACTCGATGTCACCCTACACCATGACGACAGGAGTAACACCGCTGTGCCCCTCCAAAGCATTGGAACGCAACGCGGTGCCATACATTGTGTTCGGCATGTCAGTACGCCACGGGTGAACATTGTCAGCGAATAAAATGGTGGCCTTGAGGAGAGCTCCTTTCTTCCAACGTCATACTAATCAGTGAGCTCATACTGCCAAATTCTTCGTAAATTTGACTTGGTTTTCTATCAGTGAAATAACATCGCATACCATCTAGTTTCATTTCAGTTCCTCCTCCCTTCTGCGTGCTTCACTTTTTTTGACAGATAGTATATATATTTTTGAAAATCACCGCGAAGGGCAAATGGGAAGCTCTGTCTGCGTTCGACGTTAGGCCAGTGTCATCATTGTTTTGTGAATAAATATAACTATTATCGAAATAAATTACTTGAAACGAAAAAAAATTCTTGAGCTCGTTCGTTGTTATACAGTCGTTATGAGTCATATATATATAAAATGAAGGTTTAGTGATGGTAGGGATAGTAGAAAGGATCAGATTTTGCACCTCGGCTGGAGACGGACACCTCGCAGAGCGCGCGCGTGGAGGAGCGGTCCATTGTTTGAGGAGGCCGGTAATGTATTCTCCTTAACTCTGGCCGTCCATCAGGACCCCCGGGGAGAGGCCCGCCCGCACATGTAATTTCACGCTGGCTCGCACTGTGGCGCTAACTAAACAACTCGGACAGTGGCGAGGCGAGGCGTCCGCCGGAGCTGCGACGCCGCTTTGATTAAAGGCGTCTGTCTCCTCTTGTCTTGCTCCTCCCACTCTTTATCACAGGGCTCTCTCGCTCTCCGACTTCCTCAAACTGCGAATGCTCGCCAGCTACAAGGAAGTGCTACACACCCAGGTCATCGTTCCATGTCGTACCGAAACAAACACGAGCGTGCTGGACAGGATGCGGGTTCGAATTACCGTCCGACCATCCAGATTTGAGTTTTCCATAATTTCCCCAAGTCACTCCACAAGAATGTCGGGATGGTTCCTTCAAAAGTCCATGGCCCATTCCCTTCCCACTCCTTGACCCATTCCTTTCCCGCCTCTAATGACCTCGACGTCGACGAGGCTTAAAACCAGAAACAATAAATAAATACCATTCTACCGGGGCTATTATTGCGGCGAACCTTTTCATTCTTTCTATATTATCTGCCTTCCTTTCCATTGATAAAAATAGCTGCATCAGAAATTTCGCCAATGGTTCAGGTAGTTATGATGCCATAATGGTGTCCGACACCTGAAAGGGTATTATTTGGTTCGAGACCAGGAGGCAGAATAGAGTGTCATCATCGTGACTTAGCTGGCGGAGTAGGTGGTTCACGATTCTTGCTCTAACGTTGTGTACCACACTCCTTGGTTAATTAGCAAACCAGTCCGTTGTGCACGCTGAGTGAGGGCATATGACACCATTGATGGTGCTTGGTACGTCGGTTGGGGACGAAAAAATCGGTGGATCCTTTGGTGTCTTTCGGAAGATGGAAGACTAATCCAAAATGGGGTGGTATCGCGTTTCGCCCTCTTCCTTTTTTAACCAACTTCCGCAACACAAACAAAACTAATACACGTGCTATCACAGCCATCGCAGTACCACATGCGAATCTTTTCAGAATGGGAAAAGCAATGGTAAAACACCCCAGCTAATTTTTTTTATTTTTTTTTTATATAGAGGGTTACACCTTTAAGGAATACCGTTGTCCTGATATTGGCTAACATTTTCTTTAGTCCGTTTATTTTATGCATTTAAACATCAGCTGCGTAAACAAATTACTGCTTTTCCGAAAACCTTCCAAGCTTCCTCCGTTTAATTTTATTGAAGAAATCTGAGCTATTTGTCACAGGAAGCACGCAACGCAGTACCTGCGTGATATAAAGACCTCTTTTTTTTTCAATTTGGCCTATTGCCTACTTATTTATGATCCTTCCACTGACTGAAAGAAATTTAAGACCTATACACTTGTATTTTAGCTACATAAAAAGGGTGAATACTCATTTTATAACCATTTCTAGACTGTTCCTTTTATTATAACCTTCTCATAAAGAAGCAAATCTCAAGTAGTATACCAAGCACAAATTAATTTTGTTTGCTTGCATATGTTGTACTGTCCTAATTATTTGGGTATTATTTTTAGAAATAAAATAAAAAAAGCTTCGTACAGTCCGTTAAAATCGATTTTCCTAATGTTATGCTGCTTTTGATGGAATATCTTATGTTTTAAGAAGATCGACAGTCAAACTGTTTTAAATATACGAAACTAAGGACAAGATACAAAGTAAATTCCAAACTGCGAAAATTTCACGTTTTATTGCAATGAACTCTAAACTTAGTCTATAAAGTACAGATTACTTAAATGTAACATTAATATTAGCTGAGTATTAAGGCAACGTCATAGCAATGATGCTTGTGAAAATTGAAATCCTGAAGACAAAGGTGACTTTGTTAAATACACAGTGTAATGAAATGTATCCCCAGATAATTAGTGAAGTAATAGAGCAAGTGAAAGTCCTCAAATATCTTACTTGCCTAGTTAGGGAAGACATGTGTTGCGGGCAGGAAATAAAATGCAGAATTGCACTTAGTTTTCAAAAGGAAAAAAGGAATACTTTGTGGACCTGTGGTGAAAAGGTTAAGGAAATAATTGATTCAATGTTTCATTTGGAATTTGACGCTATATGGTGCAGATACTTGGAAAGAAGATCAGAGGCTTTTATTTTAGGGGTATGGCTGAGGATGAGGAAAATCGGTTCGATTTATAGAGTAACGATTAAGGAGGTTCTGATGAGGGTTACTGAAGGGAGAAATATTTTTCAGACTATTACAAAAAAGAAGTAAAATTGGTTAGGCCGTTTTGAAAACACATGAAAGTAGGCCCCTATTATTCTGGATTTTTTTGGAAAGTGCTGTAAATGTATAATAAATGGAGGACGTTGAGAATTCCAGATGGTGGATGATATTAAAGAGCACAACAGTCATACAAGGATGAAAATGGCATGAAATATAAATGAGTGTAGAAGATTGTTGTGATCCTTCTTCTTAATGTATCACTGGTTTCGTATTAGTTTACACTTTCACCTCTGTAATAACTTTCCTTTGATCGTAAAATTCACATTAAATAGTTCGTTAGAAAGTTTGAGTAAATAAAAACAGTTTCTTTCGCTGAACGGAATTATTTAATTAGAAACTTTCGGAAATATATTTTACTCACGACACGATTGCCTTCCCGTAACTAGTACTCAATAGTAAAACAAACCAAACTCACCTCCATGAAGTTTATCCGAGCATACATGGGAACACGGATTCTACACTAATATTATAAATGCGAAAGTAACTCTGTTTTCTACGTTTTTACAACTTAAATGGCTCAACCGATCTTGATGAAATTTGACTAGGGAATACTTTTTATCATTAGGAAGGGGAAAGGATACTTTTATCCAGAATAAGTAACATATTTGTTTCATGAAATTTGGAAAACCAACCGAAAGGTGTCAGACAGACGGACAGCGTGTTAAGTCTCTGTAATATTATATCGGTTGCTCAGGCTGTTTCTCTCGCAATCAGTTTGTGGAACACCTTTCACCTAACTTACTGCTTTCTAAATCCTATAGCAATAATTTTTAAGTCCATGCGTACGAAGTCGTGGGTAGCAACTACTAACTAAAATAATGTGGTCACCACAAGTTTTAGAGAAGGCGTTCCACGTGGCTTAAGGCAGAATGTTTCCTATTGTATTAATATTCGAAGTTACTACAGCATAGGTATGGCGATTCTTACCCAAAAAGATCGATTCTTGAATCGATTCGTATCGAAATTTGATAAATCGATTCACAAATAAATCGAGGCCTAAAAGATCGATTTTCTAAAAATCGATCTTTTTTTGTTTTGCTTTTCGTGTTCGTATTTTCAGAATAATTCAAATCATGGAAAACAAAAAGGACACCATAATAATCGATCTTTTATCATTTTTAAATTAAAGTTTATTTTTACTACGAAATCAAAGTATCAGGTATAGAAAAGACATTTATTTAACAAATTTGTTGGTTACATAAAATAGTTTTGAAATGATGTAGTTTACAGTTCCCAGTATTTAATATCCAAGTTTTTCAGGAACAACAGTCGGCCCAGTCTACTAGTATCCAAGCGGTTCCGCTCGTCACTTGCGATGTTGCCGACAATCGACAAAAGATGCTCGCAAGGTACTGATTGACCGGACGATACAGATATACTTCATGGCTGTTGAGTAAACGTGATGATATTTTATTTTTTTTTCCAGTTAAGTATATGATAATACTTCAGGTGCACAACTGCTTCCGATAAATAACGTATAAATTCTTAGTTTAAACCCTGACTTTCACGTGCAAGTGAATTACATGTAGAAAGTGCTTTTTCACATTCGATTTTCGCGAGTGAAATATCGATTCACTGGATCGATTCAATACTATGAATCGATTTAAAAAAATCGATTTCTTTGGTCCAAAAGATCGATTCTTCGATTAATCGATCACAGATCGCCATCCCTACTACAGCAAGGGATTACTGAAGGTGCAGCAGTTCTATAGGGTTTGTAAGCGCTCAGTTCGCCTCCTTGGCGTTGGCTTGTCCGAGCAGTCCACTTGGTGGTAATTATTGTTCATCCGTCTTCCCCTCATTACGAGGTGCTGCTGTTTACTGCCCGCAATTACAACAATTAGGCCTAACTAGCGCTTCTTTCGTTTGTGCTTTCTTTCCCTACCCAGAGACAAGTGGAAGGCCTTCGACATTTCAACTGGCCGTGTACTTTCGTAAATCCGCATTCGTTTTTGTGAGATGCCTCGCATTACTTGTTAACGATAGCTGGTATAATTTATCTCAGTTGTTTCCAGCCAGTAACGTCACGTAAATTATTTGATCGCCGCAGACAACCCAGTATTACTGGTCCGGAGCGCTTTTACCAATTGGATGATTATGACTGCCAAGGATGAGTTTTAATCATCCGGCTACGAGGCTGGGTTGGGCTGGACTCGATAATTTGCACCGCAGTCGCCGGTGACAGCTCCGGTTCCACAGTGAATTATGTCGCTCTCTTAATTACCACACTACCAACTGTACCGTCTCCGTACACATCGTGCGAGACGGCGGCTTTCAGGGCTGTGACTGTCCCAGCTAATGAAAGAAGTAAATTCTGAAATATGTTGCACTCGAATTAAAAATCGAAACAAAATAATATCTCTTTTACATCTTATTTAAATTTTTAACTACTATTCATGTGTTCGCAGCAAATTATTATCCGCTTTTAACCTCGTAAATATGTAATATCTATCATCATGTGTTATTATTGCAGCTACTGTATGTTATAGTATGTTAGTTGATTATGTTAGTAAGTTGCTAAAAATAATTTTTTACTGATAAATTTACAACTTTCTTTTTAGCACTTCTATTTGTCTCCAATAAACGCCAGTTAGAAAGTCTGGTAGTATCTGTTACATGGGAAAACATGAACAGCAACTACATGATAACAGAAATTAGAAAATTAATTTCACTAAGTCGTGGCAATAAAGACCAACATTATAATTTATTAATACGTGAATAAATTAACGCAGTTCTTTTAGTAATTCAAGCCGGCAGACTCGAGTTAATCTTAAATGAGTCACCAGATCATTACGGAAACTATATCTTGATCATCTTATTGTGGTCATAACCGCTGCCATGTAACTATACCACTGCAGTTGTGGCACATGTAGACAGTGAGCATTTAAAATGCTCCTATATTTTTCAAAGTAATAATGAAAAAACCGAATACTTAGTTTTCTAGAAACTTCAGAAATTAGAAAGTTTATGAAAATAATAAAACTTTACTTAGATGCAAGGATTATTTGTATGTTATTAAATTAGTCCAACATAAAACCGGAAAAAAATATAGTCATTAATTTCTGGGATGACAAAACGATCACCAATTTATGAATCTTTTTATGCTAGTCGTTACCTTGCATACATTAAATTTTCCTCACAAGAAGTGTTGAGCAATGCTTCTATTTCCCGAAAAATACTTGCAGATATTAGGTCCTTCACAAAATATTATTTATACCATCGAAACAGCAGATATTCTTAAATCTTATTTCATTTTATCACTTTTGACACAACTGTAAAATATAGTAATGTAATGCACTCAAATTATGTAACGTCTATCGAAATTTGTCACGAACTAATTAGTTCGTTTCTGGCATGAGGGATCCAGATACCCCTGTATACAAAGAATTTGATCATAAAACGCTTGTACACCAATAACTTTGATATAAAGAGCTAATTTTGTACTGCGTTTGACGATAAATAATTACACAATTACTTAGGCAATTTTAATCCAACTACTTACGACGTAAACACCGAAAATACTGTAAAATTGATACCTAACTGATAAGTTTTAAAATACTGAAATATAAAATTTATTCAGTTAAATGTGAATTAATACGAGAATTGATGTAGTGGATATAATTTAGTGGTTCACCTATCTCACTGGTTCACATGTTTGTACAGCGAAGAAATGAATTACAACCAACAGTGGTGCACCGGCGATATTTCAAACTCAATCTCCGTCCGCTCAATAAGGCCTACGCTGTCTGATAATTCTTATAAATTAGATGGCTCTTTTTCTTGCGGCCATAAACTGGCGTTGTTTATCTTTTAGGGCGGGTAGTAATTAATTACAGACGCTGCGGGCACTACTTCGTCCAGACGGACAGGCGGAAGCACTTGTAGTGGAGTTTGTTTGCGCACAGTTGGTACGGCCGCGCCGCGGGGGGCAGATGAAAAGTCTCGTCTCTTTATGCGTCATCATCACTCTGAGAGTACTTTTGTTAATTACGTCTGACTTGGGCATACTTAATTGTTCGCCGGTGTGAGTCACCGAGGGCCTGGCTGCATCATTTATCGGACAGAGGGTCCGTAATAAGCTTTCTGCCTTTGTAGTGTTTCTGAACGGCTTCGCCTGGCTGCGAATGCGCCAAGGTCACCGTCGCTTGCATCATTAACATCGGCGTCCCCTGCGCGAGCAATATCAAGGAGCTGGCTCCAGTATCGACTGCCTGAACGATATGCTAATCGAGAGACTGGTCGCCCGTTCGATTTCTTCCTCTACTATGGTTAGATTTAATTGCGATAAAAATATGGATACGTAATGCGGTCAAACCAGTTTCTTTCAGTCTAAGAAAATAGTTAAAGAAGGATATAGCTTAGAAGTATGGTGGTTTGATAATGAGCTAGTGCGCTGATTCGTTAACGAATTCGTGTAGTCGTAACAACCTGGTGACAGGGTTTCTTATCGGCTGCGCAATCCGCCCCTATAGTAGTTTCCTAGCCTAACCCGGTAATCTTGACGGGGATAGTGGACTTTCTAATGTCAAATTCGAACAACGGAAGTGTTCTGGAGTACTTCACATCACACAGCAAGTACTGCCAGAGGTAAAGGTCGCGTTGAAAGCTTATGAAAATCACCGCCGAGACAGGGATTCCACCGGATAGCTTTCGACCCCAGTCAGACGCCTTAACCAGTGAGCCACCAGACCATTCCCTATATAACTGAAGCGTTTATAAGCGTAATGCGATTGCTCCGACATATAATCGCTCTTCCTTTCTCAATATCAGTTATTGCACGAGATATTCTATCATATTCTACAGTCTAGAAATCAGTCAAGCATGTCCGCTTTGATTCATTTCTGGGAATGTCATTCTTTTTCTTCTTCTTGTGACTTCAACGTTGAGGTCATTAGTGGGGGAAAGGACAAGCGGAAAGGAACGGAAAGTTATCGGCCATTACCTTTTTTTGAAGCAATCATACCGGTAATCACCTGCAGCGATTTGGAGAAACAATGGAACACCGAAATCTGGTTAGCCAGACGCTGATTCGAACTCGCGTCCTTTCAAATGCGAGGGCAGAGCTCACCCACCATTCAGTCTTATGCTCTTTGCCACATACCACTGTTCCGATGTAAAACCTTCTTCAGGAAGCCTGCATGTTTTAAATGAAATTAAGAACTATAGCTAGTAAAGAATAGATATTATTCTTACGATCGGTGTATATTAAAAGAATCTAATCAATCTGAATGTTGTTTGGATCCACCCGAATGAGCCTGGTGTTGGAGTTTGGGTGGACAGTTCCTTTCTTCCTTACCTAAGCTAACCCAGTAGTGCTGCCGTTTAAAGAAGACCTTATCACTGATGCTTGCTGGCTTACTTCACATTACACAGCAAACTGTACCAGAAGTGAAAGTTGGGCTAAGAACCTATGAAAATCCCAGCCGAGATAAGAATTCGAACAGGGGACCTTCAAATCGCCAGCCAGACGCCCTAACCACTGAGCTCCCAGGCTGCTAGTCAATATATTACCATTACAAATAAACAAATATTTGGAAAAAAAAATCCGTTGACGTGAGATCATGCTAATAAGCACTTACGCATTTATGTATCCTCTCCAACCCGCTACAGAATCTTCACTTCGGAATATCTACTTCAGTCGCAATATCGCCGATTGGCTTGAAAATCCAGTCCACAATCGCCGTATCGTATTAAAGCTAACAAATCTACGGATTTCCAATGGAATACTCTAGCGGATAAAAAGCCATAAATTATACAACAGTCTAATAAAATTTCTGAAAGATAATGGAACAAAGTAAACAGATCAACGGACCAGGCCTGCAGAGTCGATAACTACATGAATTTTAAATAGGATTAATGGCCGAATTCAAGTCCACCATTTTTTTTCGCCATGTTGGTTCATCATTTATGCACAGAACCCGACTGCTGGATCGGCAGCTAATAGCTGCGCGAAATTCCCACATTTTTTTCCCCATCGCAGATTTGTAGCTAGTTTAAAGGATTAAAAGCATTACGTGATACGAATGCATTCCTTCAGTACCACTGGTTAACATACTTACGTCCTGGATGTATGATGAAGAAATTTAAATTTCGTCAGCCATAATAAACCAAATCAAATATAGCAATGAGATATCGGTTTGTCAAAAATTAAGTTTGTTAATATGCGTTATAACTTGCGAATCAGAAAATTTAATAAATGATGGCGATGAATTAAAAGGCAATTCTGTAAAACATAATTAAACGTTGGTATTAACATTGAAAAAATTAAAAACAAAAAAATTTGATATAGTTTGTTTATAATGGCTGAATCGCCTGATTTTCTTTTCTCCGCGAGCTAATGTGTGCCGGCCTCGGTAGCGTAGGGGCTAGAGTACTGGCCCCACGGGCCGAAGGCCGCCGGTTCGAATCCGGCCGAGGGCATGGGTGTTTAAGTGTTGTGTCGGTGAGTGTGCTTGTCATGTCCGTCCTGTGGAGTGTCTAGAATTACTTGAAAGTCAATATACACGTGTAGAAACTGAAAAGCACTGGATGAACTAAACTCACACTTGAGCTGGCTGTATGGCCTAAGGAAACAATAAGAAAAAAAAATAAGAAGAAGCTAATGTGTCTACCTGTTCTCTTCCAGACAGGCGAGATCCTTATCATCAGTCGAACCTGAGGAAGTAAAAGGAAAATGAGACGAAGCAGAAACGCTGAAATATCTTGCACAGAATATTGAAAATTTACTTGTTCATTTATCCTTTTCTTCTTTCCATTCCTATTCCTATGTTTGGCCCTACTTTGCGATTGTTTACAGCATATTCACACCCTTTCGTTTTAATTCCAGTACCTACGAATTCTTGAAATATCTGTTTGTTACTGACGACGTTATCCACTTCTTTAAACGACGAACACACATTTTAAAAAAAAATAGTTTAAATTCGTCTGAATGGAAAACAATGTCAGAGAATATTGTGTTACACTGTAATTTTTTAGCCTTGTTTGATATGAAACCAAATAGATAAAAATAAATGTCATAAAGTGTAAGCAACTACTGGTTTAAAACGTCAGAGAACAGTATTTGAAATGATACATTAAGAAAGTTCAGAGCATATTTTCTTTCGAACTGAATGTAAACTAGTGGCTTGTTCGTAGACATGGATAACTGCAAACCACGAAGACGAGACCGACGCAAGGAACCTGAAAGATTAACACACAATGGACATAGGCGAAAAAAGTTATCAACCTTCAGGAAATGTCTTCCTAATCTAGTTTATTTCTTAAATTAAAACTTATTATATTCAGAAGCATGCGTTATCCAGCCAAAGGGTGCAATCGAGTTCCTAGTACCTACCAATATATTCAAAAATGATTATGCATCTTTCATGGAGTGGCCGGATTGAACCCATCCTTATTTTTAAGTTTAGCACCCTAGACTTTGCTTCAACTATGCAGACTTATGGAATTATCATACCTTGTCATTCTGGCCTGGAATTTGGAAGGATATGAGTTCGAATCCCCGTCCGACCATCGAGGTGGTTTCCCTAAATAATCCACGTGAAGCCGGGATGTTCCTTCAAAAGGCCATCGCTGAATTCCTTCCCGTTCTTTACCCTCAATCCCCTCCCATCTCAATGATCCCGTCGTTCATCTCCATCTACATCTACATATATACTCTGCAATTCACAAAATTGTGGGTGGCAGAGGGTGCTCAGCACCAAAACTAATCTCTTTGCTGTGCATTCCAATCCCTAATGGTACAAGGGAAAAAAGAATTCATATAAGAATCAGTCCGGCACCTTATTTCTCTAATTTTATCTTTCCTGTCCTTCCGACTCAAATAGGTTGGTGGAAGAAGTATTTCACTACACTCATGAGTGAAAGTTGGAGTATGCATGTTTTCCAATAAGTTTAAACGAAACGTGCGTCGTCTATCTACCAGAGACTCCCAACCTAATCTACTAATCAGTTCTGTGACGCTTTCATAAGGACTGTAGCAAGCGGTCACGAATCGAGCGGCTCTTCTCTGTACTTTCTCTATACTTTCGATCAATCCCTTACGAAACGGGTCCCAAATGGCACAACAATAATCCAAATGTGGACGCACAAGAGATTTGTACGCTATCTCCTTTGTTTGTTCATTACAATTTTTCAAGATTCTACCTATGAATCGCAGCCTAGAATTTGCTCTACCTACCGACCAGTTGATCCCGATGTCGACAAAGCGCAAAGCAGAAGAAAAAAAAAATACGAATTCTGATAGGTTATCGTGCATGGGAGAATTCATTAATATTGGATGTAAACTTATTAGGTGAATGGATCAACTGTACGATAAAAACAAGCAGTTTAGCATTTTTTGCTGTCATACATTTGTTTTCTATAGTCGTTAGGCGCTAAAGACATCTACAATAATAATTTAATGCAGGTAAATACACACCTGGGTTGGTCGGAAGAAAAAACGGGGGTCGATTGCAGATAACGGCGGGAGCAATATCAAACTTGTAATCTATCACCCGCGTACATATCAGACAGGAGACTTAAGCTTGTCGTTAAAACGCACCAACAAGGTTGATAAGGCCTGCATCGGTTGTGTCCGCTTTCATGCAAACACATTCCGTCTTAACGTCTGCTTGTAATAAGTCTTAATTCCGCCCATTAATGGTGCCCTAATGGAGCGAACCATTGTCCAGCACGACCCGGCAGATATCAATAAGGTTATTGTTCGCCTTGGCCTGTCCATTAGCGTCCGCTTCGCAGGGCGTTAATTATAGTCGTGTTGTTATTACTGGGCCAAGTCGCGTGTCTTTGTATTAAAACTATCACTTGCGTAGTTACTTAAGTTATTGCGGTTGTTAACGTTATTGCCGTTCGTTCAATTACGAGTAATTGACTTGGAGCGCGGCATAACACGTGGTAGATCCAGCCTGTGGAACAAAGGAGCTCGGACACCACTGCTTTTCGGACTCTTGCACAATATCTTCCGTTGATACGGATACAAACATCATTTCGGTTTTATTTATTTATCTTTGTGCTTTATTTTCTTTCTGTCTTCTTGTTCGAAGCTTTTTATAGCAGAGAAACAAATTGTTGTCATAATTTGGGCAAATAAGATCAAATCGTTCAGAGATTTCTTTCGTGGCCGGTCAATATCTCGAGCGTGGAACTTTTCTGATTTCATTTCCTCCCTGAGCTAACGCGATTGGGGCCACAATTTCCTGTATAATTTCCTGGTTTTACGGCGCTAACCATGTTAAATTGCCATTACGCTGTTGTATCATTAGACCTAACAAGGGTCTTCATAATACGGGATTTAATGTTTTTTTCTCATCAAACGCTTTCAGCCTTTGTGGCATTCCGGTCCACACCACTTCGCAGTTAAATGTTATTTCCCGTCGCCTTCATCCTTTTTAGTTTATCATTTGTTTCTTACTGAAGAAACCATAGTATCAAATGAAGAAAAGAAGCAATAATTCTGTTTCTTATTGTTGCTATACCTCTTTGGTCGGTAACTAAAATTTTCATTTCAGTTCCCAATTCTTGGTACCACTCTCGCAAATCCAGAATTTTTTTTGTAAAAATGTTACTGGAAGAATGGATTGTGAGTTTCTGTGATTCTTGTGAACCAATGTCTACAAATACGTTCAGACGTTACTAATAAATATATAGTTTTGGAGAAAGGTGACATCATCTTAGATTGATGAGAACACTACAATAGCTTTATATACGATGAACACATTTTTTATGTTGTTTTCAAAGAACGCTTAGTCAGATCGTTTGATATAATGTCCATAAATTTCCATTACAAGACTATCATCTTCCCATCTTCACTTCAGAAACTTTAAAGGATACTGTTAGATATCTCCTGGTTTATTATTAATGATAAAATAATTAGTCCATATACTTTTCAATTTTAAGTTGATTTTATTGCTCGTAAAACATCTGACTCCAAAGATACTGGCTGCACATGAAAACACAAGCACCAGCGATTACACTCATTACTACTTTCAAGACAATACTGGACTACGAGGCTCCTTGCATAAGTAAAAACTGTTCTTTACTGTAAGAACGCGTAAAACTTTCATAGTTTCATAGAAAGTTCCAGAATATAAAAAAGGCTTCCGACGGATGTTTCTCTAACTCCAACAGGCTCTTAAACAAATAAAATATAGGCTATTTAAAACAATCAAAATCAATTATAATCATTACAAAATGCACAGAAACGAAAATTAGAGATATTTACACACAGAATTATCCACATACATCAGTTTAAACTGTCGCAAATTGTCCTCTAAACATAGCAGCTCGCCCTAATATTTGGAATTACAAACATTTAATCAGTTTTTCTTGCATAGTTCTGTCCTTGAACAAATTAAATAGTATTGACACAATTTCATTTCATAAAACAAAGTCCATTTACACCGATTTACAAAAAACTGAAAGACATACATACAAAATCATATTTACTCAAGCCCTAGCTTGCAACAAGTCATTCATAAAATATAATTTCATCTAAAGTCAGTGTTTGAGGGTTATCACAATACCCCTCAAAAAATCTATCAATCTTTATGAGACAACATACAATGTCTGTTGACGCAGACACAATAAATTGTGGCAAATACAGCTCTTTTTTTTTTTTAAAAAATTGTTTATGATTAGGTAAAAAATACTTAGTTGATATTGCTTAATCGTTACTCACCCTTCTGCTTCGAAACTCTTACTACTAAGGGTCTTTCAATAGTTATAAGAATCTCAGGAATTTCTGAGCCATTTTCATCTATTGACACAGTTGAAACCATACCTACAGTGTAGGGAAAGGTGTTTGCAAAACAAGCGTGACATTTCAGTTTGCTAGAAAATCCTCGTTCGGCTGTACTATTACGTAATCTTGGTCACAAGGAAAGAGCAAAAAGCACATATGACAGGAGGGTATCTCGCTAATTCACACACAGGCTTCAAATTTTATAGCTATATTGAGCGCATCGCACCGCATTAAACTACTCTTACAATTAACTCCATGAACTGCTAAATATCTTACTGCTAAACATCGCTAAGGAAGCACTACACCTCTACCAGCACGTACGCCACATTTCTAGGCGATTTGCAGACAGTCCAGCAACATTGTCCTGATGCAGGAATGATGTATTGCTGATGAATTGTCCGGTCGTTTACATTTCGCAATTGTTTCACGAGTTTAGGTAATGTTTCCTTCTGTTATGCCCTTTACTGCCGTTCTAACCCAGTGGCGGATCTGGGAATTTTCAGAGCCGGGGCAGAAACTTGAGATTGTCGCCCCTTCAAACATGAATCTGCCGCCCGGGGCAGTTTAGAGCTATTCTTTGATTTTCCACTCACCTGAAGTTGCCGCTTGAGGCAGTAGAGCTAAAAACAAGGTCACCGCCGCATGAATTTGCCATTTACCTCCCCTTCAAACATATTTTGCCGCCCCCTTGAAGTTGCCGCCCGGTGCAAACACCGCGGTTTGCCGGCTAGATTCGGCACTGCTCATCATCAGTGGGTTGTTCCCTCCCCTAAGCAAAGTGTTACGTCCATTTTTACACCGCTCTTGTCTTCATGGCATTCTTCACGCACACCTGCGCTAACATTTCCCGCATTTCATTCCAACTGTAACCAGATTCAGTGTTCAAATGTAGTGTGTGTTCTTTGCACTAATTCCAGCTCATAAATTTTCACGATAGCGCCCACACACGCAAGCACAAACAACAATGCTCGCCAAATCAATCGCGTGTCAACGCTAACTGATGTGAGACACTGGAGGTTCTTAGTGTTCTCCTCGGCAAGAAGCGCTGACGCATTCACAGACTTAATTGTTAGAGCATGTTCTTTTGTTTTTGGAGTAAATATGTGGGCACGGTTCTGTTTGTTACTCAACATTTGTCGAAACGGCAGTGATAGTTCAAACATGCGATACCACGGTGCTAAGCGACATGGGATGCAATCCTGTATACCGGTATTATTTTTGCTGTCAATAGCCCTTTCTCTAAAATACTAAATAGCCTGCAGCGATCAATGAGGCTGGATTTTTTTTGTCTTCTGACATATCACTCTCTTTTCTGTTAAAACACATTGTTTGTTTAAAATTTAATTTTCAAGTGGTCGGGACACAGCTTATCACAACTCAGCGTCTGTGTTGGCAAGACACAACACGCCATGCACAACACTCGTTTTGGTAGAAGCAGTTTGAGGGGTTAGCCGAAGCCGAGATTATTTATTTCCCAGATAGGTTTTGTATCAATTGCCGAAAATGGTAAACAAAAAATACAAGATGATCGCATTCTGATATCAAATATCGTAAATAAAGAGGTATTGTAAATACTTCCACATTAATAAATTCTGTTTTTAGTATACACTTCGCTGAGTATTTAATTTCAACAATAAAAAAACTGAGTAATAATTATTTTTTTAGGAGGAGTGGGAGGCTAAATATGAATAAGTTTCGCATGGGATTACTGGTATGTAATAATTGCAGTAGTGAAAACAGCTGTTACATCGCCGTTTATTTGTGATGTTTTCAGGAACTACAACGGAATCATGGAGGGAGCAAATTCCATAACTGTTGTACTGGCTCAAACACAATCGATTAACTAATGCAAACTGTAAAGGTTTAAAGGAAGGAGCAGTCTTTGTTACAGAATACTACAGGCCATCAGAAAAGTTGTCAGTTTGTTAAGTCGGCTTATGGAATGAAATACTATGCTTCCATGTATTCGCTATAATACGACCCAGTAAACGCGGTTTACCATAGAGCCGCAGGCCCTCCACCAACTTCAGTCCGGCCCGCGAGAGATTCAGAAATTTCAAATAACGCTTCATACTCAAGCCTCCCATTAATTTTCATTTGATTTTTCTATCTGTTTTTGTTAATTTTTTTTTTATGTCTCATTATCGAGCGTAGTTCATATTAAGTACCAAGCTTTACCAGAGATGAAGATGGTGTTAATGCCATTTGGAAATTCCAATCGAGACCGGGATTCGAATCGAGGACCTCTGGATCACCAGTCAGACGCCTTGACCACTGAGGCAGCAGACCGCTCTTAGAATTACTGAACTGCAGATGTTTCCATTCTCTCCACGGAATTGATTTTTCCTATTCTCTACCAGTCTCCTGGTCTCGATAAATAGATTACACCCTCAGTCCTTGACATTCTTCTACTTCTTCTTCACCACCTTTCATCTGTTCGGTTACCTTTGACAGTGGTGGATCTAGGAATTTTCCAAACCGGGGAAAAAACTTGAGATTACCGCCCCTTCAGACATGCCGTCCGGGGCTGTATAGAGAAATTCTTTGAGTTGTCGCCCTTTTCGGGTTGCCGCTACGTGTAGTATAGCTTACGGGAAAAAAAAGGTCGCCGCCACTCCAATTTGCCACTTACCGCCCTTTCAAACATGATTTTGCCACCCCCATGAACTTGCCGCCCGGGGTTTGAGCGTTCAACGATCCGGCACTGGCTATTGATAAGTTTTAATCATCGTTGGCACTGTCAAATTTGGAGCTTTAGTTTTACAGCCGCATACTGTTACTGACACCAAGCATTTTATACCTTCTATTAGATCGTACTAAGAACTAATGAGGGAAGCGAAGTGTTACCAAATATCTGTGAAACGTGTAATTATGTTTTGTTTAGGAAAAGTATATTATTTGTTTGTAAAATGGGTAATTTTTGAGGCGGAGATTGGGAACCGTCTCGGCATTCGTCTTGATGGCTGCGAAAAACTGCCTAAAAACCAGTCACCGATACCCGGTGCCTGGGACGTGCCCGGTCCCGTTGTATCTCCCCTATCCAGAGTGTGTGTGTGTGTGTGTGTGTGTGTGGCGCCTCAGCGCACTTAGCCACACTGGCAGGAAGTTCTCGATATTCTCTACTTAATTTCGTCCTCCTGTAATGTCCCTCGCTCTAGTTATGCAACTTACTATTCTGAATGTAGTTGTAAGGTTCTTTCAGAAATGCATTATCAAGCTAATAATTTTCAATATGCTTGTTACTACAATGCGTTTCAGTTATATATAGCGGGAAATTTAAAGGTGATTTATATAAATTGTACAGGCAGCATCCAAATGTAACGTAGGAACGGTTGCCGCCTACCGCACGCTACTGCTGATCTGGACGTGCAATATTCAGGGTGCGTTCCTTTGCCTTAGGTTGGAGGGAAATTTAACTTTCGGACAGCGGCCATCAGAGCTGAAATATTCATCGGCGATCACGCGCATTGTTTGGAGGGTGACAATCGCCGGCGAGTGGGAGTGTCGGACAAAGCGCCTTTGTGCCTTGCCGGCCGGGCGGCCAGCTGATGCCGGGACTCTGAGCCGATAATGACGATGATTTATTCAAACTGGCGCGGCCCGCGCAGAGCAAGAAAGGCGCGTGCGCGCGCGGCAGGCCCTAATCGCACCCGCGACAGCGCGCCAACTGTTACTGCACGCGCCGCCGCCGTTATTGCTGTAAATACTCTAATTATTATGATCCCCGCGCATCATTACGGGCCGGGCGGCAGTTGCGCGCGCCCGCGCTATTGGTTTTACCATCTTTATAATCACCTGCGACAGCCAACGGCCTCGCATCATTCACGCGTCTGAACACCAGCTGGGCTCGTCCTAAGGTCTGGCTACCACTCTACGCTCCACGTAGCGGATCTCGATTATTAGTTGCGACTACTGTAAACAAGTTTTCATTTTAGACTAGATAACCCCTGTGAAAATTATGCGAATAAAATACGATGAATATCGAGGTTGCTGATTTGTAGTAGGATGAAATCAGAACCGGCTCATCTATAACAGTATCTTTCTGATTTCACCTGATGTATATGTCACTCAACCATCTTGACGCTATTCCTTCCTGGAAGCCATAATCATAGATCTCACTAGAATATAACTAATCTGAACAAAACACATACAGTATACCGACACGAGGTGCTGCTACCTAGCGGGAAAGCGATTATAGCCCGTGCGATCATTTAACGAATAAAATGTTTACGTAGGAAATGTATAGAAAAACAGCTTTAGCGGCTTTCCTGAACTGTCTCATGCGGATGACCTTGATATTTAATACTTTTGCCCTTTAAAGGCCGAATTTCCAAAAACTCCTTTCTTAATTTATGTTGGCGTCGAAGCGAAGACCTTATTCTTTAAAATCAGTCCTGATTTAACGATTTCGTTTAGGTACTAAGGGAACTAAGTGCCTCATCTTCAAAAAAACACGTTTTAAAAATGTACTTTCGCCCTTTACGGATCGAGTTCCGAAAATTTCCTTTCTTAATTTATGATGTTTGTTAAGTGGAGACCTTAAAATTTAAAATAGTACCTCATTTATCGATTCGGTTAGGTATAAACGAAAATAAGTGGCTCGTTACAGCAAAATACCTTTTAGAAATAATATATATGATTCATTTCAAACTATTATGGATGCTTAGCAGGATGGCTCCTTACGATAAGTTCCAGCTTCATAACCACGGCCTTTGCGTATACTTCCTGTAGATATAGACTTTGATACATAAAAAACGCTACCATCATCAAAATCGTGTGGAATAAATCAAACATTTCGCTGAACCACCTCACAAAGATCACGTTTTTTTATTGTTTCATAACTGTTAGTTAAATCCGTCTGTGGTGCTAATTACAGCAATAGCTCGCTACTCACTTAGCTAATAATTATAAGATTATTTTTAAGATACAAATATATGAAATTTACCTATTAAGACGTGCATCACACTTACAGAAAATACAGTTTGCGGACATAGATTGTAATCATAACATCTACATCCACCTCCGCGGCTGTCGCACAATTTGAAAAGGAACGGACGACAAAGACGGACAGTAGAAGCTCGTAATAGACACACAAAAAACTCAACAAACCCAACCCCTCAATCACCCACAGTTTCATAGCGTTTATTTTACGCTGGAATCGGCTTGCTCAGGCATCAACGACGCCCGCATAAATAAGTGTTTGCTACAGAGAAAGATAAACTTGGAAACGAGTATTGGCCGACGACGACAATTTCTTTAAGATATTTTCCATATGTTTTATCCAGTGCCTGTTGCAACGTTATGAGCTGTTAAAAAGTGTTTCTGCAACCCTACGAACCGGTAATAGTCTTTATTTAACCTGTCTGAGAAATTTACACCCTGCAGCCAGAAAACGAATAACTCTATGATTGGTATCCCAGATTTCGTACGGAGGATCTCGACTGGCGCCAGTCCTCACTCCTTAACAGAAACAATACAAACTCCTTAGCCTCCAGTGCCTCCAGTATGGTTCTGGGCGGGCGTCCTCTATCTTTTATATATATATATTGGGCTTATAAAAACTCGGAAACTCGATGGGTTTCTCACCGTTTTAAAGCTTAAAATCTCAATTCAGTTGTTTGGCATGTCTTATGTTTCAACGTCAATTAACGCAGGAGTATTAAAATGATAGCCGTAAAATCTTCAGAGATTTTCTTTAAGCACGATCTCTGGACAATGTCTGGCCATCAGCATTAGTCTTCTGTTTACTATAATATTATTCTGGATTTATTATTCATATTTGTATAAAAGACTGAATCTGCGGAATTAAAGTATCTGGCGTTTCGAGCAAAAAGTATATCCATTCACTTCGCAATTGAATCAAATATGAGTTTCTAACATAATCTAGCGTTGTTCAGTATTGTAGTAATGCAATTTCTTAACCAAATTAACGAAGCTTGGCATATATGAATCTTTTCTGACGAATGAAAATAGTGAACGTGCAAATAAACTTCAACCAACCTGTTTCTTGGTAGGGGTGCGTGAATCTAGGTTTGTTAAATTCCGAAAAAACGTGCCGCGAAGTTTATGAAACTTTGTACAAATATTTCTCATTGCTTGAATAAAAATAGCGTACGGATAAATCTACGCAAACTATACCAGGCAACGCCGGGAACTCCGCTAGTCGGATATAAACGTTGGCTCATTTTTTTTTTCTGTAGTAAAGCGCGAATACAAGGCTATATATTTTTTAGGCTGGATGTTAGGCGAAAACTTGATGGTAAATGGAAAATGGGAAAGTCTGCGGTTTGAGCAGTTCTGTCTATATGGGCAGCGTCCCAGCGAATCAGACTTATTAAAAACAAAAGCTTAAGAAAGTTACGTTGTCGTATACGAAGACATAGCGATTCCTCTGTCACAAAGAATATTATCCGTAAATCACGTCTCTATCACTGTTCAGGGAGATTGGTGCAGAAACGCGGTTCCATTTCAGCAACCGTTCCCTTACTACTTCTAGATTTATGAGTCTGCAGGAAACAAGTGACAAGAAAAATAAAAGTGCTCTTTACCAATCATTCCAGTTAAAATTTTGAGACCCATTTTTCCCCACTTATAAAATATTCTCGTTAAAAGCAAACTCCAAGGTGTTTGGAATTCTACAGTTTTCAGTAAATAAGCTGAGTCATTGCATTCACTGCTTGAAATTCTTTTTTCCTCTCTACTGGCCTTAGCTATGGTACTGGGGTTTAGTTAAATCCAACTAACATAGACTCTAAGCTGTATTCTATTACGTTTCCAGGACAACTTAAATAATTTTTCGATGTTAACTATTGCGGTTATATTCTTCAAACCACTTTTTTTGTTGCAATAATGAATGTTTTTTAGTCTATAGACCAGTTAGTGTCCATGAAATGAAAACATTACGTTTCAAAACCATCTCATTGGACTCCGCAAACAGCAGGGTAGGAAATTTGCACACTAATGCTTTGACTGCTGGCTGACAAAGTACTCACTACAACACAGTTAACTGAAATAACATTATACCTGCGTAATTATTCTATTTTTCCTTTGGGATGGCTTTGCTCTAAATTCTACCACTCGTTATCTACACTGCAAAATTTGATGAAAGTCTTAAAACGATAAGAAGGCGGCATGTCTTTAATTACTAAAGAGAAAATAGATAAAATCATCCACCCGCATTAACAAGCGTAACATTCAGTTTTTTTTAGATCCCCTGATAATTACAAGCGACATGGTAGTTCGCATGTAACAATGCTACAACACAGCAGTAAAAGGTGTCATGAGGGAAATGATGCTCCGAACTCATTAAGAACTTCTAAATTCGTTTCAGATAGTGGTTAGTGTTCATTGAACCCAACGATAGTTATTCTTATTTTTAGGAGCAGTCTTTTTCCATTTCTCTATTAAAAATATTTGTTAAATTCCTGAGAATCAGCTATGATATATGCAATTGCGCATAACATCTCTACCACTTTATATCTCCGTTATTTTCCGGCTAAAGTACTTTCATATTGCAAAAAAAAATCCTGATAAATCGTTGGAGTTACTCCACGTCTTGCAACAGATAGTTTCTCTCATGAACAATTAATAGCGACTATGAAATTTTTCATAAAATAATTTCCTTTTTTATTTTCTTTGAAAAAAATAAGATTTCCTTTGAAAACTTTAAACAACTTTTTTAATTGCTAGTAAAGAACTATGTCGCCGCAATAATTCTTGGAATAGAGTTTTTGATGAGTGTAAGCACCTCCAGCTGTGGACTGCGTGCAAGCCGCCGTCTCTTTTGAAACATTCTCCTCATTCGTCACTGTCTCCTCACATCCCCCTCTCAGGGCGTCCCAAGACCAGGTAGAGAACAGCCCGGAAGCGGGCCATAATGACAATTACTAATGTATGTCTAGCGCGCTAAGCCGATTCGCGGCATTCTTATGGAGATGCAACGAGAGGGTGGACCTGGATTATCTCATTTGAATACAATGTATCCTTCCGCCGTGGCTAGGGACAATGCGAGCGCTACTCTCCCTGATCCTTAGAGCGGTGGTCACCAAAACAGCGACGAGTTTTCGTTTCATAGAATGTTACTAAGAGTGAGTGCAATATTTATTCTGCTTTTGATAAAGCTTGCCGAGTAGAAATTTCTTCCCGTTTTACAAATCTTCATTAAATGTCCCTTATAACCACAGTCATGTCAAATCATTATTTACAAATAATAAAAGAGCGAATGTAAAAAGTAAAATTCTTTTTCCAGTGGGAGTTTTCAGCGTTGTAGAATGAACTTCAACAAACGCATAAAACAGATTGTAAAGTTAACTGCTGTTTCTCTTTTAATAGTCCATTGTTGGTTGTTGATCAATGAGAATGAGTGCCAGTTAAACGCACGTTCTTTGTCTTTTCTTCTGGTGAATAGGGTCTTGACGGAAAGGAACCTGGGTAAGACAAAACAGCACTTTCGGTAAGCAATATGTTGAGTTCTCACAGCGCTAAATACTTCTGCAAAATAAAAAATTATAGAAAAGCCTCTTTCTTTTTATTATTCATCACATTTCTCTTTCACCTCATATATTCGTCTAAATGATTGCAGAAAACCGCCCGAAAACCGCAATCAGGACGTCCGCTATGGTTCCCACTCTCCACCTCACAAACTACACATTACCGAAACAAAAAACATCTGTAATGGAGAACATAAGTCATAGCAATCGCAGGCAGATAGTAATGCTTGCTTCCACCCCCCCCCCCTAATTGCTCCAGCAACTGACAATCCCTAGTTCTACCTTCCCAGTATAAACACTGGACAATTTCTTAATTACAAGCCATGATGAGACTCAAGACTTGGTTCCTTTTTCATAAATCTGCATCAGATATTCTCCTACAATTCGGCTCAGAGAATTGTCGCTTTGATTGGATCACCACCCATACAACCGCAACAACCATATATTTAATTTTTAATTTAATTGCGATGGAGCGCACGCAATTTCCCCTTTCCTGTACCCGTCAACTCTTGCCCTCTAAAATTTTGAATTTTCAATTGTTTCATCGTTTTTGGTAAATTATTCTCGAACAGAGAGACTACAGCTACCGCGCAGTGTTACAAACAGGACTGTTTTAAAAAATGTCAGAACGAAAATTAATACAAACTTTTATACGAGCCAAATGAGGGAGATAAGCTTGCTGTCTCACAACATTTACACCAAACGTTAGTCACTAAGCAACTACGGCCTTCTCAGCACAACTTTAAGGTAAGTTTGAGCCAAATTGCTTGCAGGTTTTACGAAATGCAATCTGTGCAGTATTATAATCAGTGGCAAGCAATACCGGGAAAAGAACCGATATCTAAAAAATTTTCATAGAAAGAAATCACAGCCAAATGTGTTATAAGATCTTATAAAAACTAGTATACTAGTATATTTAAACAGCCAAGGATACTAGTAAAAATACTAGTAACCTTTCTTTTTCACATCAGTAAATACTTTTTATGGTGACATGGAAAGCACTTATCACTACCATACATCATTTTCAGTAAAATATCCTTGTACTCACACTAATCAAATTTTTAAAAAGAATGTCTACGGCCATTTACAATGGTCCTATATATTTCCTCTTTGTCTCTCAAACACACTTTGCCTTGCGTATCTATCTATTTACACCTCTCTTTTTACGCAGTTAAGTGATTGAAGATCTGGTTTACCAAAAATTATTGTACATACCGACATCTGCACTAATATTATAAATGCGAAACTAACTCTGCCTCTCTTCCTGTCCGTTACGGTTTCATGACTAAACTGCTGGACCCATCTTGATCAAATTTGACGGGGATATACCAAGTATCATTAGGAAGGACAAAGGATACTTTTCTCGGGATAAATAACGTATTTTGTCATTAAATTTTGAAACCTAACCAAGCGGTGCCAGACAGACGGATAGCGTGTGTACGTCTGTGTAATGTTACATGAGTCTCTCAGGCTTTGTTTCTCTTGCTGCCATTTTTTGTCTTATCTGTTCATAAATTTCGTATGCACATACGTTTCAAATCTCCTAAAGCTATATACCTTAGCAAAGGACAAGAAAATTAAAACATTCTTTACAAAACGGGATTGACATTTCTCCAGAAAGTGACCACAAACAAAAATCTGCAGGAGAAACTGAGTCTAGCACAGTTAACCCTCCCTCCTTTTTTTGTTGCAAGTTGGTTGTGAACAGCAGGAAGCTTCAACCCCACGGCGTCAGAGGTAGTATCTGATCCTGATTAGGCACATTAGAAGAATCTTCTTCAACTCTCATAGATCGAGCTGCATGACGTGTTAAGCAGAGCAGTACTACCCCATCCGTGACCGCACAATGAGTTTTCGATGTCCGCACCTCGCCTGCCCCTTGTTCACCCACAAATTGTAGACAGTTAACGAATCTTTCTTTCCGTACACTGGCGACTGATTTCCACGTACCCGCATGACCAGTCGTCGACGATCCGCCGATAGGGTGGCCATCAATAAACAGGGGCAAAGTGGGGACGCGTGCACGCCGTGAGTCACGGCTGGCGTCGTTAAGCCGGCGGATGCATAATTACGACGTCATTTCACAGAACGCGCGCGCACAAAATCATTCGAGAGAACTGTTCCCATTAATTTTATATGAGGAGGGTGAGGCATGGGAAACGCGTCGCCCCGGCTCTACAGTTGCACTCGACTCCTCAGCTACACGCACGGGGTCGGCCGGCTAATTAGGCGATCGATATCGAAACTCAGACGTCCGCTGTTGTTTTTCTCTATCACATCATATTAAAAGGTAATCATTCATTAAATAACCATTACAGGTCACCTTTTAACAACTGCCGTGTAGTCACCCAAGTTCTTGGTCCGATTTTCGTACGTGAAAATCTATTGATTTTTAATCTGTCATTTGAAAATTTAATTCAAGGTCGAAATTTTTAAATTCAGATGCGTAGCTACTCCAAAGAACACAATAAATCATGAGTTCTGCTATTAATTGTAATAGAATAGGTGATTTACAACGATGGAAATTTGTTGCAATTTCATGAAAACCTTTAAACGGCTGGATGAGCTTTTATTGACTGCTTTATACAGTAATCAACAGCATAAGAAACATCGATACCATAGTTGAATTTGCTCCTTTCAGTAAAGTGTCTGCTCCCGTAACACGGGGCAGACAGTAGTGTGGCACAAACCATGTTATTTATATGCGTCTACTAAAAAAGTGGAAGTCTTTAATGTATGGTAACCTTAGTACATCAAATGTGTAGAGCCAAGTCTTCGCTCTAGTTGCGAAAGTGTGGAACAGCTTAATTGACGCGATCGCAGTTGACTCGTAAATGTGTCTTCATCGAGAAAGAAGGGTCGTTAACTTTTCTCTGAAAAGCAATACAGCAAAACGTTCGCTTTAGGAGATTCACACTCTACGTTTCGGCAAATCTACCTATGAGCAGACTGGCAGGATTAAGTTACCGCTTAGCTGAAACGTTGTTGCGTCACTACAAAAGAAAGGCACTGGTATTGTAACGTTTTTTCCATTCTGTATCGCCTCGTACATAAATTGTAGATGGATTCCTTAGGCAGCAACTAGCAGCAAGCAGTACGGCAACACTAACGCGAGCTAGACCATCATAAAAACAGACTTCAAATCCTCGACTGACATAACTTGTGCATTTGCGCGGGATTCTCTAGTTCTCTTATGACGTTTTACGCTCTAGTTGGTCTGTCTTCTTGACCTTACCTTTTTTCCCTTAGGGCTTTACGGCTCGATGTTGGGACCGTTAGAATCGGAAGAGGATTGAGGAAAGAAATATGGTCATGGCGTTTTGAAAGATCAATCTCTGCATTTTCCTTGAATGATTTCAGGAAACTATGGAAAACCGAAATCTGGATGTCAGGACTGGGATTCGAACGAGCGCCCTCTTGAATGCCAGGTCAGAGCGTTTGCGGATCTCCTAATAGGCCCAGCTTCTACGTGCGGTCTGATTAAACGACTAGTTGCTATAGAAGAGATGTCAAATAATAGAATTGTACGGATTCGTCCAAGGTATTTTAGTAACTTGTGGGTTCCTAACATTACAGTGCAAAGAGCAATCTACAAAATGAAATACATATCACTGACTCGAAGATTTGGCTGTTAGAAAGGAGCAGAAAGAATTTTAGTAGAAATTGATTCCCATTATGCGATCTTCCATTCTGCACTATTTAGACTGTAAAGCAGGAAGGATATCAGTAAAGAGAATGCTCGTCTCTAAGTACGCCTTCTTCTCTTGTTCCCTAGGATTTCGACTGAAGACATTAAAATCTTGTTGCATAACCACCGTTCCCCAAAAAGTTTTGTGAAATTCAACACATCAGTGTAGAAGTATATTGGAGGTTTTTACTGTGGCCTCTGAAAATATCTTTCAGATAATTTCGAGTAACATGAACGTCATCAATGCAGCCACTCGTTCCAAATGCTCATAATGTACGAGTCACCACTATGGTCCAGAGATTATCGGTTGTTTTAATGATAGACAGATTTACGGTCAGTCACGGGAAGCACCAGATTTCCGGCAAGAAATAATTCTGTAATAACTGTCGATAATAATGCTTAGTATTTATCTTGTTAGTTTTATAATTTGTGACATATATTTAATGATAAAATTAAGATATATTTTAGTATTGTAGCAGCTGATAGCATCGTCACTCCATTTTTATCTACGTTGTCTTAACATACAAAATGACGAAACATTTTCTTGAATTTTTTACTAAGTCTCCGAGACTTACAATTACTGATCTAATTGCTTCAATATTTATTTTGTAACTATAAGTTGCCGTCTGGATCGTGAAATTTAATGGCTATAGGATATAGAACTAACGCTTCAAAAACATCATGGTTTCGAAGCCTTGCTATGAGAGAATCTGTTTACAAATCTAATGACAAAATTATTTCACGACAATCCAAAAATGACTCTGCTACCAGGAGCATTTGTATTGAGAAATGCCCAGGATGACAAAACAAGATAAATTATATCTATGAATGAGTATTTGATACTTTAGTATGTTTGTCAAATGCAATATCAGGAATCCTCCGTTTCAGAGATGATAAAAGAAATGTCTCGCATTGCAGAAATGTCACATTCCGACCGTATAGTCTTGCAAGATTTTCCTACATTAATGGAAGGTATGTGTTCCTTCAACGAGTCCCGGCTCTACCGTCATCACCAAATTATTTCATTCAGCAAACTTATAGTTGCAACTCATCCTTCCGCAATCACAGAGTTGTAAATCTTAGAGTAAAAGAATACTCGTATAGTAGATATTTGTGTCTCACAATCCCAGTCGCCATTCAACTCTGCTGGCTGACATTATGATCTGAAGAAAACAAATGGCTCCGAACATAATAGCCTCGGAATTTTCTCTATCAGGACTCTGACTTTGGGGCAATTTGCCTAATGGACCGAGCGGTAACACTCGTGCCTTGCATTGACGTGGATTCGAATATCCGTCCGGCCATCGAAATTTAGGGTTTCCATGGTTTCCCGAAATCACTCCAGGCAAATGCCGGTATGGTTCCTTCAAAATGCCATGGCGCATTCCTTTCATTTCCTTGCTACCTGCTACCAGTCCTTTTCCGCCTATAATGACCTCGACGTCGACGAGAGAAAATTGGCTGAGTGGAAGGTATTGCTACAATTACAAAATCGAATTCTCGCGAATGCCGTTTCAAAGAGCTGTTGCATTACTAAAATATAATCGGAATGAAGTGTTGATTGTGTGCTGTTTTCTCTTTGTTATTTCTTATAGCGAGCCTCTACAACAGCATCTATGATAGAACTTCCATTATATTGGTTCACTATCACAGAGCACTTCAGGGCTGAATAATCAGCAGGATGACATATGAAACACAGTGCAATGGTATTAAATTCTATTATAAGATAAGACAAAATTTTAACTCAATATAATATCTTGCTTTTGCATAAAAAATGTTCCGCAACTGGAAGAAAATTCGAATTTGCATGGTACTTATATCTTTCTGGTGTCAAACCTTTTCGCTCTACTATGCTCAGGTATGTTGAGACATATTGTCAATATAGTGGGGGCCTTTTTTTAAAATTAAATGTTATGTTAGTTAGAAGATGCCAGCGATCTCTCTGAGAAACGAAGTGTTCACTTGGTGCCCAGCCTTGGCCTCCTTCCATTTTCCTTCTTTTACATGAAAAATCCTGCTGAAATAATGCAGAGGGAATAAAGCATTAAATAACAATTATCTTTTATTATTTAAAGAGTATTATTTATTGTGTATATGAACACTACCATCAATTTGGTTGTCAAAAAATATATCGAAGATTGAAATAAACTCGAAGAATAGCCTCGTCTGGAAAATCTTTCAAACAAAACCCCTGATCCCTTCAGCGGGTAGAGTATTTCCTAGGTTTGGCCAACAAAAAGTAACTCTGCCGACTACGTCACTTAACGTGGTCCCTAACCTTTCTTTATTCTCACACGTCGTCTTTAACTTCTACTGTCGCTGCCTCTCTATTAACACTTTATTAATCATCAACGCGTTATACAGCAGGACTCCATAACTATTTATCTTAACCAAAACGGCCTCCCCGTTTTACACATACGTCTCTTCTTAATTCATCGACAATATCACTTAAACTTTGACTTAAACATAAGCGCTTGTTACAGCGCCACTATTTACACTTGCCGAACTTCCGATCTTGAAAAGGTTGTTGCATAAGACGGTCCCTCGTGACTCATGGACAGCACAGTTCCTGGTGTAAAGAAACTGAAATGTGGACTCTCCCCCTTGCTAGAGTTCATGTTCTATATACACCCTCCCCACCGTATTTTCGTAACGCTTTCAGTAAACGCTATTCTTCCAAACTATGTCAACACAATGCCTCATTCATGTTGCAACGCTCGTGATCCTTCTATGTCGCAACATACTGTACACGTTAAAATTTCACAAATAACACATATTAATAATCCACTACAACTACCAAATAACAGCAGATTTTCTGGGACTCTCTGTCTTGTAACTATTCCGTAAAATGTAATCATCGTATCGCTACTGTGTTTTGCATCAATGAAAGGTGAGACAATCGCCTTTTAGTTATTCGTATAGATGAATGTTCATGCTTATAATGGTGGTATAATAAGTTCTAGGCTTTTTTACCATTTCACCAGTATTCTTTGCTGTGGTAAATAGTAAATTTGGATAATGTCAAAGGCTCTTAAGATTTGTCTGTATGGTACACCGCTCATTAATTGTCGTGACGTTTGATGATCCGTGCTACTACTGCGCCACTGTGGTTCAGTGCGCTGAAGCGGTGCACACTGGATCGGGGAGGTACAACGGTACCGGGCACGAGCCCAGCACTGACTGCGATTTGTAGGCGGTTTCACGCAATCATCTATAAGAATGCCGGGACGGTCCCCAGTCTCACATTTCACAAACAAAAATACACGTAGCATGTTAGAGGGTGTCCATAAATTACGTGAGGGAAAATGGGGGGGGGGGGTGGTCCGTCGAAATCTCACTAAATCTCACCAAGGGGAAGGGGGGGGGGTCAACGGAAATCTCATGTGAGGTTTTGAAAAATGACGCGAAAGTCGATTTTAGGGGGGGGGGGGTATTTAGTCGAAAAGTTGGGGTGTAACTGGCTTTGGCAGGGTGAGACCTAAAAAAAAAGTTCTCAGAAAGTTGCGAGGGCGATTTCTAAGGAGGGGGAGGTCTCGGACCATATCTCACCAGAGGGGGCGGGGGACCGGACCAGATCTCACGAAGTCTCTCACCAGAGGGGGGGGAGGTGACCGGAAATATACCTCACGTAATTTATGGATGCCCCCTTACGTGTTTTGCTTTTATTTTCTTATGGCTTATCGCCTCGTTGACGTCGAGTTCATCAGAGGCGGGAAAGGATTAAGATCAAGGAACAGGAAGGAATTCGACCATGGCCTTTTGAAGGAACCATCCACTAATTTGCCTGGAGCGATTGGGAGAAACCTTGGAAAACCCAAATCTTGATGCCCGGACGGAGATTTGAAGCCGCATCCTCCCGAATGCCAGGTCAGAACGCTATTGCTCATCCAGCACGCACAGTACACGTGCTGTATATAGACAGCGACACAAGACTTTCCTCTCATGGAATACGTACGCCGCGGCAGCGTGTATTTGGTCCTCGCTGGTTGAAACGAAGGGAAAAAAAAAGGGCCATAAGTTTTTCCTACATGCGTTCTTACACTGTAATGATATTTGAAATGTTTTGGATGGCTCGAAAAATGCCAAATGTGATGCCGGTGATGGGGTCGAATATACATGTTACAGTATTCATTTCTTTGGTCTTATAGAGATTTTTATTACGTAATCTGACTAGTTGAGTGCGTATCCGATAACCACAGGTCTCGACGTCACGGTTTCTCAACGTCCAAGCGCACGGATGGATGACAGAATGGTAATGAGTTGTAAATGAGGAGCGGCGAGGTGTCGAAGGCCCTCGGACTAATCCCGGCAAGTGGGCCGTCCCCGACCGTCCCCGTCCGCCCCTCATTCTGTGACATCTGCAGCCCCGCGGTGCCGACTGGCCGGCGGGGAGCGTGCGAATAAAAAAACGAAAATAGAACGCATCTGTGTAAATTAAGAGCGAGAGAGAGAGAGAAACGGAGGACGGGAGAAGAGGCAATAGCAAGAGAGGAGGACCAGCCCCCGCCCCGTGGCTGGCGCTGAAGCGTTGGCGAACGAAATTAATCAGATTTCCAGAATAAATTAACGGCCCGATGCGTGTGTGAGTGCGCTCGCAAGTAAATAGGGTTTAATACGTATAGAAAGTTTGGTCGAGGCTGCCATAGCGTGCATACATAATGGCTGTATTGTCCGCAGCGTGGCGCCGAGCCGGCAGCGGGGGGTTGGGGCGAGGAACGGCGAGAGGTTCGCGGAGGTACAGTCGCAGCCCTCGCCCTCGCTAGCATGGAACCAGAGACAGCACAGGACATCGTGTAGAGTCAAACTACGTAAGAAACAATTCACGCCGGAATTCATCGGGGACAATGCTGTCACCCACAATCTCAGTGTAAATTGGTGTTTTACGCAAGAGAGATGATTTTTTTTTGCTGACGTTAGTCTTTTGACTGGTTTGATGCAACCTCTTCATCTCTACATACCCCTTACAACCCACGTGCTCAATTATCTGCTTCATATATTCTAATCTCTGTCTTCCTCTACAGTTCTTACCTTTGACTGTTCCCTCCACCAGCAAATTAACCAATCTAGCATGTCTCAAAATATGACTTACCAGCCTGTCTCTTCTTTCTTTAAGATTCTTCCTCAAACTTCTTTCCTCAACCATCATACCCAAAACTCGTTCATTTCTTACTTTGTCCTTCCACTTAATTTTCAGCATTACAGGGGATAAAATCTGAGATTTGAAAGTAGTTATTCTTGGACATTCTTTTCCCTTGCGTAGTCAAGTCATTGTGCAATACAATAAATTTCAACCAACCTATCATGACAATTACTAACCACAGAACTCTAAAACCTTTACGCTGTGGGAAAAAAAATGTATATTAACGTTAAATCTGCGATTTTTCTTTGTTTCTATATTAAAAATGACGATATGAATGATACATCGGAGTAATGATTAAGAAATTCTTCTTATGAAAAGATTAGGATTAAGTAATAGGCAGTAAGGCATAGTGAAAGATTTATCACCTAAGAGTTTTTCTTCTCTCGGTAAACACCAATTAATTTTTTTCTATGCCAGTAACTCAGCAGAGAAAAAACACCGTTGTGAGACCCCTGGTGAAAGTGTTAAGGAAAAAATGATTAAAGTTTCTTTAGAAATTGGTGCTAGACGGTATAGAGCAGTGTTTCCCAACGTGTGTTCCGCGAAGATGGTTCAGTTAGTCAACAGTACTCGTACTGTATAAAGCTACAAGCGAGTATAAGCTATAAGCACAACTATTTAAAAGTCATGAATATTTCAGTGACCAGGCAAAAATCTGGCAATTCCAGAATATGAGGATAGGGCAGCATTGTTCCTACAATAGTGTATTCACTAAATACATTTTCAGTTGTAATCACAGAGAGCACCGTTCGTTTAAGGATTATATTAAATTTAATTACCTATTGAAATTTTATCTTCCTCATTTCACATGCATCGATATCCGTATATGTAATATTGCAACATGTGTCTCTTAAATGAGTTTAAAAATATCGTAACGACAAAATTAATTAGTCCATATTGTGCCATTCACAGAAATTTCCAGCATGACAGGTTCATATTTCTTTCACCACTGATAAAATTTACGCTAATTTTAGTGAACCAAAATTGAATGGGAATGGGAGGTAACAATATTAACATCTCATTTTCCTAACAGCTGAGTAAATAGCCCAAGTCTTTATACACACATTAGACAGTACTGACTGTGATAAACGAGCCGAGACAAAAACGTTTTCCAGTTCAAGTAAAATTAGAATTTCATGTCTGCGATTGTGGTACATATAAATCTGACTAAACATGCCACGAGTTTCGGTTAATGTTTTTGGAACAAACAACTCAATTTTGAGGTTAAAATGAACACAAATTTTGGCAGTAAACTGAAAATAAAATCGAAACTAAACTTTATTAAATCAAAAATTTCGGCAGAAATTGTTAATGTGGATTTTCACGAATATCAAGTAACTATTTCTAGTATTATGACATTCAAGAAAAAATACATGTACGTACTGCTGTACGAAACTACTTGCCATATTTTAACAGATTTATCAAAGAATGTTAGTAATTAGAATAGAAATCAATTAGAATGAAAGGATAGGGAAGTTTAAAAAAGCTGAGCAGACCATCGCTGATTTTAAATGGCGCATTATCCCATCATCCTGAAACGTGCATTCAGAGGTGATAATGAAGGAGATTTTCCGTCAACCTAAATTTGTTTGATTTTTCAATTAGACGACATAACTAAACTCCATGTGAGCGATCTGATTTTGCTGAAGAAAGTCACTTGGTGTATCACAAAGCCACTGTTTAGTGTGCTTGTGGGGTTTTTATTCTGAGTTTTCTAAAGGTAATTTCCATAGATTCACAGTAATTGCAATGTATAAAGTTCCCACTATAGCTACAGTTGCACGAAATGTAAATTGTTCACTCACTGAATTATCTGTCACATACTTGAAATTAGTTTTGAGTAACATTGACCTCTTGTTTGTCATAACGTATTTACTTCAGCCTACCTTCATTTAAAACCAGGAGAATAATTTTTTGAACTACGGGAATCACAATTTATGGAATGTCTTATTTTTATTTTTTATTGTAAATGGAAGTACGTCACTATCTTGTAAGTTTTTTCAAACTGATTTCGCCATTCTTATTACGTTGATTTCACCCACGACGTAGTTTGACTCCATTTTACTTCCACCATCTTTGTTGAGAATGACTTCATTTCTTCCTTTCGGATAAAATTTCTTGGAAATTGGGATCGCACGTTTTACAAACAAATATTGTATATGTGTTTGTTTGGATCAACTAGAACCACGTTAAGCCTTCGTTACGCTTGTATGTGTACACATCCTTGTTAAAGTTGGGTTGTTGGCCCTATAGGGGACCTGCAGATTAACGTGGAATACGAACCACGGAAGCTTTCTGGCGTACGTGGCAGAGGTGAAGATTATGAAAATCCCGCCGAGACATGGATTCAAACCGGTAACCTATCGATTTTCAGTCAGACGCCTGAACCACTGAGCCACCAGGCCGTTTTTAAACAAACATTATTTGCCATTTTCTTCAAATGTATTTTTCATTGCAGCCTATGGTCGGAGCGGATAACTTTTCACATAATCCAGTAAGTTCACGTAATCTTCTTGCATCTTTTGTTTCTCTGCCAAAACCAATACTAAACAAAGTGAATAAAGCTAAGTGGCTAAGTAACTGTTTCAATTTGTCACGAATTCCACCTCTCGTCAATTAAGTTGACCCGGCTACCTTACTCGTTAAATGCGAAGTAAGAATCGAAAAATTTTAATATGTTCAATTCACCGGTTCTACAACCACATGCTACGTATTACCTTACGACAGCTTCTACCGCAGTGAGTGTGAGGAATTAAGACGGTGGCCAGGTGGCACTACGAGGAGGCGCATTATTGTAATGACACGGTGGCCCCGGCACTCGCGCGCTTCAACTCGCGCCGCGCCACGCATTGTCCGCGCTTAATTACTGCCCTTTCAGGAGAGGGAGTTAGCCTGCGCTCAAAGGATCCACACTTGCAAATCGCCACTTTCTTTCGACAAATGGCACTCGAGTGAATGCGGTAAGGCCATTACGGTAGGCAGCGTCCTAAGTTATACTTCGTGGCGTTTGTTTCCAGCCGCCGGCACTTATCGTCCGAAGAAATATGTGTCGTTCCTTCTTCACATTGATAATTCACATACAGATATTTCGTTCTCCACAAATTACGTGCTTACTTGAATTATCGTATTCATAACTTTGTAATACAGTAATTTTTTGTTTAAAAAAATTGAGCCTTGCTCTGTTCTAGTAGAAAACGTTTAGAGAATAATTATTGTTCTAGTACGTTCCATTTAACTAAAGAGCTGTGAACATGAATTGTACTAATTAAGTAGCAGATCTTACGTTGGAAAAACATGTTTTCTTTGAAAGAATGTTTCTAAGTTTCGTAGACATAAGTGCCTCAGGAAGCCTTCTCTGGTAATATATAACACTGACAATCACACATTGCGGGAACCAATGACTCAAATTGTAACTTTATTAACAAGTTTGAAGCTAGAAGCACGATTTGACGAAATGGTAAGTACGAAAAATGGCTGTTACTTCGGCTATATGGAACGGGTTAAGGATGGGAGAAAATTGACCATGAACGTTTTTGAACGCGCAATCCCAACTTTGGCCCAGGTCGACTCCGGGAAGGATTCGCACCCTCCTCCCTCGGAGTACTAGACTCAGCATTACCGCTCCCCCGCCCAGCTGGTTACAAGCACCGACGCTGATAGCTGTTGCTACTCTGCTGTCATTAGCTCCCACATAAAAAAGTAAGCTTTGGAAACATATCGTATGCCATTCCGCAACACCAGCAATACCCATTGTGCTTATCCTTCGGGATGTTGTTGCAATTTATGTTTTTATATCTGAAAATCGCATTATTGTGGTTGCTGTATGAGTTTAAACTGCTGATTAAGTTCTCAGCAATTCCATTATTATATTTATGTAGACTGATATCATAAATGAAAGGAAACATTTCTGTACTGTAGCGCTAGTCTGGGTATGTTTGTTAGTTTCGAATACTCGTATATGTTCTTTATATGTGGAAATATGTACTGAAAAAACTGCAACGTGTTTTCGGCTACAACCCTACAATAGTTGGCATTCTGTGTCACAATGTTTCCAATATCTAAATGAATGTCAACTGCAGTGGAACAACATGGATCCAAAATAGGAGTGTATGAAATTCTTCCTGATACAAGAGAAAGGTTGTGGATGAAATAATTGCTTCGACCCTGAGTATTAATACGGTACCGACCATATGAAATGTTTATGCACTGAAACAAGGACACAGAAAGTGATCAATACACCTGCGGCACTCCAAGAACATATAACCGCGTACTGTTCCATTGCGCAGTATCAAAGCATAGGTCAGTTCAAACGCTCAAGACCGACCACTTCTGGATAAGTTGAGTAATTCTGTATCATTTGCAGCCAAGAAATTGCTTCTAAAACAGAATGATCAGCGAAACCATGAAAGGACCGTAAGAGATCGAAGAGTTCCACGTCGTCGAATATCTATAAAATACTCTCCAACACTCTCCAACATCCAACCTTGACCATTTCCGTTGCAACATCGTAACAAAAAAATAACGCCAGATTAGGATTCAATTCAGGTGGTTGAAAATGAGGTAGGAGATTGTTTGCTTCGAAACGTCCCAAGAAGGTAACGTTTTCACGTGGCGTTTGTCTAAACAGACTACAACAAAATCATAAATCTTTCGAGAGAGATATGTTCTCATACGAATGAATCCATGTTGTCATACGCAGCAATCATAATCACGCTATCATGAAAATTATAAAACTTAGTGCAACGAGATGCTAAGCTTCCACCAGCCGAAGCCTGTTCAGACCTGCTAAATCCCGTGTTGTTCTTCTTGGAGACGTTACAGATACGGACAATGAAATCAAATACAGTGACTGCGGAAATCAGGAAAACTTTCGTGGCTCCAAAGAGACTACTTTCAGAATGCAGACGTAATGGAACGGTAAATATCAGCAACGGGAAGTTGATCGGATTTGAAAGGCAACGGACTCTATGGAAATCGTCCGCTGTATGGGAATAACAATTAGATAAACGGTATATTTGCCGACAAAAGGCAAGTCGCACGGACGGAAAAACGCCGGACCGGTGAGATGGACAAGCGGAACGTCAAGGTACTCTTCCTCCCACATCAGCGCAAAACCACAAATTTAAAGTAAGATGTAAATGACGATGCAGCTACGTATACCCAACTTCAGCACGGAACAAAGACGAAATTAATTGAGCTCATTGCTGATAGTGTGAGTACTCTATGGGCCTAGCATCACGGTCTTCAGTACGCCGCATGATTGCATATTGTGTATCGTGCAAGACACTAGTGTGATAATAATTCTCCGGACGGAGGCATACCGCCCTCTGCTTCTCATCAGCAAGCCGATGGGTTTTCCACCTGGTGATGGATCATTAACGCTGTCCGAGGGAGGACGCGTCCTGACGTGTTCGATCCGAACGAGGTAGAAGATTGGCGCGGTCAGGTGTATTCCAGCCGCTGATAACTAAAGACGACAGCGCGAAACATAGGGAGTAATGCAGAGTAGCTTCGAGACCACACAGAGACGAGGGGCAACATTCTCGCACAATAAATAGTGTGTGAAATCTGCGTTATGTTACTCACAGTCAACATAAATCAATAACGAAGCCACGAAAAGTGACTTTTATTTAAAATGTATTGGATGCAGCTTCTCAATATAAGTCCCACAGCATTGTTTACATTAGAGATTAATATCCTGCAGGTTGAAATAGTAGTAATATTGCATGGAAGAGTCGCGTATGGTGTGAGCTGCGATTGTGTTGAACCGACGAAATGATACCAGGCATGGATTGTTTCACCTCATTTTCCCAGTGAAATTGCAACAAGGCACGAACTGTAATTCGTGTCAAAAATTGAAAATATGGTAGAAGGCCACACCCGCAAGATTACATTAAGAACTTGATACCATTTATATTCTAGTGTCCAGACAGGATTTATTGCGTAAAGGTCGACATTATTGTAACATAGGGAGAGACTACATCCAGTGGTGCAAAGAATGGGAATCAGTAAATTGCACAGTGGACTAGTAAATTTAAGAAATGTATGCGCACTTATTTTTAAATTTTCCGAGAGTTTTAAGTAAACATAATGACACACGTTACGGGTAAATAATGGCGCCAAACATTTACAAAAACAGTATTGGAGCTACTGAAGACCGGCTGCCTGCACTGAGGCGCGTAGAGGAAAGAGGAGTGCAGTGACCAGATGGTAATACCTGGTGGAATATGCGGAATACCCGAAGCGGTTGATGTGAAAGCAACGCGACCTTGGATAGAGACAGAAACAGGACGTGCCAAAGTGACGACGCGCAGCAGCTATTGGCGGATGTGCGCGTGACTTTCCGCGATGCGAAGAGAGGGTTGGTGTGAGAGGTAAACTATGAACTAGCTCCGCAAATGTACGCTGTATCTTGTTGTTTGGAAGTTCAGGAGCAACGAGGGACACTCTAGAGGGAGGAGGTCGTGCAGGGACTCTCGCTATACCGAGTGGCGCGTGTGTGAGCCTGGAGCAGAGGAGAAGCATGACTCAAGTACGAAGTCACCTCCTCGAGTCCGGATGAAGGAAAGGAGCGAGCTGGTTTGCGCCTCCATTGACCGACGTCTTCCACCCTCCGTCTCCAGCGTGGACACGTCTTCGTGGAGGGAGACCGCTTCATACGCGAGCCATCTGGAGTAGGACGGCTTGACCGCTGACTATTGCAAGTTGTCGTGAAGATCTTCACGACGCAAGCTGTTAGTCAGCGAAGAGGTGATCGTTGCGGATGCGCCTGTCACCAGGCAAGCAGCCGTGTAATGCACTAGCGTCGGGGCAGACCAAACGACAGTACTATCAATACTGCTAAATACAGCGTGTGGCGTGCTTGTTTCACCGCAAACACCCCTTAACGACATTGAGAAAGAACCTGAGACCTTATCCGTCGCAATTAACGCTGTAACCCAACCATCATGTCAACGAACGATGTTATATGAATAGAGAAGTCAATTTGATTTATTGTAATAAATGTTGTCATGAATATAACTTTAAAATCAGATTAATGAGTATTAGTAACTATAAATGTTCAGTTAACATTACGTAACAAAACAAAAACTAACAGTATCTATTACCACCATCAGAAACGAACTCAATCTCCTCATTTAAAACAGAAAACAAAGGCTGTACGATCATTAATGCACATCAGAAAAATCCAGTAGAACTATAAAAAATTGCGAAATACTAGAATATGAAATATCTTAGATAAAGTACCGCCATGTAAAGCTGCTCGTAGGATTCTTCAACGCACGTGTTGACAACGAAAATAAATACAAATCAAAAGTAGGTAATTTTATTGCAGATTAAAATTAAATTTCAGCGCTAAAGATTTGAAGATTGGAGAAACAATATTTCGCTCATACAATAATTCCAACTGTAAAACAGATGCTAAAGTAATGACAGAAACTTTCTACGAAATTTCAAGTAAAACAGGATTAAAAATCTCTTATGTAAAAACCAAATACACTGCGCACGGATACAATAGAGAAAAATACACCAAAAGACAACAAGGTGCAGAATTTGTGGGAAGAGAAAAAAAAATCTATATTATTGTACTAGATTCCAATCGTCTATACGACCAAATTCTAAAACCCAAAATGTTTAAAATTTTGATGTGACAATTAAGTTTTTCCCGGCGTATGGTGTACAGGAATTCTTCACGGGTCTTCTGCGGGATAAGATCTTTTAAACACGACGTTTCGGCAGACTAGAAATTTTTGATATTGTTCTGGAAAATTTTGTAAGGATATATGATTAATTATTATCTTTTTATTAATATTTTTTCACTGAGAAGATTCTCTATGTACTTGGCTAGGATCTTTTAAAAAACTGCTTTTGAATTTTAATGACGAAAATTTTTACTGTTGCTAAAAACTTTCTAAGTAAAGTACAGTTTCGATAGTGGATAACGGTTATTTATGTGATTGATATATTTCGTGATTACCTACGTTTTGTGTAAACTTTGTCTAAGATTTTAATAAACTGCACCGTTTGGTTTTTTTTTAATTCTTAGATTTGTTGGTACATGGTGCTAGCAACTGGTACAGAATCGGATATTCTTCTCGTTACATGAATTTCTGCTTCTAGTTGTCATAATAAACAAAAGACAACATGTAAATTTCAAAGATCTTCGCACTGATTTTTTTTTTTTTTTAAAAGAATTCTTTGTCTCATATTATAATTTATCATCTCTGCCCTTCGTATTTTTGTACAGTTACTTCCACAAATTCCTTTTATCTGGTATCACAGCTACATTTGCTTTCAACAATTGAAGTGCAAATAAAATTATTTATTTGAAATTTACACATTTCTTTTAACAATATAAGCGCCAGCAAATTCAGTGCAGTTATTCATTTGTAATTTCCTGGTTAGCCCAGCAGTGCTGTAGTGGCGACCAGCGTATCATCGGACTCCTCGCCGTAGGTTTCCGACTGTCGAGGTCACGTCCATGCTCCAGGTTAAACGCAGTTTAACTAAAGTGGTTGATCCCCGTGATAGGAAGTGGAACTGACGGCATCGTCAGAGTTTTCCCTCGCCTCTTCTTTGCCGCGGAGTGTGACGCGACGCGGCTGTTGTGCGGCGCGGCGGTCGCGGAAGCCGCTATCAACAATTACCTGTTGTGTGTGAGGTGGGCGCACGCGTTACGCGCACACACTTCCGTGCATTTGCGGCGCCCATTGTGCGCGCTATCAGACGCGCTTCCGACGCGGAGGGAGCGCGCGATACTCGCCCCAGCAAGGAGACTGTCAGCTGCGCGAGTTCACGATACTACTCGATAAGACACAGCAGGACTACTGCAGAAAAACCACTCAAAACAGTGACATATCGAAGATTCAAGTCAGGATAACTTCTTACACTCAATTCCTATGTACCAGCAACATTATCAAAAACATATATCTTATATGATCAAAATGACAAAGATTTTTAATTCAAACATTTCTAGTTGCTAGATATCAACTCACGAAAAAATCGTCTTACACTTCACATATTTTAGTTTCTTTTTTTTTTTTTTTTTCGTTGTTGTTTTCTGTCATCAAACTAAGTATTTAAAATTATCTCATATTTCTCTAATATATAGCGTCTAATCGATATTTTTTTGTTCACTATGACTTGTACCACTAGCAATCCATGCTGACAAATTCCAGATTGTGTTTGATCATTTTATAAAGTGATTTGAAAACATCGCACTCAATGTAATAGTAGTATCTTTTGTTCATCTAGTGTGATGCAGCGACGACGTAAAATGTAAGAAGATTTAAGTACATATACATTGCAATACGTATCTCATGCATATTCCCCTCGTTAAAAGATGGCTCCGTACTATTATTCTTTTGACTTTAATCAGTTTCATATTATTTTTATGCTGTCATCGTTGGCATGACTGTTCAGGTTTAATTGCTATGAGTTATTTTTGACTTCAGAAAATCGAATTGAAACAAGGTATAATAACGTTATCACATTATTTTCTATTAATTATGCGAACGAAATGCATTTTATAAATACTATTTACGTATTTTCATTCGTACTTATAAAATTATAAAACATCAATTTAATAAATAGTAGTCATACACACAGAGTATTAAAGGAAAGTCTATAACCGTGGCTGATAGTATGATACGCACTTTCTATTTAGATTCTTTGTGCTCAGATTAGTCTAATAACTACCTAGATAACACAGTTACGTCACTTCAAAATGACTGGGGGAGGAAATGTCTTAAGACAAAGTCTCCATTCGACCTGCTTTACACCAGTCCTAGCCTGCAACTGGTACTCCCAAAAGCTTTACAATGGCTATATAAAGTCAAAGTCTATTCTTGCAGAAACTAAAGTACAAACTGCTAAATACAAAACTTTTTGACGTTAAGATCTTTGTTATCCGGGTTTTTATTTTAGTATTTGCTGTAGTAAGGGTACAGCAAAGCGATTTCTGTTCGTCCATTCGATTTTAAACCTGTTTTCAATTCTGGTAGATCTATGTGTAGCTATAAAATTTCTTCGGAGTTATCAGAGGAAGGTTTTGGAAAGAATGGTCCTTAAGAAACAGTCCCAATACTGAATTACGGGAAAAAATCGCGTTACTTCAAGAACATCCGACAAAACAACGATTTCGTAATGATTTTTAAGAAAAAATCCAAATTAACATACGGTGTCAGATATTACAATTGAAACTGTAAAAACTGCTTCATGGTATCTCAAAATTTGAACCTTTGTAGAAAGCTTGAAATCGTGCACAAATATTGAAAGAAACAAAAAAAACTTAAATAATTAAAGGGAATTTTTAAGTAAACATTAACTATTAAATATTGATATTCTTAGTCATATACCACTAAACTATGACAAATATAAAATTTGTAAAAACGTTGATATACTTGTTATTTTTGCGAAACACAACCCGAAACTTGTTGCCAAATATACGTTAATTAAACAGATCTGCGGGCAGTGAAAGCGTAATAACTTACATACCGCTACCCGTGAAGTTATGATCTGGAACAATTAATAACTGTTGGCAGTTCCTATAGTCGAAACATCGTAGACCACACACGCAAGCTTACATGTAACAGGAGTTGGCCTAGGGCCCTACCTACCTCATTTTCCCGGGACTCAATTCTCCGTTCGCTAATTTTATTGGTATTTAGCATATAAATGAACCCCACAAGATTTATAAACTCTATTTCTTTCGGCTCAATATTTTCGACCTTCCTCATAACGCAAACCCTATTAATATGATAATCATATCTCAGAAATGTTTCTTATGAGAGGCGGTGCCGTGTGATATCATGCGGAAGGTGAGATAGAAGACACCCGGTCGCTAGAATGCAAATGGCCGTTTACGTTTAACCTGGGGCGAACATTGCCACAGAACCTAATGTTCTGTGACATGCTAAAATATGATTTCGATAAAAACTGACGTCAAACAAATACTTGAATCGCCGTGTTACTTCACATAGATTTTAATCAATGTTTCTCCCTTGCGATGGTAAGTTTTGGTGCATACGTTAGTTCACAGAAACTTTTAACTGCCTTCTCAACAGCCAAGCCAAAACACCAGAAACTTCCATTAACAATAGTAACGTCTTCTCAAATTTTTCTCGAATAAATGTGCTTGTCTACTATGACAGTGGCAAAGGATAATAAAAGAAATAAAAACTCATTTTTTCTTTGAATTTAGGGAAAAATCCTTGCATAAATTGGATCTAATATGGTAGTTTAGTGAGTTGGATATAAGAACAGCAACAAAAGGACGTATTCCACATCGATTTGGGCCTTCTTATGTAATGAAAACAACGATGTATGTTATATTTGGCGAAGAAAATTGGAATTGTTTAAGATATTTATTTATTATAAGCTTTGACAGCTAAATGGAATGACGAAGTATTCGGGAGGACGCGGTTTCGAATTCGCATCCGAACATCTAGATTTTGGTTTTCCAAAATTTCCCCAATTCCAGGCGACTGTCGGGAAGGTGCCTTTAAAAACGCCATGGCTGAATTCCTTCCCGTTCCTCTTCCACAGTCATTTCCCGCCTCTAATGACCTCGATGTCAATGAGGCGTAACGCTATAAACAAAGAAAAAGCAATGACGAAATTTTTGTATCGTTCAACTAAACATCAAACTTGTAACTAATTCCTTGGAGTGTTGGTCGGTGGAAGAACTGTCATTTAGTTGCGCTCTGACTTGCTTACAAAAACACGCTGGAAGATTCTGGTGAAGTCATTTCATAAATATTATGCAGCATAAAACGACAAAATTAAAATAATAAAAAATTGCTATGGCATGATAGTTTAGTGACTTGCATTTAAGAAAAGCAACAAGAGGACACATCTCCCAATGATTTAGCCCTTTTCTTATTATGTAAAAAACGATGTATGTTATACTGGAGAAAGCAGGTTGGAATGGGGTGATTATTAAAATTTACATCTTTCCATGTAAATCGTATATTAGTTTCATTCTGGTTACAGAAGGAAAAGATTGAAACGACTAGATAACGAAATTAATCCATTACGTTTCATCCGTAATAGTGTAACGATTTTGAATGTAGGTAGGAGATCAACAGCAAAAATGCGGCTCAATACATATTGTCTTTCACAGCACATTGGTACTGAAAATGAACTCGAGGGCAGATAATACATGTACGAACACATTCAATTTATATACTCCTCATAAATGTATCTTTGTTCAACTGTAATACAGGGCGTTCGCCGGGAAACGCAACCCACTGTTAGCGCTACAAGGAAGAAACTGCTCCCGGCGAGCGAGCGTTCAGCTCCCGGCATTGTTCGACCGTCGGCCGCGGACTATTTCATAATAATTACGCTTCATAAACTTGTATGTGCTAAGCATTTAAATGTGACGTAATTCATTAGCTTACCTTATAAAAGATGCTGGAAGTGTTGACCCTCTTGTGTAATGCACATTTCACATCTTCTGAACATTTTTCGAGACACACGCTGCCCTAACTGACTTAATGATTTTTTGGGTGACTGTTCTAGTCGAAAAGCGATATCGTCAATTTTCTCCTCTGTGAGAATACGGTTGACCGACAGTCTCTTTTTGTTAAAAAATGAACCCGTTTCTCTTACTTTTTTAACCAGACGCAGAATTGTTGATTTAGCTGGCAGTAAAGCGCCAGGAATTTCGCGACGAAATTTACTGCGACACTTTTTAAACGACTTCTTCTTCACATATGTATCGTAGAGAAATATTCTTTGTTGCAAACTGTAACGTACCATAATTTTACTCACACTCAAACACGGTACAGATTAATAAGAGTATGAAGCCCCAAACCAGCCAAACCGCGAAGAAACGTTTATTCACAACACTGATTAATAAGAGACTGAAGTCACAAACTAGCTACAATGCAAAGAAACCGTTCTTAACAATGTAAGGGTCCCAATATACTGCGTCACTGCACTGTTGGGGCAGCGGAGGTGTTAAACAGTGCGGTGATTCACGGCGCCGTGTGGCGGGAGCTGCTGGCACGACTGACCGAGCAAGTTGCCGACGGCAACAGACTGGGAGGGTTGCGTTTCCCGGCGAACGCCCTGTACTACTTAGATCTAAGGAATCCTACTGGATTTCCCTCAGATCAAGAGCTGTAAATAGTTCTATAATTAAATCGAGAACAAAACTCTCTATAGCATGTATGAATTTCTTGTCGATTTAAATAAAGAAAATAAAGCATAAAAGTTTTGTTTCGCCTACCTTCATCTGGAGACGAGGTTACCGTATTGTATGTAGTTTGATGAGTTTAACTTATCTGCGTGTAACTTGACGCAAATTTCTTTAGCTGAGATACGAACGCAATAACATAAAAATAACATTCATTTACCACACATGACCTATACTACTTCAATATCGCTTCCTAATAACAAGAAGTAAGGTTGAGTTTTAAAATGTTGACGGAATAACTGTATTATTTTTTGAAGCTACATCTTTCTCTTCTGCTATGAGTTTCGAATAATACGTACGTTGAGGCAACAAAACGTAATGCAGCCATAACTGAATTAAAGATTAGACGACCCTTTCCGCAATCACCCTCTCACTTATGCCTTCTGCACATACAGTGCGCGTTATTGTCATGTCGGTAATTTATACACCGTTCTTCCGATCACACAATATGATAAATGCTCTTATTGTTGGGAAAAAATGGGCACCCGGTAGTTTCCGGGCCCCGCCCGCACGTGCTGAGTAATTTATGTGACTTAGCAGAGCTGCACATGTGTTAGTGTTCAGTAACAATTCCATACTGACAATCTTCGACAAACAGAGTAAAAAGGAAGGCGAAAGAACGAGCTGACGATGAAACTTCATTGTCTCCTTAGAATTAAGATGAATCTATGGACCAAGTTATCAGCAAACATTAATGTATTGCCGCAAAACTGTCACATGTAAGTTATTCTTGAGCTCTGAGAGGTGTGTACACTGTCTGAGTATTTCATTTAATTCACTGAAAAAGTGCAGAAACCTTGAATAAAGTTTATTAACAATTGATTTTTTAACCGCCATATTTCTTTCAGCTGGGATATATAAATCAAAAATAAAAAATCAGTTAAAAAAATAGGAAAGTTTTGAAAAATTAATTTATTATCCGATTTATTACACTCTCTATCGAATGATATGACTTTTTGTAGAAAACATTATAAGCTCAGGTATCAGTTTTGTTGAAATAAGGTATTTAGTGTTTTACGAAGAACATGAACCCTAGAAGGACTTATATGGTATCGCCGTAAATTTTGGAAGAATTTTCGGATCTGTTGTTTAGGAGATAAAGGGATGAATTAATTATTTGATAGTTTTTCGCCAGAAACTCGTACAAGTCTTGTACCAGAAACAAAAATCTAATTATTAGAAGAGTCTGTGGGTTGCCAGGTCTCATTTTATATCATGAAAATTATTTCTTTAATTCTCGACAAACACTCTTTTTCTTTTTATTCCACCGATCGCGGTGGCTGAACGGTTAACGCTCTGGCTTCGCGTTCTGGAGGACGCTGGTTCGAATCCCCATTCCAGCATCCATATTTTGGTTTTCTGTGTTTTCCCCGAATCACTCCAGGCGAATGTTTCCTTCAAAAACGCCATGGCCGAATTCCTTCCCGTTCCTTGTCTCAGTCCCATCCCTCCTCTTAATGACCTCAACGTCATACATTTTTTTTTAAATTTCACATTATACTTATCGTTAGTTATGTTAGGAATAGTAAGACTTCAATTCGAATGTAAACACACAAGGCTCCGAAGTTATGAGGGTAGAAAAGATAGACAACTGAGTGATTACATAAGTTTTCAGTTATCCATTCAGAACATACGGAACTCTAAAAATGTCTAGTTCACCAGCTCTTAAATTCAAATTTGCTACATAGCTTTACAGTCACAGAGACCAGTAATTTGATTCATGTGAATATGTCTCATTTTATTCAAGTTTTTCTTGAGACTGACGTGAGTAACCTCTCTAAACCCTTTCATTTGCATAATCAGGATTTTAATAAACACATACGTAGGCTTACTATAATCACCTGTTATAATAGGTGTACGTTGTTAGCAACAACATAACTAAAGCATTAAGCTCATGTTCTGACAAGGTAATATTTAAAGTTTTTTTTTTACTTATGGCTTTACGCCTCGTCGACGTCGAGGTCATTAGAGGCGGCATGGGATTGGGGACAAGGAACGGGAAAAAAAAATTCGGTCATGGCCTTTTGAAGGGAGCATCCCGACATTCGCCTGTAGTGATTTGGGGATGCCCGGACGGGGAATCGAACCGGCGTCCTCCCGAATGCAAGGCCAGTGCGTTAACCGCTCTCCCACCACGCTCGGTATATTTAACCTGAAAAGCTACTAGTTCTCGAAATTTCTCAGTTTGTGTGAAGCCATTCCAATGCATTGCCATTGTACTGGAAAACTTTTTAGAAAGAGGTTTGGAAATATGATAGGTTGGGAACTGAACACGAGAGTTCAATTTCAAACAGTGAAACTTAAATACAGGGCGTTCGCCGGGAAACGCAACCCACTGTTAGCGCTACAAGGAAGAAACTGCTCCCGGCGAGCGAGCGCTCAGTTTCCGCCATTGTTCGACCGTCGGCCGCGGACTATTTCATAATAATTACGCTTCATAAACTTCATAAACTTGTGTGCTAAGCATTTAAATGTGACGTAATTCATTAGCTTACCTTATAAAAGATGCTGGAAGTGTTGACCCTCTTGTGTAATGCACATTTCACATCTTCTGAACATATTTCGAGACACACGCTGCCCTAACTGACTTAATGATTTTTTGGGTGACCGTTCTAGTCGAAAAGCGATATCGTCAATTTTCTCCTCTGTGAGAATACGGTTGACCGACAGTCTCTTTTTGTTAAAAAATGAACCCGTTTCTCTTACTTTTTTAACCAGACGCAGAATTGTTGGTTTAGCTGGCAGTAAAGCGCCAGGAAATTCGCGACGAAATTTACTGCGACACTTTTTAAACGACTTCTTCTTCACATATGTATCGTAGAGAAATATTCTCTGTTGCAAACTGTAACGTACCATAATTTTACTCACACTCAAACACGGTACAGATTAATAAGAGTATGAAGCCCCAAACCAGCCAAACCGCAAAGAAACGTTTATTCACAACACTGATTAATAAGAGACTGAAGTCACAAACTATCTACAATGCAAAGAAACCGTTCTTAACGATGTAAGGGTCACTGCACTGCACTGTTGGGGCAGCGGAGGTGTTAAACAGTGCGGTGATTCACGGTGCCGTGTGGCGGAAACTGCTGGCACGACTGACCGAGCAAGTTGCCGACGGCAACAGACTGGGAGGGTAGCGTTTTCCGGCGAACGCCCTGTATTACTGAACTACGTTATAATCATTTACCAATAGCTGTACTTTCAACTGATGGGAAATAGTACACAGCTGCATGCGGATTTTCCCAACCCAGTCGTCAGAGTCGATCTGCTGATTAAACAGCTCTATCCTCCTGACTCCAGCCATCTAAGAAGTTATAAAAAAGTGAATTGAGAATATTCATGCATGTAAATCAGATTTATTCTCTCGGTTTTTCCACTAGACAGAATTTTAAAAACAAGACTTTTCTGTAGCGCATTCTGCCGTCTTCATCTGATTTTAACTACGTTGCTGGTACGAATTTCAGAACCATGCCATTGGCTACGTAACTCTATCCAGTCCTTGACAAATTTCATATACATTACGTTAAAATTTTGATTCATAGGCCTACACCTTTCGTCACTTTTTAGCATTTGTCTTTACGCCTCGTTGACGTCATTAGAGGCAGGAAAGGACTGGGTTCGAGGAACGGGAAGGATATCGGCCATGACCTTTTGACGGTAGCATCCCGGCATTCACCTGGAGTGATTTGGGGAAACCATGGAAAACCCAAATCCGGATGCCCGGACGGGGATTCGAATCCGCGTCCTCCCGAATGCGAGGCCAGAGCGTTAACCACTCACCCACCATGCTCGGTCTGTTCTTCACATTACGATTTTAGTTCATGTACCAATTCTGCTAACTAAAATAAGCATTTTGTTAGAAATAATAGTTTTGGATGATTCTTTGATAAAAAAAAAGATGCATTTCTAACAAATTGGTTATTGCTTTTGCAGTGTCTGCAGCATAGACTCTAAACAACATTTCTTGAACTTGCATATTCAAATTTCTACATAAATGTGTTTAACAGCGCAATTTTTTTAATACTTGTCATAAGTCTCTTGTTCCCGTTCCACAGCTTAGAACATTTTTTTAACTCCCCTTGTAAAGGACAGGAATTTGCATTTCGCTGTTGTTCTGTAATACGGCACTAGTATAGGAGTTGCAATCTGTATACCGCAGGAGTATTAGGCAGTGATTAAAAGCTCCTTTAATATACCCACTGGAGTTTCAGTATTTTGTTTTTGATTTTCGAACAGAGGATAACCGAAGGATTATCCCCAGGTAACGCGTTATTAATTTTTAAAGTGTGATCTTTTAATCCTATTTTAGAAATCTCTCAGTTAAATTTAATCATCTTCCTAACATCGTAAACACCGAAAAAATCGCAATGTCAAGCCGATTATCGGGACCGCTTGATCACAATGTAAACCTTACTTCAAACGAATGTTTACCTCCAGCACTGCGTGTCATTAGAGTATTGTATAAAATTATATGCAATGTGGACAATGCGTTCAGATATATTAGTGCATAAAATTTATTGCGCTGTACGCGATTTAAATTATCAGGAATGGGCTAATTCTTGATCTCTGTCTTCCCTCATTTTCGTCATTCCTATCGAGAACATTTATACAACGTATCTCTCCATCTAAAGGAATGTCACGAAAGAACGATTTGAGCAGTTAACTTCCTCAAGTTTTTTTCTGACAACATTACCATATCTTTCTTTATATTAATATGATACTTTTTCAAATTTTTGAAAGTATGCATTTTTTTTACGTGATATTTTATATGGCTATCGGATAGTAAGGAAAATCACGCAGTGATCTGAAGATGATAGCCGACAACAATTTTTATTGTTACTATTTTCGTTGTATTTTTGTCTCTCCTGTTAAAAGAGTGCTTTCGGCACGCGAAAAGACTCATTTACACGACAAATTAATAAGAATTCATATTCATTTCAGCATTGATTATTAATTTTAAAAATGTCTGCAAAGAATATGGTATGGAAATTAAAATTCAGAAGACAAAGTGCGTGCTATTAAATGGGGAATTAAAAATATTTGTACTCCAGATAGGTAATGAAATAAAAGAATAGGAGAAAGTTTTCAAATATCTTGGTTACCTAATGAAGGAATATACTGTGAGTACAAAAAAAGAGAGGCAATGCGATATCGGAATTTGAAGTGATTTATACTGAACCACAGGATAATTTTAATATTCAGACTAAAGTGACAGCAGTAACGACTACAGTGATATAATGTTTCAATTAATTCAATGATCACAGCAAGATGCGAGTGTAGTAGTATTCTACAGTATGTAATCAAACTGACGTATGTTGTCTGCGGAGAAAGACTGTCTGTGCAGCAACCAATAGAAACTTCATAGGGATGCCGCCTTCACCTTACAGTTCTGGTACAATTAACAAAGAGAGTTGATGAGACTACCACAGTAAGAACTTTAAACTACATACGCAAACATTTACAGAAATACACAGTAATTTGACTAATTGAGAGCGACTTGAGCTGAAGTATATCATTAGGGGAATTTTCGCACGAGCCACTTAGTATTATTTAAAGTTGGTGTTTCGATCGCTTTGTTCGAAACTTCTGTAAAATTTAGCAACGGAATCAAACTCGGAATAATTTATATAAAATGGACACATATCAACGAACGAATTCTAACTTTTTGTTGCACAGGGTGAGCTTATACTCATTCCCAAACAATTTTCAGCTTAAAATAATGCATTTTCCTTACCGTGTTTCCCTTTTCAAGCAATCAGCAAATCGGAGGGACAACCCTGATGCTTTTCTAATGGCCAGATGTACTCTGTTTCTTCCCGACAGAAATGCTGAAAACACGGCTGAGAAAAAAAACTTTGTAAACAATGTTTGCTCGATTTTCATATACTCCAAACACAAAAAAGTATCCTGTAGTGAACTGGTTGTATTTTTACACATCGTTGTGTGGTTCCGTCGAAGCTTGAGAATCAGTACGTACACAAATCATTTATTTAAGAGAACGATTTTGCAGGCAACAGCTAGTCAGAAATAATACCAAATCAACTGAAATAGTAGCTATTTATTATTTAATAACATGGTCGTGAAAAAAATCATATTAAAAAACTCTCTCTTTGACTTTTAAATATAAGCTGATTTCGAACCAACGGTATCTGAAAATAATGGCAGTTTGAATCATATGTTTTTGGTTGTGTATGTTTTTGTTAGTTTCCTCTGGACCTCTCGTTTCGCTCCCTCCTGCCCCCCCCCCTACAAGTCAGCGCCCTCCAGCGTCTCCGCCTCCCTCCCAGGAACTCCTTGGCGTCGCGGCCGAGGCGTCGTGGCACACCAGCTCTTATCTGGCGTCCACGCAGAACCGGCCTGAAATACGGTCTCGCACTACACGTGACACGAGCGTGCCCACTTTAAAATTCATTATCATAATTATAATCCAGTCTCATTACTACAGGCCGCCCCTTGTTCGCTCCTAATCAACGGTCGCAGGCCAAGCCAGGCTGCGGCCGCCCGCCCGGCTACCCGGCAGCCACCCCTCTCTCTGTCTGTCTCTATCCTCTTCTCTTCTCCCTCCCCGTTTCCCTCTTTGTGCCCCGCGCCACCCCTTCCTACCCCACACCACCGCCCCCGCCCAACTAACGACCCCCCGCCCCACCTCCTATCTGTTTTTTCCAATCCAGTCCAAGCGAACTCGATGAGAATACAGGACCACACATCTATTGTCTGCACACGGAGGAGGGAGTGAGGGAGGCTTTTTTCCATTTTTTATTTTTTATGTGTGCGTGTATGCACGTGTGTGTGAGTGTGTATGTGTGTGTGTGTGCTCGAAAAAATCAGTTACGAGAACAAAAACGAATCAACCCCCGTCACAATTCTCTCGCCTTACAAACCCCCTCCCACCACTCACCCCACACTACCCTGGCCAGCCGTCCTCTTCAATCGACAAAAATATCTCGCACTTTTTTCAATTGAATTTTAGTGTACTAGTTCTTTATATCTTTAATAGGTAAAAAAGGGGTTTTAATTTTTACGGTAAAAAGGTTTGTATAAAAAGGGATTTTACAGAGGGTGGAAGAGGAGTGCTGGAAGGGGGTGGCGTAGGAGATACGGCAGGCAGGCAAGGCGAGAGATGGGGTGGGCGGCTTTAGTTTGAATTCGGAGGCTGATGAATCACCAAGCTATCACTCAATTAACGTTCGATTCAGACTGGGATGAGCGGCGCATGCGTTCGGCACAAAGAGGACGTGCTGAGGTGTCGCCTGCAGGGCACTTGTTTTACTCCAATATAATGGCCGCCGATATCCTTTGAGGCCTCTGCGCCAAGACATCCAAGGAATTACCAAACTGGTCACCATCGCAAGGCAGAATTACCACTCTCTCTGGTTCTGCGCGTTTTTCTAACAGGGTGAGTGAATGTGAGAACCAAGGCCCGTGAAGACTTCATATCACGATGTGATTAAACACGATTGTATACTTTTATACTGTCGAATAAAGCGATAGACATAGTTCAGAAACAGTGTAATTTTCAAATCATTACTTAGAAATGTAATAGGAGCCTTCTTGTTCTCTAGAACAGATTCGACTAAAAATATAGTATTGAAAATTTCAAGATTAACTAAGAAACCTCTGTTTAAAGTTTAATACCGTTTGTTATAAAAAGTATTATTCGTAATTTAATTTGATATATAATTTCTCTTCTGCATTCTGTTAGCTCCAAAACACATTCTAATAATCCATCAAATTCCCTTCCGCCACGATGTAAAAAAACGATACTCAGGATAGGATAGCTTCCGAACTGCAAAACTCAAGAAACAGATCAAAGAAACAAAACATGATATTCGACGTAGAATTATGTCCTCTTTGTGACATGTAAGTTTCAATTCAGTCTCGTAAACATTTTCTGATCGGAAGTTCACAGCAGACTGTTTACGTGTAACACGTGAATAAACTTGCAGTAATGTCTGGGGCACTTGCACAAAAGTAGATGCGTAACACGCACAGTAAGACAACTGCCGCAATACCAAGTCAAACATTCTCAATGAGTCAGTCTCCTTCCCTCGTTACGATGAAGTCTGCTCCGATAACTTCGTCGTGCACATTAATTCGTTAGTAGGTAGAGCTAATTCTAGGCTGCGATTCATAGGTCGAATATTGAAAAATTGAAATGAACAAACAAAGGAGATAGCGTACAAATCTCTTGTGCGTCCACATTTGGACTACTGTTGTGCCATTTGGGATCCGTTTCGTAAGGGGTTGATCGAAAGTATAGAGAAAGTACAGAGAAGAGCCGCTCGATTCGTGACCGTTTGCTACAGTCCTTATGAAAACGTCACAGAACTGATTAGTAGATTAGGCTGGGAGTCTCTGGTAGATAGACGACGCACGTTTCATTTAAACTTATTGGTAAACATGTGTACTCCCACTTTCACTCACGAGTGTAGTGAAATACTTCGTCCACCAACCTATTTGAGCCGGAATGACAGGAAAGATAAGATTAGAGAAATAAGGTGCCGCAATGATTCTTATATGAATTCTTTTTCCCTCGTACCATTAGGGATTGGAATGCACAACAAAGAGATTAGCTTTGGTGCTGAGTACCCTCTGCCACCCACAATTTTGTGAATTGCAGAGTATATATGTAGATGTAGATGTAGATGTAGATGAACAAAGAAAGATCCAATTACTTTTTATTTTATCTTCAGCTGCAACAAAACTGAGAAGACTACAGTATTACGCGTATGAAAGAATTACCTGCATATATATCTAAGTATTTAGCGTTATTCAAATTTATGGAGGACCTAGAAATAATGGCAAGTTTTATTGGACCCTTTATGCAACTTTATCTACATAATCTAATCTGTTTTGCTTCCAGGTGATCAAGATAATACGGAAAAATATACATCCTACTGTATTAGGATCCGGGTTGTGAGATAGCGTAGTGATCAACAGATTTTTGATGCAGTTTTGCCATCTGATTGGTATCTTGTTACAGTTTAATACCTTTGTGAATTCTGATACATTCTCATCCCGTTTCTAAAATTTGTTACAAAATTGCGGCCCTATAGTTGTACTACCTTTATAAGTTACAGAAAGTAGATTAAATCCCCTAGCCAACACTACTTAAATCTTCATGTGCGTTACAACAATTTTTTTTTTACTACTTTACGTCTCGTCGACGAGGCGGGATGGGACTGGGGACAAGGAACGGGAAGGAAATCGTCCATGTCCTTTTTGAAGGAAGCATCCCGGCATTCGCCTGGAGTGATTTGGGGAAACCATCGAAAACCCAAATCTGGATGCCCGGACGGGGATTCGAACCCGCGTCCTACCGAATGCGAGGCCAGAACGTTAACCGTTCACCCACCACGCTCGTTAGTTACAACGAGAAATCTATCTTACCTCAGCTGCGTTTATTCAGTATTCGTAGTTCCAAATATAGATAGACATTAGTTTCCGTTGGTGTAGAGATTACGAAATGGTGCTCCGGAAAATTCTCGGCCCGATCACAGTGTTTGTGGAAGTCTGGCCACCGTCGCCTGACGCTTATACCGCCTGCCACACGCGAGCGGCTGTGAGGCCGGTAGCGTACCAGCCGCCTTGTAGGAGTCGCATTGTCCGCGCGTCACTCCACACATGCAGCCGACGCAAACAAACAGACAAACAAAAAAACAAAACGTCGCACAGGAGAGCTCTGAGCCGCGCCGAGCCGATCGTTTAATTATAAAACAACAATACAGAAAGTAATAAAAGCGGCGGGCTTAATAAAGATTTACGGCGGGCGCTGCAGAGTATTCAGACTTGGCCGCGGCCGATACGCACCTGCGCGCCTGTCGCGCACTTGATTTCATTGTCCATCCATCTGGCTAATGAGGTGCGCCGCGCTGTAAATCAAAGCGAATCACTGAGTATTAGCTGCTTATCCGTCAAAGTGCGAGGCGCGCGCCAAGTAACGGAAACGTCACTCATGCGCGGCGGTTATCTCGCCTGTGACAACATCAGCGCGCCTCTCCTTCCTTTTTTTTTCTCTCTCTCTCTCTCTCTTTTCCCTTGCAGTCAGGTTGCAAGCAACCGGCAGGAACAAAGAGGATGGCAAATAGGCCACTGCGCCGACGGCAAATCTCACGCTTTGGACAAGCGCGCTCGCACACTCTCATATCTGGAGGTTTCCTAGTTACCCCAAACTAAAAGTTTGTCAAAGCTGTTCATGATTAGTAATGTCATTTTGCGACACATATAATATACACAGGGAAATTTTACAAATTTATTGTAGCTCTATTGTCTGACATAATGTCACACACCTTTACAGTCCTATACAAAAACTCAAAACGTTTTGCAGCCGCTTTTCTGATTTACCACTTCTATCACGATTTGTGTGAATTCATAGACAGAAGATTCAGAATCTGGTGGGTCGGTCGTGGTGGGTGTGATGATCAACAATTCCTATCATGGTCTCTACTCTCTCGCGACATAACCCCATGAGGATTTTTTGTGTCGGGTTGTGTGAAAAACTCTGTGTTTGTGCCTCCCCTGTCAACAAACTTACCAGGATTACTAGATGGTATCAACAGTGCCTTTGAAGAGATTGATAGGAACAAATTGCACCGAGTGTGGCAAGAATTTGATTATCGAATCTATATCTGCATAATCAGTTAAAAAACACACATAAAGTAATATATTATAATTTGTCAATAAAGTCTTGAATTTTTTCTGTAATTATGATCGCAAAGTATGATAATATGTGTACAATATATTTGTGAAATCGCTTCAGTAAATGACGCATAACAACCATGTATATGAAAATTGTTTTATTGCTCTTAAAAATGAAAGAAGAACGTATCGTTATGCAGAAAAGGATATGAGAAAGTAGTTAACTGCAACTTGCGCTTGTAACTTCAATCGAAATTTCTTAAGACCGCAATAGTGTATACAAGGAAATAAATACCGAGTACAGATGTCGGATCAACATGTTACAGTAACAAGCACCCACCAGATTGTAAGCTGTTCCACGGGAAGCAGCCGCTAGGTTCCATCGGCGCCTCAGCATTGTCAAACATCACACGAAAACAACCAGGGCTAGACTCCCTGGAAGGAAATAAGCGGCGTCTATCATCCACACCTCTCTAACGTCATTTTCTTATTTCGACAATCAGTACAGTCAAAGCACCTCCATTGCCTCAAAATAGCAGCAATGAACGATAAATCCTGCTTTAATGCTTAAAAATCTACTTCCTGATAAAACTCAATATAAGATCATACAGCCGTAACTAAAATCTTTGTGGTGATTTTGGTATATAAGGTTATATACATGTCTTTGGACCAAACATGAACATTTTCAAATTTTCTATTGAATTCAATGTTATGAAAATTATTAATGGTTTTAAAATTAAGAACAGCTTGTTCTCATTCAAACCATTCATTCATTAGCTATAAAACTGGTGGACTTAGGAACCAGAACTATCTTTTTTTGACCTAAACATCAGAGTACCAATTTCATCCCCCAGAAGCTGAACATCCAAGGATTATCAGCTGGCGACTGAATGAGAAGGGCTGTGAAACCTCCCTAGATACTCAGCTTCATGGTAAAATCCTCGAAATCATCTTGATTCGAACCATGGTATCGACTGACCCAGGCGAGTGTAAATAGAACAGTCTTCCTTATCATAATCTTTTACAAATAAACACAAAAATATATTTAAATAATGATATATAATACTTCTGAAAGGTGTTTTTTCGTGAGAAGCCTTTATCTCCCTTCACACATAACCGAAATCGATGAATGAGGTATCATTTAAAGATTAAAGCCTCCACTTAGGCAACATTATAAATTAAGAACGAAATTTTTCGGAATTTGATCCTTGAAGAGCAAAAGTAATAACCGTCAAAGCCGCACGTATGAGATAGTTCAGAGTGAAACCGCTAGACAGCAGCACACATCACAGAGGTATTACTAAACTGCTTCACTGGTGTTGGCTTTTGTTATGTACCTAATACGCTAACGAATTAATAATTGCTACAAATGAGGCGATTCTACTACAAATCACCAGCCTTACTTTTCATCCTATTTGCGAAATTTTCTCACGAGTCATCTATTTAATGTTAACTTAAAATAGATGAAATAAAATAAATTGAATATTTATAGAAAAGAAACTATTGAACAATTATTATATAAATCACAGATAAATTAATTGCTCTATGTACTTAATTATCAACAAATACCCATCCATGAAAAGAGTAAGTTACAAGTAGTATCTATCTATGATCAAATTATTTTTAATCGTACAAACTAGAAAATGAGATTACTTCAGTATAGATACAGATGCCGGTACTGCACTCGTCCCATGTTCGACTCTCCCCCACTCATCACGGAATTCATTACCAAATATCTTATTCCGATTTTACCTACTCCATTTTCCAAGTGGCGAACAATGTCGGAAAAAAATCTACTTTTTTCATACACATGGATGTAGTTAAAAAAACCAGCTTATTATTTAATTTACAATAAAAATGAAAAAGTAACGGAATAAACAACCAATTTGTGTACCACTGTTCAGCTCTTTTCCCCTAGCTGTCATATTAAGAATTTGTAAATTGTTAATAACGAAAAGATCCACCTATTAACCTATTACTAATCTGCTACCCTGTACAAGATTGACATTTCGTCAAAAAACAAGGCCAACCTCAGCTTAAATGTGGGACCCCATTTAATGGCGATGTCAAGAATACTCGTCACTTTATCCGCAGGTCCACAGAATCAACATGGTCGTTTGTGTACAGTTGACGCTGTGGGCTATTCTTCTTTTGTTTAGCCGGAACCTCATTCAGACCGCAGCACAGTGAAAAAACAAATGACAATCGCACAGATTTGTAGAGCTATTTTTTCAGCAGTGGAAGCTTCGTTTATTTGTAACATCTGCTCGTTTGCGACGTATGTACGCACTTGGAAAGGCTTTCACTACAGAAGTGTTAATATGAATATGTGTAAAACTGGATGAAACATTGCACCCCGGGCCTGTTGAACTATAAAAGCTATTCTCATGTAAAATAACGGGGTGAGTGCAAGCTCACGGGCGTAGCACAGGTATTTACTGCCACATCTCGTATCTCGAAGACCTTGTTCCTGTCTCTGGTCAAAGTAATTTAATTCCAAGATTTTTTCAGAAAAGTTTCATTTTAGGTCTTAGAAGTAGATCATCGCAACAAATACATTTTCCAAATATTTGTCTCCGGTTTATTTGATAAACCCATTCCTTAAATGTAAAGACACGATTTAATTCTTGTTGGTATAACATAGCTAATCAATTTCAACAAAGACTGTTGGACAGATCATTGCACACTTCCGGTTTCTCAGAATGTTTTATTAGTTATAACTTTCCTTTCATTTCAAATTTATTTACGTTTTTCTGTACGAGAGAAATCCTGTATTAGTCCCAGCAAGTATCCGTTAATGGTGAGCATTACGGCACGGAGTGATTTGGACCGTAAACACTTGCCAAACTGTGGTACTCGTAGTTCATCGCCAGGCAAAATTACTTTTATAAAAGCAGCAGTAACAGAAATTTATCTTGCTGGAAGTAACCACTTGTTGAAAGAAGTGGTGTACACGTTGGTGAATATGCCAAGCATCACTAAAATACAAGCTGTTGTTTTCACTAGTTCGACAATATAAAAATACTCATAGCAACTTTTAAAGGAACAAAAGTGTATTCATTTAAGTATAAATTATATAAAGTAATGTGATATTCTATAAATTTGCTATGCGATCTCTTGTTGTAAATCTGGACTTTTAAATTAAATTACATATCACACCGAAGACTTCTCAACTATCACTAATCATGCGAAAAGTAAATCGTTAACAATAATAATAATTTCGTATGACGGTGTTGGCCGGCATATCCCCGAAGTGGTCATAACCGAGCAATCCTGCATTTTAATGTGGAATCCGTACCGCGGAATCGTTCTGGCGTACTTCACATTACACAGCAAGCTGTCGGATGTGAAGGTCCTTTGAAAATCCCAGCCGAAACAAAGATTCGAACAGGGGACCTGTTGATCTGCAGTCAGACGTCTTAACCAGTGAGCCACTCAGTAAATCAATTAAAACTTGAACAGATAACCTGTAAAATCAAAAATGGAATATGAGTCACAGAACTGTTAACAATAATTGATGGTGCCTTGCATTTAATTAAGTAACTTGTAACATCGGCTTAGGTGATTGGGAAAAACCGAACGAAATCAGTAATCAGAACGGGAATACAAATGACCCGAGATTTGAACTAAAGACTACTTTAGTACTATCGACCACACTGGTGAGTATTAATATTTGGTAACAGTTTAAAACAAACTTCTTGGTACAGCTAACCATATTATTTTGCCTTTAGTTATCGTAATGAACAACATACAAAACATTGCCTGAAGCACATCTTACCTAAACTAATACAACGTTTTAGCCACAAAGTGCAAACCAAAGTAAACTGACGAATTTTTTTCATTTCGATTTTTTCCCTTAATTCTTATTGTTTGATAGAAACTGCGATGATTGGAGTATTCGCTAAAAGAGGAAGCTGTCCGATTTGGTATATTACAAAATTCAGATACAACATTTTATTCGTTGACGCAATATCAGGGTACATTTCTGATGACTGTCAGTAATCAGCAGTATCTGCTGGGGTGAGGGGGGCTGTGGAATGGTTCCGTTTTCAGGTTCCCCCGACTCCCCCAGTCGATCGCACCCTGCGTCATGGACACGGCAGTGACATTAAACCCTTCTTGTGTCGCGGCCAGAATAAACCCGTGTGCTCCCCCCCTCCAGAGGTTTGTTCCGCTATATATATCGCTACCTCACCCACACCCCGCGGCCATAATTTATTAGAAATGGATAACATTACGCAGAAAAGGGCCAACTACAAAAATATGTAAATGCGTCTGCGCATTTTTGCCCCGGTGGACGGGCAGTCGTAAATTTTGTGGGGAGAGAAGGCTCTTGACGCCGCTTGCCGATCTGTACATGCTTAAATCATGCAATGGGCTGCGCCACTTTCTGCCCCCCCCCCCCCCCACTGTAATAAACTATATAGCGCTCGGCCACACACACAGACGGACATCGGCGGGGATCACGGGATTCTGTTGCTTCCATATATCCCCGGTGCGAAAATATGATTTAGCACGCGGGCGCTTCCCTCAACTCGAGGGCGCGCGCGCCATTTTTTATCGTCTGCCTCCCTCCCTCCGGGTACGGCACTCGTTACAGTAAACCTTCGCAAACTACGAGTAGCTCCAAACATTATTCATGCAATGACTCCCTCTATAATTTTTAGCCGTAAAATAAATCATCATTATTGCACGGTGGAGGGGAGCCGCGCTGGTCGAGCGCGTGTCGTCATTAGAAGTCTGCGCCGGCAAGATCTGCCCGGTGCTGCCTGCTCGCTCGCATGAATCCTCATTAGTCGGCAGATATCGCAACACCCGAGACGGGTCGCAGCTGGCCTGCACCTACTCGCTGCTCCGAATATTAATTTCAGGCAAATCCTTAACGACCGCGCGGGGCCACGTCACAGTCCTACAACCGGCGACGTGTGAGAAACTGTCAGTTTTACGATCGGAAAGTATTTTATAACAGAATTAGCTTTGGTGCTCAATGTGTGTATCAGGTACTATTCGTGTTGTGTCAGAAGTGGCGGACGTAATATATGGTCTTACTGTTCCCAACGTCGCAATTTCCATGTTCACTAAAACCGGTGGGAGGGACCAGCAAGTACGAAACTGCTGAACTCCTGTGATGAGAATAAATGAACGGAGAGGTGACAAACACGTAGTTACCTTCGTGTCACTATTTTAGCTGTCAGCTAAGAACGTTCTCCGGGTCAACTCATAAAATTTTGTGATAGAATTTAAAATTAATCGACAACCTTGGATCACAGAGGAAATTTTGAAACTGATGGATCAGAGAAGAAGGCACAAAAATGCACAGTATGAAGCATGAAGAGAGCAATACAGGCAGATTAGAAATCAAATAAACAGGAAATGCAAAAAACCAATGCAAAAATGGCTACAAGAAAAGAGTGAAGAAGTAGAAAAGGAAATGGTCGTAGGTAAAGTAGAAGTTGCATACAGGGAGATCAAACAAAATTTTGGAGAAATGAAGAAAAGAGAAATGAACATTAAAGCTGCCTATGGGAAACCTCTTTTAAGCTCAGATGATAGAGCTAACCGATGGAATGATTACACTGAGAATCTTTATGATGGGGACGTCTTGAACAATGTCGTCATTGACGATTTAGGAGATCCTGTTTTGATGACAGAATTTAATATAGCTCTGAATGACTTGAAAGCAAATAAGGCAGTTGTAATTGATTAGATCCCTGCAGAACTTCTTAAATCCGTAGGAGAAAAAGGAATCAAAATTATTCAAGCTGATATCAAAAAGTTAAGAAACAGGAGAAATTCCAACTGATTTTAATAAAAAATATCATCTTCACACTCCCGAAGAAAGCCCAGCCCGAAAAATGTGAGAATTATCGCACCATTAGTCTAACATCACATGCTTCAAAATTACTGAACAGAATAATATTCAGAAGAATGGAAAGCGTAGTAGAAGAGATAGTAGGTGAAGATCAGTTTGGGTTTAGGAAAAATTGTGGTACGAGGGAAGTAATTATGGCTTTAAAATTAATACTTGAATGGCGGATAAAGAAAAACAAAGATACTTTTTTGGCGTCTGTTGATTTAGAAAAAGGTTTTGATGATGTTAGGTGGGACAAAATGTTCAAAATTTTTAAAAAAATCTGGTCTATAATATCGAGATAGAAGAATACTTTATAAACTATATAAAAATCAAGTAGCTATAATAAAAGTAGAGAACCATGAGAAACATGCATCAGTTAAAAAGGGTGTGAGACAAGGTTGTAGTCTATCCCCGTTAATATTCAATTGTATGTTAAAGAAGCAATAAAGGAAATAGAAAAATTTTATGTGTTGAGGGAGAAAAATATCAGTATTCCTGATGACATTGTCTTGTTAACAAAACGAGCTGAGGATATTGAGAAGTTACTGGGTATTATGAAAAAAAATACTGAAGGATAATTTTTGACTGAATATAAATCTAAGCAAGACTAAAGTGATGAAATGTAGCAGAAATGATACCAATCACAGTAGATTAAATATAAAAATAGGATTGGATGCAATAGAAGAAGTAAGTGAATTCTGCTACTCGGGAAGCAAAATTACAACCGATGGATGAAGCAAGAATAATGTTAAAAGCAGAATAGCCTATAGCACTAGCAAAATTTGCCTTCATGAAAAAGAGAAATCTTCTAGCTTCAAATATTGATCTAGGAATTAGCAAGAATTTTTTAAAACTCTAATTCTGAAGCACAGCACTTTATGGTAGCGAAACATAAACTTAAGGAATAGGATGAGTTGATCAAAAATATCATAACACTAATTTCCGACTAGGGCTTAGTAAGAATATTGTTTACTTGCCTACAGGACTGCATAAAAACATCATCTTTTCCTGGAGAAAAAGTTCGTCCCTCTCTCTCCCCCCCCCTCCCCTCCTGTTACTTGCTGTATTCCGTACCTAGTGATATGGTAACAATATTTCTATACCTAAAACTATTTCTTCCTTAAGTAACAACTAAACGTCAATCGAGTTGTATAGAATGTTTTTTGAAAACAGTTGCGACGTTTAGGCGCCTCCATCCTGGATGTGGGAAACACAGTTAACGAGAGCCCAAGACTTACCAGCTATTTACCGATGATCGCGATATTAAACCAGTTATTCGTATTCATAGCACTAACAGTTTACCTAAAGAACAGATATTTCACTAGCATTACAATTCAGACAACATTTATAGAAAACGTTGCACACTCTCTGAAAAATTTTGCACTTTTAATTCATGTGACAGGTTCCTAGATAATTTTAAGTTATATGCCTTAAAGCAGAGATATCCGTAAATATTGGTCCGCAAAATGTGTAGTTACAAGATTTATTCACCATGATGTTATAAACTTTCGGGGATTATGGAGAAGGGCAAGTGTCTCAATCAAAGGAATCGCACTACGGAAAAGGCGGAATCGCCAAAAATAAGCAAACATCGTTTTGGAATACCTAAGCTACACATAGATCTCAACCCGAAGGTTGATTGGACCCTTCGAAAGGAGGCACACTGTGGTGATCACATTCGTTACCAACGTGTTTTATTGGATGGGTCAATAATATTAAATGCAAAGGTTTATGCGAATGGATATGAATACTTACAGAGATCGTATTCGTGAACGGCAGAACTACTTGGCGCCGTGTACTATGCGCTCCGGACAATAGAGCGGCATTGGACTAGAGATGGGTCGTTCGCGAGTGAATCAGTTCTTTAGAGCAATTCATTTAAAAGCGCGAGTGAGCAGCCGCTCACTAAAAAGTGAATCAGTTGATTCCGAAGATCATGAAGAGTTAGCTCACGTGTGTTTTGTGGACTGGAGAGCTAAAAAAAAAGGTAAAAAAAGTCTCAAATAAAACTGAGCTACTGAGCAAGTGAACGATTCAAAAGAACTAGTTCTTTTCATTGAGTGATCAAATGAACAACCGCTCTTTTTAGTGAATCACTTTGCCCACCTCTACATTGGACCAAGTGGATAACTTGTGTTCAGGGAAGACGCCCGCAACAAGTAGGGGCCGTGCGAGGAAAACTTCGTCTTAGGTTAAGGCGGTAAGACAGGTAGGCTAGAGAAAATGGGGTGCTATATAAACAGAACGCCAGATACGAATTTTGAACAAAGCAACCAGGATGCAATAAATTATTGCGCGCTTTGTCTTTTCGAATCTCTTCTGTTCACATGTCTGTGATAGAGAGGGATGGTAACCTACAGGAGGAGGCAACACAAGAGCGAAAAGGGAAGCGGACATGTTGGTGCAGGATTCCAAGGAGGGAACACGTGACAAGAAACGTTTCAAATCTACGAAAAAACTGCTTTAGCTTATAAAATAAAAGTGATATATTTGCGAAATTAGTTCCTCTCCTTAAATATTAGTCTTCTTCCGTGTTTCCAAAAACAGTTGTTTCATAATCACGGTAACTCACTGTACAACTTGTTATTACTGTTAGTTTTTGTCTGGCATACGTAAATTACAAGTTGCGTCTAAGTTTGCCAAATTTTAATACAATTAGTAAATAAGTGAACAGTAACAAAACTGAGAGCATAAGAAAGCTTGTAATATCCTAGCCAGTGTGTTTAAAAAATCTAAAGGAAACATAGTACGAAGAAACATCACGCTAAACACATTCGTACCTATCCGGAACCATTGAAATCCGCTGAAAAGTCAAAATTTCGCTGTGTCATCTTGTACAGTGTGGTAGAGTGGTTTGGCAATGTTGTAGTCAGTGTTGCCAACATAGCAGTTTCTGTTTCGTGGATATGATGCACAATAATCATTTGAGATTATGTGAGAAATATGCAGTCAGGTTGGCTGTGTGACGCCATAAAAAGAAATTGACGTTAGTGCAGTATTTAGGGCAAGGTGTGAGGAGTTCCGGGGCTGTGTCGGTGACACGCGACAAGGACGCGCTGGTTGCAGCGTGGACAGGCGACAAGCGCCGCGCCAGCCCTCACCTGGACACTCCACTCCACATGACATAGCGTCTGCAATTATGGCTGTGTCCGCCCACCCTCCAGCCGGCCTCATTATTAATTTTGGCGACGAGGAGAGCGGGCCAACCCAAATCTGACACGTGTCAATGTGCGTGCGCGCGTGGTGTGCACGACGCGTGCTGTTTGCCTGCGACGTGAAGGACGACCGACACGGCTACGCGTGTCCCGACACATAGCTCAGAGAAACCAAACCTGTCTTCACGCTGAACCCATCTCCTGTTGCAGATAACATTCTTAAGTGTAGAGTAATTTTGTGCCCATTTGAATGCACCCGCTTCAAAGGTCTGTCGCAGAAGTGGAAGTATTTTTAGGGTTAGGTACCTAAAAGGAAACGGACCCTTACTGATATCTCTCCGCTGTATGTCACAGTTCTCTAGCACCTAAATGAAATAAATTTCACATCCCACATTTACATATGTTATGCGTTTCGTTTATTCAAAACCCAGTATTTTATAAATTTACGATATATGCTTTTCCATACATGTATACGGGTACGAAAATTGTTTTCTTTCTTTCTTCCCGTACCTTGGGGCATACATGTCTAGAGCTCAACAAAACAGGTGACTCCACCTTTTAAAAAAAATCACTTTAATATAAAGACATGAGGTAACGACTAAGTTCTAAGTTTCTGGCAGTTTTTCTTACCAGAACCACCACATTGTTGTCTGCCTTACGAGATATTGTATGACTTATTAAGATATGAGACTTAGCTGTACGCACTGTCCTCTTACTTTGTTTATAGTCTCTATATAAACTGACTGAATTCCCATGTATTTCGTTTAACATATTAGATCTTTAAAATTCAGACAGACATCATTAGCCTTCCCGTTTTTATTTCATGTTTGCTTGCACAGAGTGTGAAATAAAATGTTACAACAACCGGAGGATGTTACATGAGATCGTTGGAAGGCGAGCAGAAAAAACGGATCAAACATTCCCCAAATGTTGGAAATACGCGAAAATAACTTTTATAAAGCACTGGTAAAAGTCATTTGCGTTTAACTATTCCCTCTAACCATAATACAAAATGACATAGATTTTATTTTCGTATGAATTATTAATGGATTCTGGTTAAAATCCTCAGTAATGAATATCGAAATCTACGATTTTATGGTTAGTGTCTAGCTTTTAAGAAATATGCTGCAAAATTCGTCAAAACAAAGTAAAAGAGTAAAAAGTTTTAAAAATTCTTTTTAATACCAGTTTTACAGTACATCTATTTTACAGCTATAATAAATATCAATGGCGTAAAAGTCTTAAGGCGTAAATATTTTCGAAAATTATGCTTGAGACATTACTAATAAACTGCAGAAAGGAATCAACTGTTTTGAAATGTTTAATTTTTCACCGTAGGTCTGTTTCGTGTGAATGATTAGCAAAATCGATACGACTTATACCATTTTAAGACAAGCTGTATCAACGAAACACTCCTAAGATTGATTTAAAGCACAAAAAACCTCAAATATCTTCTTAATGAAGAATCGGTTGCTGACAAATACACATTAATAGAAATTTCTGTGGTGATAAAAAAGAAAAAGAATGGGGTATTTGCTGTTTACCGGAGTAAAAGAATGAAGATGAGGTTCGTGGAGGAAAACTAAATTCATATTCAAAGTTCAGAGGCGAGCATAGAGGGATTCTTATCGGTAGGGACTTAAATTAGCCAAATGTTGACTTGGAAGGGAATGGGATTAATAACACAAGGTAACAAAGATTAAAGAAAGAAGGATTTACACAAGTGGTAGAGCAGAACACAAGGAGACCAGGCATGTGGTATATCTCCCTAATAAAGCCAGATGATACCCTTGTGTGGTTTCAAGTAAACGGAGGAATAAGTAGTCACGCATCAGCTCTGATGAATACTAGAGTTTTCAGTAAACCAGTGTGCAAAATGAAGGAGACCAGGCATGTGGTATATCTCCCTAATAAAGCCAGATGATACACTTGTGTGGTTTCAAGTAAACGGAGGAATAAGTAGTCACGCATCAGCTCTGATGAATACTGGAGTTTTCAGTAAACCAGTGTGCAAAATGAAGGTGCAGGGAGCAGGGAAGTGGGAAAGACTTGAAACACCTAAACAAGAAAATAATTGCACCAAAGAAGGAAACTAAATATAGGTTTACGAAAATATTATAGATTCAGGCCGACGTTGAACGAATCACCTAAAAATTTCTGTGGTTATGGCTATGGTAGCAAACAGAGGCGAAGGGAAGGTATAAAGACAAATTGTAGATAAGGATGGAAAAGAAGTTGCTGAGGATTTTAAAAAGGAAAAAATATTAAATAACTGGTTTAATCAGCGAATTAAAAGCTATCGTTCAGGGATGGAAGGGTGTAAATTGGAGAAGGAGCTTCTCCACGCAAGTGCAAATGAGCAGACTAAAGAAATTAAAATATTTCCTGAGCTTATTATGAAGGAACTGAGAAAGCTAAAAAATCGCAAGGGGTCAGACATGCGGAATCTACATTAAACTTTAATATAATTTAGATTGAGTTTGAAGCTTTGCTGCTAACCAGAGTACTGGAAAAGTGGGATAAAGAAGGGGCAACAAATAGTATTGAAAATAACAGGCGAAGAAGTTGGGCATCAATGATAGGTAAATTGATGGAGGAGTTGATATCCAGTCACATCAGAAATGTGTTAGGAAAGAAACTGGTTTGAATATCGGAAACATGGCTTTAGGCAAGGATAATCATATGATTCTCAGTTAGTGGGCTTGTACAACATATTTCGGAAGATAGAAAGTTGCAGGAACTTTTTAAAAAAAGTGTAAATATATTGGCAAATATTTTGATAGGTAGTTTTGCAGGACACATTGGACAGATGATTGGAAGAGGCTTCAAAATCCTTCATTTACTGAAGGGAATGATGTACCAGAAAGATGAAGGAACTGTTTTACAAAACAGACCGTTCCTTGAATATGGTGGTGTAGTATGGGACACGCATTTTGGGTATCAAATACAGGATTTGTAGAGGGGGCAAGGCAGGGCAGCTAGATTCGTTTGTGAATATAACTGAAGAATACAATGAGTAACTGATACGAAATTGAAACTGGATTGGGCGCAGCTAGAATACCGAGGAAGATAAATAAAGTGCAAGAGGTATATTGGTGATGAAGCTTGGAAAGATATTGGTAGAATAATTAGAAGCAGTGCATGCAATGGGAAGATGACCGTGAGGGCCCTCGATTTCAATCATATGGGACAGGGAATATTTTGTTTTGTACTCGTAATCAAGGAAGTCAAGGATTGGGAGGTGCTGAATGAGTTATCAAAAACACTGAAGGAATTTAAAATTCATAAAGGCCAAAAGTAGGTGGAAGGAGAAATATCACTCAACGAATTTTATTTAAAAAAGAAATACCAAAATAAAAAATAAAAAAACTGGAAAATAATCCTGAAAGTGATCGCCACCGGAGCATGTTCTCCATCGAAATTAAATTGAATACGTTATAGTATTTCAGTGTCCTAGATGAAACAAATATTCTGGTGAGTAAAACAACAGTAAAATTGTAATAGCACAATTATCATATCACATAGTTGCAATAAAACAAAAAGCGAAAGAATATAGATAAAGATAAATCCCTTTCACCGTATGAAGAAATAAGCCACCAAAAATTTAAGGAATGTGTTAAGTTAAATATTTGTGATATCATTACCAAAAATTATTTGTGTCGCAATGAACTCATGAGTGGAAGACTAAACTGGATGTATCTCAAAAGTGGCCAAAACTAAAACTAATAATTTAAAAAGGAGATTATTTTTTAAAGGAACTACTTAAATTCTTCTTCCAGTAACGTTATGCCTTAAGGATATATTTTTGAAACTGCACTAGCTCGCAGCTGGTCATAAAATTGAAATCAGAAACATTTTGAAAAGGATAGGTAGGACATAGGTATGAATCTTTTTCTACTACACAATCGCTACCTGAAAGTTTTAGTATTAGAGTATATCCGTTTTTCTCAAGCTGCATCTAAATTATCGTATTTAATTTTTTTTAACTATTAGATTAAGAATACTTCTGATACTTTCGGTATAAATAACTTTTATATCCGTTTTATTTTTGAGCCATCTTCATAATGCATTCGACATATGCAACTGCAAATTTTGTGTTCTGTAAACGCATTTCCGTGACATTATTCCGGATTTATATTTATTTATTTCACTGTATTAAAACGTTAAGCTGTATTACTCTTTTGAATGGATTTCTAAATTAACTTACCAACTATTTCATAAAGTCTGTTTGTCTTGAATGCAGTAATCTAGAACGAAACACATTATTTCAAAAAACAAGCTTTACTGACTGCGCGTGATTTTTGCAACCAATAAATCTACGCGATGAATGTACATATAACTTATGCCTTTTAGGCCATTAGAGAGATGGTTTGATATTATCCTCCATATCTTTCTACCCATACCCTGCTTGACATCTCTAAATTTACAGTTCGTATTAAGTAAGAAATAGAAATTCCCAATGGATTGAAAAACTCGTTCAAGTACCAAAGAATTCACATATCTGTAAGAAAATAGAAATCTGTTGTCTCACTACACAGCATCGAAAATATAAAGATGTCTAGTGGAATTAGAATGAAGGACCGAGACCCGATATAAGTGAAGGAAAGAAGCCCAGTATTGGAGGATAAATTGGCTGGCATGCGTTTCGAAACTACATCTCCAAGAGGAATAACGGAGGGAGCCTATTTCCGGGAATGACAGGAGGGGACATCTCAAGACGGGGGTTGCTGGACATCTCGGCAAACAGATTGAGTGCTTTGCATGCGGATCGGGGACCGAATTTCTGCTGTCACATCCAACTTTCCACCCACCACAGCTGTGAGATGTAGCAACAAAATAACCCACACAATCTTAGCGAGTGAATCCTGTTCTCAACAATTTGTTATTCACCATTTCTTCTATACATGTTCTTAAATTTTTCCATTCACTATCTACAGCGTATCACATTCGATTCGATGTGTATTCTAAACCTGGTAAGGATTTTGCAGTTCCTTTCACTTCTGAAAGAAGATCAAAATTACAGTGATGTTTTTAAACAAATTACATTCGACTACAAGCTTGTGAAGATACAACACTGGAACTCAACCCGCTGACCCGCGAAGTTCAAAATTAAAGAACGAGCATAATTTGGTTCTATTGTTTCGAAAACACATAATTGAATAACATATTCATGTTCCTCCCGTTGCACAGTATTCAACGTTAATCTACGTCCACTGATTGTTGTTATCAGGCCTTGTATAAACACAAATACAACATACACTTCCAAAGTTTAAAACCATTAAAAATAAACGAAAAGCAGGTTTGCTGATGGTGTTTGAAACCAGTATATTTAAATTGTGTTTTTTGTGAGGTCAGAGCTGTTTTGATTGTATCCTGCATATTTTCCTAACCATTTCTGCTTCATATCTCAGTGGGCTTTGTCTATTTCTGCATTGCGGCATATCACAAAAACACATTTTAATAAGTTTTTTCACGGATTGAAAGCTTACGAGCTAACTAAAACTCTACGGTATGTTTTAAGACTCTACTTGACCTAGCATTGAAGTAATAAATGACAATAAGTTCTTAACCTCAGCCAAGATATGCACAAAAGATTCTTAACGCAATTCACTGGTTGCACACCGCATCAAAAATTCTTATTACAATTCAAGGTTTGCGCACCGCATCAAAGATGATCTATAATCAGGAAACAAATTAATCAGATTAAACTTCTGTTTTTCGTGAGAATGGACTTTCGAAGATTTCTCTGCAATCTTTAAATATTTTCACTGACTTTTTCTCTCTTTCTGTATTTGATGATTTTAACAGTTTTAAATTCTGGCAGCAGTTTAAAGGTCCTGCTATGATGGTCGAAAATGTTCGCCTTAAAATTGTACTTTTGGTAAAGATAACAATACAAATCACGTTAGTGAAACGTTTACTCGGTTCGTGGTGTGATGGAATGCGCCACTTCGCGAAATTGTTGTTTTTTCTTTACGTCTGTGAAATGTTAAGCACCAGACGATATTTGACAAATCAAATAATTAATATTTCTTTACCTCTACAATTCTTCCTTTTGACTATTCTCTTCATTGCCAAGTTAAATAATCACACCTATCGTAAAATTTGACACACCGTACTGTCTGTTCTTATGTGAGTTTCACCAACTCCTTTCCTTTACATACACTTTTAGAAGAAAAAAATCCTAGACTTATCGCATTATACTCATTGTTTGTCCCTCAACAATCGTGCTACAGTGATATTTTTCATTATTTACTTGATTGCTTCTAGTACTAGTCGAATATTAGAGAGGGTATTGTATTGTTGCCTCAATCTTTATTGAAAGATTTTTTAACCTCTTGCCTCATCTAATATACTGTTTTTTCCGACCACCATAAATGCATCGTTTCTCTTCATCCTTCACTCCATTATTAATTCTATCAGCAGGACTTCTCCTACTGTATCCTGCAGTTTCCAAACCTAAGCGTTCCTTTTGACATGTCTTCTGCTTTGATTTCTATTACTCTGGATATTATTCTAGAAATGATGTTGAAGCATGTGATTCCAAAATATCAAACTGCACTTTCTTTGGAAATGAGAATATGGCACGGTTGTTAAAATCCGTTGAAATATCTTCCGTTTCGTTATTTTTTTATATCAGTTTGATTAATTTTACAATACCTCCTTTTCAAACAGAATTTGGCAGTTCTGTGTGATATTATCAACAGTTAAAACCTTTCTTGGGTGTAAGTATTTATAAATTCCGTTGTATTTTGTCTTTGAAAAAGGGTCTCCAACATCTCTTTTTCATTCTCAAATTTAGTCGCAAAATAGAAATATGTCTTTGTTGTATGTTTATACAAAGAAACAAAATTTTAAATAGATTAATGGTTTAGCATAAACTAAAACATTAATTTAGGAGATGGGGAGAGTTTCGACTTCAGTAAAGCTCCAATAGACGGATTTCACAAATTTTCTATTCCTTGTTTACTATAACTTTTAATGTTTGGTTTATATACTGTTGCAAAATACTTTAAACTTATACGTCCTTTGCAAGATCGGTAAACTGAAAAAATGTATATTTTATTAACAATTCATACTTGTGAGCCGAAACTCGTACACTTTGTACCGAGGCTTTCTTACAACAACGAAAATCAAAAACCGGTTCTACGATAGTCTATGTTAACTGATGAATTAAAAGAATTGAAAAGCATTCAAAAAATGGTAGAAACAAATGTCACTAAATATTTGTGTCACTAAGAAAGATTTCAGTCCTTCATCCAGTTCTTCGTATGGTATTCCAATGATTCATTTATCGTTTATTCACTAATTCTATCTGCCGTTTAATTGCGAGTTTATAACATTTTAATTATTTTGTTATACATGTGCACCACTAAATGATTTATTCAGTGGTGTTTCTCGTACGACGTACAGTACATTCCAGAAAAGTGGTAGTAAGAAACAAAGAGGAAAGCTTCATCCAAAATAACCCAAAAATCTAGATCGATCTAAATTGGATTATAATCAAAGTATTTTCACTCGTACAGATTGTGTTATCAGATCTTATCTAACCAAATACAGATAGATGTGGTAATTCTAGTCAGACTGTATAAAACCTGAATTCAATGAGCAAAACGGGAGTCCAAGCAAGGGGTGCGATGTGACCTTGACGGCCGGCGGGCGGAAGAAAGAAAGAAAGAAGGGAGGGAAGGACGCCTCCCCTCGGTGAGGCGTGTTGCAGTCAAGACGGAGCGGAGGGGCGCTGCCCCTGGCGAGCCTGCAACCCAGCCGCCGACCGTCGTCCACTCCGAGATCAATAAACGACTCGACTCGACTGCCTCCAGTCGAGTGGCCGATTCTCGGCACAATATTAGGGGCCAGCCGGCCGGCTCCGGGCAGCGCTACTTGTTGGCTCGGCTCGAACTGCCCGCTCGGCCAGCTCCGGTACAGAACCCGGCTCTTCCAGGCCCTAACTGGGCTCAGTCAATACGATCTTCTCCAATATTATCACACTTTTTTTCGTTGCTATACGATTAGAATTACAAGTTCGCTGGTCAACAAAACAGAAGCATCTCCCACTTGATCGTTAGTTATCCTGCTGTCTCAAGTAGATATTTAAAGATACATATTTTAAGAAATCTTATCTTTCGGGATGGTCAGTTTCTAGCAACGACGTCAGAGGAAACTCAACTATCGCAAACTTTAGCAGCCATAATAACTGTACAGTACATTATACATTGAACCTGATGCATTCAGAAGGAACTACATCACTGAAAATTATAGACGTCATGAGATGTGTTACTGAAATACCCATAATAATTTTAATTGCTCATGTCAGAAACTACGTAAACGTAAATCGGTGACGTGTTGCTGCAGTAATCACTTCGACTTACCATTTCACCTGATGAAGGCAGCGGAGGTAGCTGTCGAAACGTCATTCACGACAGAACGGAACTGGCAGGACACCTGAGATGAGTTTTTAGCAGCTGTACTCCGGGAAACAATCAATTCTCACATCAGGAACTACGTAGTTTCTTTGAATCGAACAAAAAAAAATAACTCCATTATTTCCTTAGGTATCTTAAAAACTTTGAATATGTAGCTACTAAAAATTTTCAGAAGAGTGTGTTTCAGTGCACATGCCAGTGTATTTCACCAGTATGTAATCATTATTGACATATCTCAATCTGTATATCAGAAACTTGGCGATTAACTTTTAGTATTACTCCTAGAGGATGGTACGAGTGCCACTGATGTATTCTGGAAAGGGAGTGGTCAAGGTAGCTAGACAGTCGGTTCGGCATAATGTAGTTTGACGTTTGGGGAGGTTCGAAACGTGATTGGACAGGCACGGGAGGCACAATTGCGGTTGCTGGTGTTACGTCATCCGGTCCCTTATCAATGGTGGAGCCAATAACAACACAGCTGTGTGTCAAGTATACTGTGTAGTCGAGAGTTCTAAGTTTTCTTTAATATAACAAACAGGTAAACTATGCTGTTACTTACTTTCCCCAGTAATATGTATTTTCTTTTTAAAAAATGTCTTTCTCGTTAAACACTTATTCTCACATATCAAGAAAGGAAGTTAATTCTGTCAACTCGAAGCAATAGCAATTGTGAGGTTAATAATTTAGTTACTCGTCCTGTTAACTTTTCTTTAATTGGCCCTTTTACTGTTAGGCGTGAAACACTGCGCAGGTTAATTATAATGATTATTCATAAATTCGATAGATGTTTCTTTCATAGACTCTGGAAGCTCTTTTTTCGTGTCACTATCAGTACATAGTTGGCTACAAGAGTTCACTGTTTAACAAAATAATAATATTAATAATAATAAAACAAATAGAAAAGATAATTTCATTTTGATTTATTAATTTATTTACTCCTTGAAAAATTCACATCGGAAATTAACAAAACAAATAATTAAAAGTTCAACAAGCAACTTATTTAAATCTCAAATACCACGTACCTTACACAACAACAAATGGAAATGCTTTAAACTTTTCTTCCATGAATCAATTTGTTTCATTTAACAGCAGTCACAAGAAGATTATTCAGTGACGCAGTGTAAGTGTTTGGTACAGCGTTTCTTAAATACAAAAGATGAGATAAATAAAGAAACAGAATATTTATTCAGAGCTGTCGGTCTTCCAATGTAGTAAGCATCGAAGCAAAGAAGTGGATATGAGTAAATCGTCACCACTGTCAAATTAAGATGCCCTGGTCGAGCTAGAAATAGCTTGACCCGTGTTATACGTAGCAATATCTAGAAATTTGACTTGCACATAACCGCATCTTCTGCATCATATAAAACTTGGTAGCTACTTAAATACGTTCTACAAGCGTTCTCACTCGGCTGGTTTCCAGAGAAAATTTCATCTACATACAACGTCGAGAAAGCCTTCACTTTTATATGCTTAAATACGAGTTCTTCAGATCCTATCAAAAATATTCAGCTTTGTGGAAATAAGTAAAATGAGAATTCGATTGGATTTGAATCATCTTACCTTAGATTTCGAGGATACTCATACAAACAGACCTCACTTTTTTCTTTTTTTTTTTTTTTGCCTGTGGCCTTACGTTTCGTCGAAGTCGAGATCATTAGAAGCGGGAAAGGACTGGGAGCAAGGAATGGGAAGAAATTCGGCCATGTCCTTTTGAATGAACAATTTCGGTATTCACCTAGTGTGATTTGGAGAAACCATAGAAAACCGAGATCTGGATGGCCGGACGGGGATTCGAACCCACGTTCTCCGCCGGAATGCGTTGCCAGAGCGCTATCGCTCATCCACCACGCTCGGTTACAATCCTTGAGAACTCCTGCAGGAAATATTGCTAAGGTCAAGCCACATTAACCTCAACGCCTGATCGGTGGTTTTTTCCAGCTACCATGCTCCCAATATTTACATTAAAAAACCCAACTGTATAGGAACTAGCTGTGGGCATCAATGTGTGTAACAAGACAGTAATGAACAACCAATAAAACAACTAGTAGTCCGTAGCCAAAAAACTGCTGAACCGATATGCCTCTGTTTCTTCAGCCCCGAGCCACCTTGCCCTTTTCAGTTAGATACATTACGGAGTCAAGTCATTAATATTTCCGTGAGCCTAATTATCAGAATAAAACTCCCCTCTCGTGCCCGCCACCTTCCCCCCTTCACACTTTCCCCGTAATATCACGTCTTTTAATTAACAGTTCCCTCTCTTTTTTTCTTTTTTTTTAATAAAACGGCTGTCACTGCGAGGCACCTTTAAGAGGGTGCCGCACAGAGGAAACAGTTTTGCGTGTGTATTTTCTTGTGTGTTTTAAAGCGTCTTTGTTAACATTAATCAAGCAGCTTGGCTAATTAGTTTGGTTAAATTTAGTAATTATGCCAGACCGTAAAAGCCAGGGGAGGACAGGCGACGAAGGGCCTTTCGTCACTAGGGGGAGGGGGGGGAGGTGGAACTCACCGTCGCCTGCTTGTTTTAGTGGCGTGACTGCCGGATGGCGCCACTGTCGCTGTCGCTGTCGCTGTCGCTGGCCGCGCTTTCTTTTTGTCCCTCGTGAAATAAACTTATCTACAGGCGTCAACACCAGATACCTGTCGTAACAAATTCATATAGTGTATAGCATAACTACTTCAGCAAATTAGTTTTTGGCTGTGACTGACATAAACTATTTCTCTGCTCAAATGAGTGGGAAATGCAACACCTCAGATAATTTGATTTTGCCTGTGACTGACATAAACCATCTCACTGGTCAAATGAGTAGGAAATGTAACACTCTGGCTTCGTTTTAGGGATGATTCTGGTTCGAATCTCGGTCCGGTCATCCAGATTTGGGTTTTTTATGGTTTTCCCAAATCACTCAGGGTGACTACTGGGGTGCTTCCTTAAAAAGGCCCGTTCCTTGCTCCCAGTCCTTTCCTTCCTCTAATGAACTCGAAGGCGAAGAGGCGTAAAGTCATAACCAAACCAAGAGTATGAAACCAACTTTAAGAAAATGGAAGTTAAATCAAAGTTACAATTAGATATCCGCTATTTAACCATAAAGCAATGTACCAGAAAAAATATTAATGCTTAAAGAATGTCTGCCGTTGCAGTTATGATAACCTAAATGGCACCAATATACTTGGTTTGAATGAAATCATTGCTTCACCTCTACAAATCAATTACGTTAATTGCTCATAATTCATTAATTAAAGTTATACTATGTTCTTTAGCGACTGTTATCGACATATATGCTCAGATTTCTACATTTCAATTTTAGCTCATTACTAACAATCAACGTTCCACCTTTATTTCATGACGTATATAAAAGCCATAAGATCAGGACCACAATTTATAGGTTTTGTAGCGTTCTCTTTTGAGCGGTCGATCATATTGTTCCTTCAAAGATCTACTTGGAAGTGTTGAGGAGATTATATAGTAGAGAATTTTACGCCAAAGTCTGCACATCTAAAAATACATTTTTCGTATATAGCAAACATCATACAATAGAGGATGCCAACCATCTGCGAAAAGAGTTGTGAAAAAGTACGAAAGCCAGAGTACCTAAATTTGGGGACACCGTTCAAAGAATAAAAATACTTGATGTATCTGACAATATCAGTCACCATATTTAAGTAGAAGAAATGGTAGCAGTGTAATAAGTACGTACATTCAAAGCTAGCTCTCCATATTTAATTTTCATTTGCTGTTTTACATTGTTTCAGCCCAACAAAATGTACTTGTAACAGGAACTTTACGAGGAACAGATACAGTTTTAACGAAAATTTACTGTGGACTAGAAATTTTCTCAGAAAAAAAAAAATTGACACCGAAATAAATAAATAACGCTCCACACTGAACAAGGTATAATCAGCCCGCATACAGGTGACAACATTAAATGATTGCGTAGACACGTCTGTTAGCCCATTATTCGACTTTTATGACATTTAAAATATGTACAGACCCTAGGAACAACGGTAAATAGATATAAACAAGTCACGCGATGTTTATTGATTTAAAAGTAATATCTTTTTCGTATCCAATGTATGAAACAATGGACTTACACCATTGTGTTTTGCAATGGATAAGTGTGTCAAAATTCACAGAATCAGACGATTGTAAATAAAGTTGTCACGTGTGTTTGTTGGAATAACGAAATTCATGATCTTCATTTCGTCTATAGATATATACTTACGGATATAACGGAAAAGGGGAGGGGAGAAAACAGCTCCATGATTGAGCCACTTCATTGTATTTCAGATTCTGAACGACAGTTATTTGCCGAAATCAGTTGATTTGCTAACACTCGTATTGTTCCGTTTCAGGGTCACACCAGCTTCGCACCCAGGTCTTCGGAGCACTCGCCGTACCTGCACGCTATCAATGAGGTTAGTGTCCACGATCGCTGTAACGCGACACAAACTTATTAGTTCACATAGCATAATTAGGCTACAAATGGATCTGAAATTAGACTAACCACAATAAATCTCTAATTTAAGAATACAACAGTTTAAATATTTTATACCCGTCGAATTAACTAATGAACTTGAAGGAAACATTAAATATGAAGCGTTTTATTTTTCCTATTTAAATTACAAAGTATTAAAAACTGGAGAGTTAAATTTAAAAAAAAAGGTTGATTAGAACGCTAAGAGAATATTCCCAGAAGAAAAACTACGATGTCTATTACGAATCCTATATTCCAAAGACAATAAGCAAGACCAAAATTAGCTATTTCTTTTAAAAAAGAATGTCTTTACTATTAGAACCAAGGATAATAAACATGAGAATTATGAAATATTTTCGAACTTAATTATTTGTCAACGTCTCGATTATTTGACAGGGTGATAAGGTAAAATTTTGTAAGGTGTTGACTTTAAGATAACTTTTCTCTAGCTGTCCAAGCAACGTTGCTATGTTATCGACAAGGTTAGCAATCTGCATTTTATATGTAACTACGTGTTAAACATGATAATAAACGGTACCCTCGCCCCAAAGATCATCAGGTTAACGAAAATTAAAATAATTTCTTAACATCTGTTCCGATTCAGGAGCATAATTCCAAGGTTTTCCAATGGTATTGCTACGGTTTTTTAAAGGTATTTAGTTGAGCGGACGAGCGGTCGAGGCATCCGCAAGGAAAAATCGGGATCCCCGTTTAGAATTTCTCCCCGGCGAGGAATTTTTAAGGGCACTTCCCCTAACGTTAACAGCTAGCATGGCTTTGCTCTGGTCATCTAATGCACTGTACGTTTTGACGCTCCGTGGGTCAGGTTTAACCTACGACAGAGGCGGAATGTGCGGCAATTTGAAACTCTGGCAACCATACAGCAAAACCAAAGAATTTTCTTATGGTATCTCTAGTGACTACTCTTCTATTAGAATTGTTAAGATTAATGATGAAATGTTGTTGACATATTAAACTGAAGTGTCTAACTCTACAGCCGTAATGTTCCGCCGTATGATTGCTGAAAGGCCGCCGTCATTTTTCGACTTGAAGTATGTGCTGCTGGCTTACGAGAACGACGTCGAGGTCGTTAGAGGAGGGAAAGGTCTGGGGGTAAGGAACGGCAAGGAATTCGGCAATGGCCTTTTCTAAGAACCATCCCGGCATTCGCCTGGAGTGATTTTGGGAAATCATGAGAAACCCAAATCTGGATGTCCTGACGGGGATTCGATCCCGTGTCCTCAGGAATACGAGTCCAGAATATCACCACTTATCCTCTACGCTAGGTTCAAAGAATGTACTAAATGCATAGCATTTTTACGTGACAGCGAATTAGAGTTCTACAAAGTTGTAGCAACCTTGAAATGCCAGCAATTGTACCACCTTGCGACATTTATTTCACTAATGAGTGTCAGCCTTGAAATGTCAAAGCAAAGCCAGTTGGTACGGGATAAGAATCGGTAAAGCAATTAAGAATAAATGAGACGTTGCGGAAATGGGCACTCCTGACATCTGACAGGCTTTATCGATCTTAATGTGAGTTTATTAGCTTGATTGATTGGGGGCAAGCTAAATTGACAAGGAGTCTGAGAGAGCAGATGTATGAAGTATTCTTGTACAACAACCGCAGGCCAGTGAACCAGATGATGACGTTTTTAAGAGACGGATTCGCAATTAGTTGCAATTGGTAGCAGCTGCTAGTCCTTGAACACAGCTTCAGAAATGAATTTTCTATTTGCGAGAAATACTTTCCTAAACTGATGGCAGATTTTGAGTAATTCATATTATTTTTGTTCATTTTATTTATTACCAATGTAATAAAGTTAATGAATGGTAGCTTTTCAGTATGATGCGTTGATATTGCATAATTTCTAAAGAAGAGGCTGTTGAAACAGCGTTACATCTCTCTCTTTTGAATCCCATGTTGCTCAAAACATCAATTTTTTGTTTTTTTCGTATGGCTTTTCGCCTCGTCTATATCATTAGAAGGGGGAAAGGGCTGGGGAATGGAACGGGAAGGAATTCGACCAAGGCCTTTTGAAGGAACCATCCAGGCTCAGAACAAACAATAAGTATTACGTTTTTCGTAGTTAATTAAGTTTTGTGGTTGTTGTAAACTTCGGATTGGTCTATATATTAAAGGAATGTACTCTAATTTTAGTAATCATGTCGTAAAAGAGAAAGAATAAGTTTAGTGCACTTAATTCGCAGGATACTGTTGGAAGAACAACTTAGTGAAAACATTACATTTCACAAATGAAAGTATTATAAAAAGCTTTGAAAGAGAGTCTATGGTGCCACATACATCCCATCTAGTTAGTATATTTGAAGATCACTGCACTGTTTCTTAAAACAGCCACTTTCGGAGAAACACCCACCGAGTTCTGTCCTGTTCTTAGGGTGGACGTGGGTTTGATTCCCGGTTCGCCCATACAAATTTCGGTTTTCCATAGTTTCCAGAAATCATTCCAGCCGGGATGATCCGCGATGCTTGCCTCAAACTCTCTCCCGACTCTAATAACCTAAATGTCGACGAGCCATAAAGCCCGACGCAAGGAAAAAGGGAAACACTTTTCTGCTACGAAGTGTTAATGCTGCAGTCACAACTTTTAACAAAAACATAGTTTTCAACTGTACTTAATTAAACAACACAACAATCTTACTGCATAAACTGATTTTATCTATGATTTTATCTGTGATTTTATCTGAAAACTAAACTAATTCAGACTAAGAAACATGAAAGCTGCATATTGTAGTGGGAATTAGCTGTTTCGTGGCCAAATTGGTTAAAGTACGTGAGTGGGGATTGAGAGATCCCCGGTTTGAATCTCGGCATCAACTGTAATTTCTACGAACCATGCAACTGACCTTTACTTATGTAGAGGTTTTGCTTCATTAATATCAGGTACGCTCTGTGGTTTACGGTTAAACTATAGGATCCGTTCATCCGGTAGGATTAGAGGTGGATTACCCAATCAATAGGAAACTCTGTCACCAAGTCATTGAGATCACACGAATTATTATTAGTATTGGAGATTATTTTATCTGTAAAAATCTCAGTTCTAAATACTGGCAGCACCTTAAACTAACGGAAACTACTCTCCTCCAGCTGTGAGGATCTGGAGTCCTTTCTATTCCGCCGACATGCGGGCTCCATGCAACTAGATTGTCGATCAGAGCAACAGTACCCGCAGGCGGGGGCTGCACAGTGGTAGCAACGAAGAAGCACGATGATTAACGAGCGGCCACGAAGCAGCAGCCGCGGGAAATCTGCGTCGTCAGACGATGGCACGGCGGTGTTAATTTTCTGTTGTTGCTCGTCATCATAACACCAGCCTCCCCGCCCCGCGGCACACTGCCTCTGGCCACATTAGTACACTGCGTCCGGATTAACTCTTTTTTTCGCCGCAGAGCCACGGCGGCGCTGGCGAGCGTGTGTGTGAGCGCCGCCGAGTCTAGATTAGGTTTTGGCCCTCTGTTCGCCTCCTCTAGGCTGCGCCCTCTGCAGAGCGTGTGCACGACGCTGTAATCTTATTAAATTTACATATTAATCAACGGATTTTAATTATCCTATACCCCCGCGCTTCTAACTCTACCGTAATTTACATTAATCCAATAATTGCATGGAGGTTTCCTAGTTAGCAATTCAAATGAGATGGTGGCGCGGCTATCGCCCCTCTCTTTCGCTCTCGCGGCTTCTCTCTGTCCGCCCCTCCGCTCTCTCCTGCCCCTCCGTTCCCCCTCCTCTCCCCCATTCCACGGTGCCCCAGGAACCTGGTGAGGCGAAGCGGCATCGCAAATCACCTATTCACCCCGTGGGCCCACGTTTTATTCTCCCGCTACACGCTGCGGTTTAAGGAGTTGGCAAGCTGTCGGAAAGGGGGATGTTTGTAAACACACAACGCGCCGTGCAGATTTGCGCCTGACACTACGATAAAGCTGGGATACCTGCACTCATTTTTCGAGGTGTAATTTGTATGGCTGTCGTAAGTCTTACGTTGTCATTTCTTTTCTTCCTTTGTATTTTAGGTTCTCCAACTTGCCATTCGTTTTCGCCAATTTACAGTAATACTAAAATATCAGTATTAGCTCTCAAAAAATAAACAGGAAACTAATGTTTTTAATTTCTAAATGCAACGTTTTATTATCTCTTTAAATTGTTGTTATCACCTGTTTCTTTTTATTGTGCGGTTAACTTTTATTGAACATGAAGTACTAGCTCAAAGAAATTTTCGCATTACAGAACTGCATCAGATCAATTAGCGAAGCTCGAAACATAAAAGTAATTACAAAAGCTAAAATTTGTATGACATGTAGTAAATAAAATTTAAACAAACTATTGTACATTATTTCTTTATTTAGTGACACAAATCCTATGTAATCGCTTGTTTTAAACCATGTAACAATTAAGAAACGAAAATCTAAAACAGCATATGGTCGCGAAGTCTAATATCAATATTTAGAGATTTAAATGATACGTTTCAAAACATTCCAACTTTCTTTGTTGAAAGTTCGTTTATAGTTTGAGTGAAATCCTGATTTTAACACTGGGAATAAATTATGGTTCTCAGAATTACAGGTAATTTTAACCTAATGGTCTTTAGAGTTATTGAACTTACATCAATTCTGTCAAATATAAGTTATCCTTAAATCATAACTGAGATTAAAGTAGTGATCATGTGCTGAACAAATATTGTATTGTTAGCAAATACTTTAAGGTACTTCATCCCACTTTTTCTTTCCAAATACTTTCTTGTTGCATTCTCGCTGCTGATTTTAACAGGTCCTGGGAACTGTAATAAAGAGACGAGGATCAATTCCACCATGGTCTTTATTAAATAGTCCTCGCGAATAAAATCAGTTAAAAAACTGAATTATCGGATATCACAATCAGTCTGTGTTTTTCGAATAATAGAATGTAGCCACTTAGTAAATGCTCACCTCCAACTTAAAATGAAAACTATATTCCTTCATTAAACATGACTTAGCCTTCAACTGATACATAAATAAAATTATATTTCAAGACGAGCTCTTTTTAGTGCAAGAACATTATAACACAAAGTAATTGCTGGCTGTTTACACTTTTATACCGTGTTCAACAAAGGCATGACATCTGTGAAATGATTATGAGACTGAAAGTCATAAAAATGATTAGAAATATGACGCAACAGTTCTTAACTTTACAGTTTTAAATACAGTCTTTTAGAAGATGTAAGGAGCTGAGTCCAGCGATGAATTTCTCGACGATGATAGTATATCATCAATCCTTCACTTTGATGTGCACAGAGGAAAATATAATCAAATGAACTTAGTTTTTTAGGGCTAAATCAATACCTTACACATCAATGATTTTTTTAAAAAATTTTTTATTGAGGCCTTACGCCTCGTCGAGGTCACTAGAGGCGGGAAAAGGGACCAAGGAATTCGACCATAGCCTTTTGAAGGAATCTTCCGTGCATTCACCTAGAATAATTTCCGGAAATCACGGAAAAGCGAAAACTGGATACCCAGACGGGGACTTGAATCTGCGTCCTCCCGAATGCCAGGACGGAGAGTTACCGCTCATCCACCATACTCGGTCCACACCATCAATGGCGATCTCATCTATTATTGTATGCTGTTTTGCCGCATGATAGTATCCGCAAAGAAGTTCGACACATAATGTATTAAACAAACAGTCAGTGCATTTATAAGGTAAGTGTAATTTTAGAAAAGATATTTTAACATTTTGCTAAAAGACGATAAGTTAAAATTGGATGAGAAGTGAAAATCTAAAGCAAAAGGCATTTCAACCAAATCAGAGTAGGCTACTTCTTACCGAACGTGGTGGGTGAACTCTGGCCTCGCATTCGAGAGGACGGCGGTTCGAATCCCCGCCCAGGCATCCAGATTTGGATTTTCTATGGTTCCCCAAATCACTCCAGGCGACTCCGGGGATGTTTCCTTCAAAAGGCCTTGGCCGAATTCCTTCCCGTTGCTTATCCCCACTCCCATTCCGCCTCTAACTACCTAGACGACGACGAGGCGTAAAGCCAAAAGTAAAAAAATAAAATAGATTACTTTTTCAGTGTAGTATCAGTAACTTTTCAGCTCTTCAAACAGCAAAATAACCTGTCACCTAAACACACCCAGTTTCCCGATTATGAGGACATTATTTCATTCTCAGTGACAGTAATCTATAACCACTGCTTTAGGACTACTTGATGTATTTAACATGTTGATAGGAGGAAGTGTCTGGACAAAACAGCAGAAAAATATACTCAAATATAGTATATTTATAATACACATGAGAACATTTATCCGCGAATTTTAGCCTGTATAATTTAATGTTTCTAAATAGATTCAGCACATATTTGTTCCTTTTCTAGTTCCTGAGGAACTGCGTTGACAATTTTGAAACTTCCGAGTAAATAATTACATGAAAATTATTATATTATTCTCCAAGTTGTAGCCTTGAAGAAGAACTAGCATTTGTAACTATCAAACGTTAAAATCAAATCGTAACTTCTGCTGGACCCAACATCAGGGAATTTACAACTTTTTATTACTTACAAGTCGTAAAATATATATTTTAGAAAATATTGGAAATGCGACCCTACCCGCGAACTAAAGCAAGGAATTGTTCAGCGGCGTATAATTTAAGCCTGCAACAGTGAGTTAGCTGAAGGGAGGCAGGAAGCAGGTGGCGTATGCCGCATTGTCACATTGACACCGGGGAACCCTCCCCGAAAACGATTTGTTCCGCCGGGGGGCGAACAAAAACGGCGCCCCAACCCCCCACCACTACCGATCGCGTGTCCCGAACAATGCACTGCGAGGAAGAAGTGGCTGAGTGGCCACACCAAGACAGCCAGATCACTTACAAACTCTACTGCCGCTACTTCACCGCGTTCATCATCAAGCGTTCGCTTAGTTTTTCATCTGTAAAAAGCAAATCAGCACTAATATTATAAATGCAAAAGCAATTCTGTCTGTTTATTCCGTTTAAATGGGAAAACTGATCTTGATGAAATTTCAAAAGGAAATACTATGTACCGTTAGGAAGAACATAGGATACTTTTATCGGGATAAATAACATATTTTGTGATGAACTTTGAATACTAGCCGTACGGTCACAGACAGATGGGTAGTATGTGTAGGTCTCTGTAATATTATATCAGTCGCCCAGGGTTTGTTTCTCTCGCAGTCAGTCTACTCATAAATTTCATCTACAGACCCAACTTATTATATAGTATAGATGAGGATTTATGATGTAGTGAACTATAATTTTGTGTTAACCTAAAAGTTTTGCAATTTTTTCTTTTGTGACAGATTCAATGGTAAATTTAATGGTGATGGCTTGCCTGTCATATTATCATTTTTTTGACAACTCTCACGTAGCTTACAGCTTTATATATCAAATTATAGCAATGAAATTCCAAGTTCATGCGTACGAAATCGTGGGTAATAGCTAGTATGTATAGAAAATGCCGATCAATTTGGCAGAGCGCGCTTAACTGCCATCATATCAAACACGGAGAGATATCGCAGGCCCATATTAAAAAATATCGGTGTTTAAGAGGTTCCTTTCTCTCTTAGGCGCCTCATGAGACAAATCATACTTTCGTTTCAAAAATTACAACCGTACGAAAAATAACTTGTATTCACAGACGAGGCGTCACTTAGTATAGAAACAAAGTCTTGCGATAAGATGGCTGGTAGACAAAACTGTCACATCCGGCAGATAAAGTGATAAACTGGATGCTGGTAAGTTCCTACGAGGAAGAAAGAGAAGACTTGCGTGTAGAAATAGATATTATTATTTTCAAAATCTGAACGCTTCTGCCTGTATGTGCTGAAATTGCTGCCAGTACAGGCAAATTCAGGAACATTAGTCAAGGCGACTTACAAGTAAGCTTGTGTATGTATTCAACTAACAGCAGTTCCTTTCAGTAGACCAGACATAGCGTCTAGAATTAGCGAAAAATAATGCATTAAAACTGTAAAGTAAACTGTTGTTTTTAAGACAGATATTCGAGAACAAAAAATAAACAGAGTTGTTATACAGCTTAAAGAATACACCTAATCTCGTTGGTGAGCGGTATCGCTAAGGCCTGGCATTTGAGAGGACGCGGGTTCTAATTAGCGTTGCCTCCCGTAGCTGTCTTGCAGTATTGTACGTTATTTCCTATATAATCTACGAAAGTAACAAAGCACGCTGAAATACTTTGTTTTACCTGTCTGTGATTCTCACCTCACTGATTGACATTTTGGTACAAAAATAGTATCCCAACCCAGCCTTAGAAAAACCATCATCAAAAGTCTTTTGCATACTTTACTCTATTGTCTTTGGATTGAAAAATTCGAGCTTTTCTGAACAAAATATCAAACATCACTCACGTCACACTTGACTTACTTGTTTTTTTTTTTTTTTTTTAACTTTAAGGCTACTTTTGACTGGCTCTAAATTTTTTATTAGTAAAGAATGATCTCATTATATATTTTAATTTATAATGTTTTAAAGAAGAACAAGTGTTTAAAAGAAGTATGTAGTCAAGCATAAAAAAATAAAATTACTCATTTTCTATACAGTATATTGTATTTTTGCTATCCTTAAATTGTACTGTTATTGCTACAGAAAAAAAAGTAGCAACCCTAATACAAATCCCCGATTCAGCTATACAGATTTCGATTTTTCGTGGTTTATCTAAATCACTCCATGAGAATACCGAGAATATTCCTTCAAAACGCTGTGGCCGAATCATCTTTCCTTTCCTTGCTCCAAATCTCTCGCGGCGTTGATGACCTTGATGTCGACGAGCCGTAAACCCAGAAGAAACGAAACATTAGTAGGTAAAACTAGACGAATAAATAGGAATATATCGAAATCACTCTAGTAATTAGAACAGTTAGGACAAACTGAATATAATATTATATAGTTTGACAGACAAACTGAAATTTAAAAATGAACAACTTTTTGTAGATGAAGACCAAGAAATCTCTTTGTGTCTGTTTGGAATGAGTCACTTTTCAGGCCTGGTAGCTCATTAGTACGGATCTTATGTACATTTCATTTTTATTTGTGAAAGAAAACAAATGAACTTCCGTCAGAACCAGTTTCGAGGAACCTATGAATCATACATTTCGGAAACGAAACGAGCTTCATGACTAATGCAAAAACCTCTTTTGGTTTATTCGTTTTTTAGTATTACTGCTAACAGTCTAGTATTTCTTGTGACGGATCGATCTTAATTTGTAATACGTCAGTAAGCAGTGCGAATAGTAAATTTACTGCACGTGTATTATACACTTTTCGCTGTGACATTATGTATCGGTTTCATTCGACGCAGATGTCGCAGAATAAACTTAGCTCAAATAAACTGCAGTTTTATACCAATAGTTTCTCGAGACACTCTTTGACAATTTTCTATGTAGTGAAAAAATAATACGTATGATTAAAATCTCTGATTGAACTTAGAGCTACTAACGTCATGTTGCATGTTTACAACAGTCTCTCAAAATACAAACTGTATATCTTCACTTGATAGCGTGACGACGACTTTAAACTACAGAGCGTGATGGATGAACGGGAGGACGTGGGTTCGAATCCCCGTCCGGGCATCCAGATTTGGGCTTTCCATGGTTTCCCCAAATCACTCCAGTCAAATGCCGGGATACTTCATCCAAAAAGGCCCGCTCCTTGCCTCCCATCCTTTCCCGCCTCTAATGACCTAAAAAAAAGACTTCAAACTGTATTTCTTGGTATAGCTAGAGAAACGAATTTTCAGTTTTGATATTTCAAAAACATATGTAATTTTCAAAAAATTAGTAAAAGTCAGTTTTGTATTCCACAACAAAAATCATGATTAAAATCGGAGTTACCTATGATTTTCTTACATAACCAGAAATTGAAATGTACCTTTGTCTGAATAGGTTAAAATATCTTAGACCTGTGTAGCTAAAAGAAAATAATAAACTGATTCTTCAAGATTTTTCCCGAATTTTAGAAATCTAAGTGACAAATTCTTTTGGAAAATTTACTTCACATTCAATATGTTTGACTTAGTAACGTAAACACTGTTGAGAGAGTGAAAAGAATATTTACTGTACATATCTCCGTTGTCATCTCTAATGTAATTTAGCGCGCGCAAATTTTCCCATAAATCGTTCCATTTCAGCACTAATTCATTCCGTAAATTAAGAACTGCTGAAGATTTTCTGTTAATATGTTCTTTTTCCTCTACAAATTGTAGAAACCTGAAATAGTGGCAGGTTCTGGTTACACAATAGCAGCCAAGTTCATTACTTCAAATTTCTGTTGCTGTTAATAGTATAATCTAGCTTTTTTTAACTGCTTAACGTCTCTTAACAGCGAGGTCTTTAGAGACGGGAAAGGATGGGGGGCAATAAATAGGAAGGAATTCGGCAATAGCCTTTTGAAGGAAGCATACCGGCATTTGCCTGAAGTGATCTGGGGATCCATGGAAAACCCAAATATGGATGCCCGAACGGGGATTCGAACCGCCGTCCTCCCGAATGCGAGGCCAGAACGCTAACCGTCATAATTTATCGCTGTCGCCGCTAACACCACGTTAAATGTACCATCCATTGATTTACTTAGAACATTTCTGATAACGTCAGTATCATTAATGCGAGGACATGTGCCTAAATGATTTACTATTACTAAAATGATGAGTTTACTATTTGTATATAAGTACACAGTACTGGGAGTCGTCGTAAGGTTAGGATCGTATCTGAGACGTCTCACGCGATGTAACGATTAACTAAAAACACTCTGGGACGCCGCTTCCCTGTACAAGAAACACGTTGCGCTACCGTCATTTGGCATTCATCGTTTTTGCGCCAGTCTGCCATAAAAGCCTCTAGAAAATGGACGGTATCGGATTTCACAGCTAAATAAAAGTGAAAAGAGCAAAGTCCTGTTTCCTGACGTGAAAATATTTAGGACGTAGAGATTAATGATACAAATCACTGCCGGGCGCCAGAACCAGCAGACTCCGAGAAACAGAAGGTATTTTTCTGCCTAGAGAAGCAACAGTTAATCTTTGAAGAGGTGAAAGATAGGTGTTACCTAGTGGTTTAGCTAGTAACGACAGCAAACGTGGATTTGCTATTTGTGAAGTAATTAATCAAAATTTAAAATCAATTATTCGCGTTTCATTACATATTCGTCAAAAAATTTCTATACTGATCAGAAATTATTCAAGTAAAAATATTAAGTTAAACGTAAAAATTTAATTTATCTGTGCAAATTGAGATAGACATATGCTTAATATTACTTTATTACCAACACATAAAGCCATTCACCATAAAACGTAGTAATAAGCTGGTTAAAAAATAAAAAATAAAAAAATCTGGGACTGCATCCATTTAAGAAGAAAAAATTTCAAAACGAATTTCTTTTTTTAAAAAAAAATTGGTTGCTGGTGATTTTTAAATAGACTTAATTATTGTTAGCTTTATCAGTTACAAATAAAGAAAAGAAATCAGATGAAAAAATTACATTAATTCTTAAAATAACTTTTAGGAAAAATATTTTCGTGCCATATTTATTATTCTTTTCATGAATTTTGCTATAGAATGATAAATATGAGCTTCTATCGACAAACAATTTTAAATAGCTAATTTATTTATTTTGAAAGAGTTTTTGAATTACTTATTTCTAAAATAAAGGGTAGATTTTTATGGTTTTTTTTTTTTTGCATAAAGCTCGTAAAAATCGCGGAATCATCAGGGAAAAAAATTTAAGCGTCGACGAGCATCTTTCATTCCGGACCCATGAGGATATTTCTCTCTCCTTGTAGCCATTGTGGACTGCGTAAACAGCATTTAAGAGGTAACACAGATAGCTAGTGTGAATAGAGAGGAGGAGGCCCCAACACAGTCGGTATCATATTTGTTACACTTGTAGCCATTATTCTAAGGGTGGAATGTTTGTGCTGCCATCTGTCTGCAAAACGTGTAACTTGTGTTATGTATGATAAGCGTATTTTTGTTTGTGAAATGTGCAGCTTAGAAGGTGGAGGTTGGGAACCGTCCCAGCATTTGCCTAGGTGATAACTAATATTGGTATTATTTCACGATTCACTCAAACAACTCTCCTAATGGGTAATCGTTGTGCATGGGAAGGGATATACGGGATATGGCAGGAGGCGGTCAAGGGCAATTTTGAGGAACCTCCTAGTATTCGCCTCCTGAGATGCAGCAAAACCACACAAAACGCTGATCAGAAGTTTCTTGAGACATACTTCTCTCAGGTATTAAGTTTTCGTGCTCGATATATTATTTTGTCGGTCGTTCATATATGTGAATGTTGCAGGTTTTAAAATGTGTTTGCTGTCATCCTGAAATAAGTCTGTAATGGACTTTCCAATTAGCTTCTGACGAGAGCAACGCCTACGGTGATCCAGATCTTCCCTACCCAACTCCTTCAACAACGCACTTATTCTAATCATACATTCCTGTCAGGAATCTGGAGGCTTTTATTCTCCAATGCCTCTATTAAAAATATTCTAAGTGAGGTCGCACTAGTGCTTTGTATGCAATAGATTTAACTTCCGGTATAGATGTTTTAAATCACCACCTAGTAAACGTAACATATGATTTTCTTTCCCAAGTGCGTTCTCAATATGTTCATTTCACAACAAATTACTATGAATTGTTACCTATAGGTTTTTAGCTGAATCAACTGTACTTTTAACTGTGTCGTTAATTGCGTACACAGAGCTAAATGGTATCACATTTTTACTTGTATGCATGACTTCGCACTTCTTAGTGTTTAGCTTCAGCTGCCAGTCTTTGCACAAGGCTATTACTTTCACAACATCGGCTTGTAACAAAGTGCAGCCGCCCCGGGTTTTTATTTCGCGATAAATAATAACATCATCGGTAAATAGTATTATTTTTCTCTCACTTACTTCGCACAAATGATTGATGTGTATGAGAAACAACAGGGGCCCTACAACACTAATCTGGGGAACCCCGGACTTCACTTGGGTCAGCGATGAATGATCACAGCCCAGAACTACACATTGTAGGAAACCGCCTACAAACTGCAATCAGGTCGGTCTTTTCGCGGGTTCCAGGAGTCGAACGTTATTCTGTTATACCATCAGGAAGAAGTGTGGTAGCGGCTTAACGCGACCAACCACCTTACCGAAACCTGTGAAGATTAATATTTGGATGTTGTGGATCATTTTCCTCAATTGCTGATAATATTAATAAATAAATTACGCCAAAGCAATTGACTTTTGTGATCTCCGTTCACTTCTTATTCAGAAGCATCTCCAGCGGGTTTTTCTGTTAATTACGTACAAAAGTTATAAGCAGGTTATGTTGTGTTTCGTACAGTGGAATTATAATCTAACTTATGATCTACTTACATTTTGTGGTCTATTGCATTTCTTTTAGCTCTATTCTCTATGAAGATTATTCAAAGAAAATCTTTAAACGCCCCCCTAATTACCCTATAATTATTTTCGCTTTGTTATTATTTTTTTAACATGTATTATAATCGTGTTACGGTTAGCATGAAGTAAAATTGTACGCAATTGCAAATTACTAATTTAACGGGTTCAGCAGCAATAAATCTGTGACAGATAAACAAATGAGTGATTCTTTGAGGTTCTGTCTTTTAATCGTAAGGCATTAAACCCTGAACGTTCTGGCCTCGCATTCGGGAGAACGCGGGTTCGGATCCTCGTCTAGGCATGCAGATTTCGGTTTTACATGGTTTCTCCAAATCACTCCAGCCAAATGCCGGGATACTTGCTTCAAAAGGCCATAGCCTAATTTCTTCCCCGCTAACACCCAGTCCTTTCCCGCGTGTAATGACCGTGACGTCGACAAGGCGTAAAGCCATAATAAAATTTAAAAAAAAAAACGAATCCCTGATAGCAATAATCCTTCGGAATTGGACATTCTGAAGAAATGTGAAAATTTCCGCGTCATCTTGGACTGCGTTTTTGCAGGTTACCGACGCCTCTCCGGCGGCAGGCCCTATTTATAGCAGTGCGCTGTGCTTTACGCTCCGCTGGAACACAAAGGTTTATCCGCACCAAGTGGCGGCTCCAGTGACACAGTCGCTGTGGCCGGCTCACTCTTACTGCTGGGCCACTGCTTCAGCACTACCACGCTGCAGGCACGTCTCGCGGACTCGACTTTCCGGACAATAATGTCACATGTTTCGAAACAACTGCCTAATCCATGACTGACAGTCCTGCTGTAACAGCGTGTTTCTGGTACTCAATGTTCACTCAGAAATTTGGGATACTGGGTGTCCTACAATTAATTAGGTTCAAATTCCATTCATAACGAAACCGAAAAGTGAGCATTCTGTATGGTTCAAACGAAAAAGAAGGCGCCAGAACAGTGGATCGTGGAGGTACAACGGGACCAAGTATGAGTACTGGGACCCGCGTACCGGCGGTCCTGAGGGAGGTTTCGCAGACACCCAATCACCGCCTCATAATCCACACACTTCACAAACACAAATGAAAAAATCATACAAAACATGACGGAAACACTCAAGCTCACACCTTTACTTTAGGAACTGACATTTCCTGGTTCTAAGTACTTAGTGGAAACATTGGACAAACTCTTAACAAGCCATGATGAGACTCAAGGCTTTGCGTAATCCAATAGTTTCTATTCGCAAATTATCATAATAAAAAGTCACAATTTAGTTGACTCCTCTTATATCTACAGGAGTTAATTGTGAGCTGTCTGTTCCACGTTAATTGTCCATGTTGTATTTATATTTTCTGAAAGCTGGAAGTATTAAATGTTTGTACAGCTAGTATTATTAAAGGAGTTTTTACTGATGTCATGTGCAGGTGAAGCTTGTAACATTTTATAGTACTGCTTTTATCTGAAGTGTGGAAGCAAAAACCGTAATGTCTACGGCTAGTACGAAAGTTGCGATGGATTTTGAAATCTGCTCTGTCGAACCATACAAAACGCAACGGAACATTGTCATAACGCTTTAAGAGGAATTAGTTGGTGTATCTAATGACCTCAACGAACCGACAATACTAATTCGTCATTTACTGTTCAACGAATATCAGATAAACTGATCACTTAAGTTAATTTTCTCATAACATTATCGGTCGCATCTGGCCACGTGGCAAAGCGTTAATTTTTGGGTTTGGTGTTGGGGAAACTTGGCACCGTTCCAGACGTCATAGTTTCCTACGATTAATCGAGATAACCTCAGGTACATGCCGCCATAATATAGGCCACGACTGATTTCCTTCCCCTTTCTTATTCATTCTCTAACAGCTATAATTTTCCGAAATCTAGATGACCTTACCAGGATTTGAACCTGCATCCTCCCATATGCCAGGCCCAAACGTTACCGCTCATTCCCGAGAGTCGATAACGACACTATCCTCGAGTGATGCAAGCATTATCTAGCAGGAAATGAGTATAATATACCTCAGTTTGATTCAGTTATTCCAGTGAAAGATCACTGTTAATTGTATACGCAACTGTTTGCAAACAACTCTTTATAATATGTGAAGTCTCTCAATCAAAATTTTAGAAAATAACCAGAATCACTAACGTGTCCAACCACAATCCTTTTCTAAAACGGTGTAAAAAAAAATATGGATTCAATATAAATGGAGAGGGTAGTAGGCAATGCGTACGACGACAAGAAGAATGCAGACACTTTGCTTGTATTCCGGGCAGCGCATTTGTTCGTCACTACCGTATTCAACATGGTCGTTACTGAGAGGATTCTAAATGTACAAATTTAAACAAAAAATACAGATCATTGCTGGATTTAAGCTCAGTTATGCCGAATTACACTTTAAAATATTTATTTATAATTCTAAACTCCAAACTGAGCGGAATATTTTATAATTAAGAACATATTGTCTCAGAACGCAAACAGTAATGTCTGTTGCAAAGGAGTTATCGACAAAATATAGGAAAGAAGTAACACATAAACTCTCTTCAGACTGCACCTAAAGATACTCTGGGCTCAGGAAATGCCTATCATTCTGGAACTATTACAAATATCTGAATTGTTAAAAAAAAAATTCGCACGTTCCTTGACTGTTAAATACAACACATTACACAGTTATTTAATAATAGTGTTTAATAATAGCAGCACTGTAATCAGGAGGAGAAATTTGGGAGCGACTTTAGTGACTAAGATCGAATCGTACACTTCTGTTCTGAATGCGTGTAACTATGATGTATCTCCCTTTGATGTATTTGGCTAGTAATACAACGTTACGACATACCGATCATCGTAGTCGTTGGTTTAAATTGTGGAGACCGCTCCTTTGATCATAGCTTATGTGATAAACTAGTTCTAGACTACTGGGTCGATCTTCCATTACAGAACATGATAATGTTTCAAACACTGGTTCTAGAGTAACTCGAGTCGGGTAAAATTGCTATAACACTTTGTATCACGCTGTGGACGTTTTTAATAACCGGAAACATAATAACAATGTAATATTGCCAACTAAGAATGGCCTCATTCTTGTTGCATTTGCGAAATGCTCTTTCTGATACACAAACATTTCTTTGAAGTACAGATAGTTGATGCGGATACTGTACGATGAAGAAGCCTCCGTTCTTGCCATAAGGTATTAACTTTGCGAATAACTCAAGCGCCAATTTCTACAAAATTTTCTTATGATATAAACCGATACTATCACAAATTTTTAACGGGACTGAGTCTGATGTGTATGTTTGTCTGTTTTTCCCGGCTTCAAATTAAAATTACTGAACACATTTTGTTGGGGTGTGCAAAAATTTGAAAGTCTAATTTTCAATCTGACCCCTGCGCAGGAAATTAAAATCTGTTTCCAAGATTAAACCATTTTATCTGCGATCTGGCATGACTCAGAAACTATTAAATAGATTTGGTCACAAGGTTTTCACAATTTGAAACGTTAGAGTTAGATTTGAAATCTGAGATTTATGTTATCACGCTACACCAAATCGGGATGGGGCGGAAAATTAATATCTGACAAAAACATTAACAAACAAATACGTCACACACTATTCTAACACCATATATCGTTTTTCCATAATTATCGGGTATATTTATTGTTCAAATCCCACACGTGGTCGTGTTAAAACAAAGGCACCAAGTTGGTTAATGTTAATGGCATGCTAGGAAATTACGTAATTTAATGACTCTAATTTATAAGTGGTCGACAAAACTACCTTGAATGTCTGGTCCACGTATTCGCAGTCGCGCACAGAAGCTAGTTATATATAAGAATGGTACTACGTGCCTGTAAGTTTTTCTATTTTCTTCTCGGAGTTGTAACCGTAATACTGATGCAGGTCCAAACACAGTATAGACAGACAGTGTAGAAAGGAATTAATATACAATACACTTAACGTGAAACTAATGATTGGTAATGTTTTCTTTTTTTAGTGTCAGAATCCGGGGGCTCTGGAGACTTCAATTGGCGCAAAACTCGCGGTGCGCGGAATCGCTCTTGAGACGCGAGTGCCCCGCATCCACTCTAATTTGCAGCCAGCTTTGCGCCTAATTAGAATTAATTAATATGATTGGTCGCGGGCCGACACATTTGTAATTAGCAGAATTAAAGGTGGCGGAGGCCGTGACGACGTAATGTAAGTGGTCAGCCTGAGCAAACACATCACAGCGCCCCCGTCTGCAAATTAGCCACCATACATCACGCGCACTGACACTCAAATGACGGAAAATTACAAGCTTAATGGTGGCCACCTTATTACTCCACACACAGGATACGGTGTCACACGTTCGACGCAAAACCAAAAAAAAATAAAAAAAAAAAATTGTTAATGAGGGTAGAAATCATCATAATGGCGCAGCACGCAACTTTGGCACTAGGGGAGCGTGGAAAAGAAGTTTTTAAAGACGTTGTCTTTGATTGGTAATTAAGGTTGCCTTTATGCGCGGATGAATTATTCATGGCATGCTAACGAACTGGTATGTGTCTGCGGACATTGAAACTACTCGCAGTTTCTGGCAACTTCTATGTAATTCGGTGTGGGTTGGGGTTTCTGTACAACCCCCTCACCCCGCCCTACTTCATTCCCTTTCCTCACTAATTATACCTCAGCCTGTTCACTTCTTTCGGTAAATATTGTCGATAGCAATTACCGACTCTCAATTTGCATATGATTATAGGGTAAAGTTAATTACGGAATTCTGAATTCGTCTTTGTAAATGAGGTTAGCGGTCGGTCTCTGGCATAAAGATCCCCTTCGGTTGTATCTGTGCTGCCGCATTTACAAGTAGGGTCGATAGTTGCGAAATTGCTACAGAAAACATTTCGGGAAATCCAGCTGAAAATATTATTGACTTTTAGAGTTTTCAACTTCTCTAATCACAAATTTATGTTTACGCTGAAACAGTGCCCTAGAAGTCATTGCTTGTTACATCAGTCAGGAATCAAATACATCCGATCTCATGTGGTTGCTTTTCTTAGATGACTGCGGTATATCATTTTCTATATAAAAAAAAATAATCAGTAACAATTGAAAGTAAATTAATTACATATGTGATGATTATACATTTCAATACTAATTCATTTGCTTTTGTTTCTTCTGATGCTCGCAAGACATGGCGCTATAGGACATTGTGTCCGGCCATCAGAGCTTTGCTAAATGCTTTCCATGTCTTTCGTGGTTGTGCACATCAATTAAATTTCTTCATAAGATTATCCCGCCTAAATCGACATAATGCAACAACAGCGTAAAACATCCGAGTAACTCCTTATCTTTTCCCCATCCTTGACTCGATATTTCGTTGTTTTTAGCACCTAAATACTAAATTTACGGTTCCATGCATAGGTTGCGGGCTGAAATTTAACTGAAAAACGCAGTAAGGCTTAAAACTATTTGTATAATATTACACAAAATTTGTTTGTATTGTTCATCTTTAAGTAAACCTAAACGGACACCATACTCATATTATCTTCTACGTAAAGCGTATTTCGTCTTGGTTTTTTAAATGTGAAAACGGTTGTCTCTTATTTTCTCTTCTTTTTTAAAAAAAAAGAGTAATTTTTACCTATGTTACATATCACTACTGCGAATTAAGTCTGAATATGCTCATGTCTTTGTCAGTTATAAATAACTGTATGACTACTTGCACCGAAACAATAATGACGCGTCGATTGCAGTGAAACGAATTAAGCATTGATTGAAACACAAACTGACTGGGATACTTCAAAAGACGACAATCTAAAACAATAGAGTTCAGAATTAATAAACAGTTAATCCTGAATTATTTGCAATATATTTATAGAATACAATGGCGAAATGACTGAAAATAATAACTCTTCTAGTGAACAGAACTTTTAGAAATATGTTTCAGAACTGAGCAGGAAAGAGAATTTTAAAAAAAATTAAAAAGCTTTTTAGCTACTAAATATTGTTAGAGTACCATGTATTTGCAATTACACAACAAAAATTTAAAAACAATTACGGTGAAAGATCTTTTATCAGCATATGCGCAAATCAGAAAGGTCGCTAATATTATTACTGAGAAGATCAAAGAGCTGAAATCAAAGTTATTAATCAGTTCAGCAAAAATATGATTTTGCATAGATCATATTGTAAAACGAAATGTTATAACTTAAGAAATATTTATCTAGAAGGTACTTGTTTATTGTTTCAGCATTCAGAACTAGAAAGGATTATCTACTAAAATTATCTCTGTAATCTTTATGATACTAAGAAAACGGTAACAAAGAATTTATTTCCGTGTTTCATCCGTACTCTACCAAAGAAATTGCCAGCCGGAATTACGTATAATACCGTGTTGAGGGTTGCCTACCTGTCACTGCTGGTTTTAAGACACGAGGATTGACCGATACGCTTCTGCTCGGAACAGAATAAGCTTGGGACTTCTTCTTAGACAGTTCTTTTAAATGCATTCTTGATTAATGTTTTACTTTAGGCTTTACGGCTCGTCAATATAGAGGTCATCAGAGCCGGGAGAGAATTGTTAACAAGGAATAGAATTCGACCATAACATTTTCAAAAAACCAACCTGGCATTAACCTAAGGTGAATTCAATAAAATATGAAATCTGAACCTGTAACAGAAACCTCATCCTTCCAAACGCCAGGCCTTAAACTGTCCGGTGCTAGTTCTATAGTACTTCTAATAATGATAATAATGTGTTGATATAGTTATTGTTATCATAAAGTACCAACAAAATAAAGAACTTTCACATATCAAATCAGCAATACAAGAGCAGCGTCTGTACCTATGTAGGCTTAAACATTGTTATCAGATGTTAATCGATTACTCTGAAAGCGAATGTCTACGCCGTGGGAGACAAGTACACCATCAGTTTCATACCGAGTTGTTTGATGCTCGTGTACGTAGATTTGTACAGCGTTTTTCGTGTATAATTAATTTTGTACAACTGGTCCTCCCCACAGCTTAACGATGTGTGAACCCTTGATGGTGCTCTCGTCAGTTCTGAATCACTAAATAAAAAAATCGTTTAGCGATACTTCACTGAGAAAAGGAATATGAAGAATATACCATCAAACCACCATCGATGGTCCGTCCTAGAGCTGAAGCAAGCTGCAGGTCAGAGTTATTGGTTTGCTCAACTTTTGATACTAAAGAAATTATTGATTTAATCGTGTGACAGTATTTATTCTTTTCTATTAGAAAACATTGTTATAAAGATTATCTCTGACTGGGACAAGACAGATCTGTTATGGACGAAGATCGACTGATAATTTAGAACGGCGGAAAGTCCTGATAAAGTGGCAGGAGTGTCGGTAACAAAACCATTTCGAAAGTTCTCTCGATGCCGTACGGAGGCTGTACACTTTTGTGGGGATCATCCGATAGCAGTGCACCTGCGATACTGCTAATGTACCCACTGTTTAAAGTTACTGGAGCCGTCTGCAACACAGCGCGCCGCGAAGCCGCCAAGTTGCCGCCAAATTGCGTCTTGAGCGCGAGCTGATTGCTCGACCCGCCGCCTAGCGGGCCCCGCACTAACTACGCTCTCAGTACCGGAGGGATGAGGGAGGGGAACAGAGGGGACGAGGACGGCGGCGCTGCTCCCGAATTTGAAATGTGTTCTAATTGGAACGTGCCGAACACGGAAGCGGGCTGCATAATGTCTGGATTGAGTTATGTTTATTCATTAGACAATCTGTACCCGGGCCAGCCGAATGCTAATCGTAGCGTGTTGGTTGGTCCTCCAGCGCGCCCAGTGAGCCGAGCCCACCTACAAGGAACTCTGGATCTACACACGCGGCTACGCTCCAACGGGCGCGGGTCGTATTGTCAAGTGTGTTCCGCAAGACGGTCCACGGCGAGATTGAATTAAACATGCTGTGAGCGCAGTTTCATCCGTCATAATATACTTTCACAAAGATTGTGGAGACTAGGTATGCACAATCATTACTGCTCCGAATAAAACTGTTTCATAAATCGTTTATCAAGTAAGGAAAGTATTATGAGGAAAAATTTGTTTTTCTATTTGCCCTTATTTTGAGAGACTCGAAATTTCACCGAATTATATTAATATTTTCGCCAGATTCGATTGCTACGAAGGGTTACTTGGAGCAGGGCCGTCGTTAGGGAGGGATAAGCGGGGCAAAACTACCCCGGGTCCGGGCACCAGAAGGGGGCCCGTCGGCCTGGATGCCTAGTTAATTAGAAATCAAACATTAAAAAATCTTTCTTAAAAACGTGTTATTTGATTTTTTACATTAAAATTTTATGTCTTTATCCAAAAAAAAACAAAGATTAAAGTAAAAATGTTGCTGGGGTGGGGGGACCAAGAACACTTACCTAGGGCACGAGAATGCTAACTCCGGTCCTGCCTCGGAGTAGGCCCTACTATCAATCATAATCACTCAGTGGAGAAAGGAAATTATTGAAATGTATATAGATGGAACTGGTAAAAATCGATATATTAGAGGGAATAAATATGGCAAATATCGAACCATTCCACAGTGATGAAAATTTTAGTGATCTGATACAAGTAGTACGTTACAAGGCAGTTCTGCTCATAGGCTAACTTAATTAAGAGGCCAAGCTATGTTTCACCCAGCTAGTCAACCGTCAGCTAAATATCACTTCTTCTTTATTGATATCTAAGTTAAAGATAAAACCTATAGAAAACCGACGAAAACCAACTGAAAGAAAATAATTTATTGAAATACTACTCTCCGTTTGGTGTAACATAAGACAAAAGTGGTATTTTCAATGTATTACATACTCATTTAGGTATGAAAGAGTATATTTACTGTATTATCATGAGATGTGAGTCATTCTAAGTCGACTTTTTTTATTGTGGTTATCTCATTGGTGAAAGTGAAGTGCCGACTAATTAAAGGTATAAAGTTTTTAATTTTGGGTAAAATTCAAATGACTGCGTTTTACATGAGTCTAAACATACACCTAGATTACGTTCAGTATCAAACTCGCCATGGTGTTGTGTCTAGAAGAAAGAAAAACTAATTTCCTTAACCAAGTACGAATAACTACCAATAGTGAGTTACACATGTGATTACAATCGATTTACAATACGAAAAAGGAAACACGTTGTTTCATTGCTTAAGAAATAGGTACCCTAGTGAGGATGGAGACTTCCTAGGAGAATAATAATCCTAAAAAATCTTCTCCGATATATCCCGAATGCTACCGACCCTGAAGCCATCTTGGCGAAATACGCAAGTCGACAAACAGAATACCATTTGTATAAACTGCTCTCACCCGAGAGCAGTTTATACATTCTCAACGCCGAGAAAGACTTCGTTCTTATATAGAATACCATTTGTGTTTCATCGATCAAAGGCACATGAAATGACTGTTTTCATGCTGAAGACAAGACAGGTATACAGTTTTTCAGTCATCTGCATAACATCACTTTCGCTGGCTCTTCGTCATTTGTGGAGAAGCAAACAGAGGTATTGCGAAAGACGTAAAGCTACTTTACACAGCCAGCTGACATTCTGAAGGACGCGGGTTCGGAACCCTTTCCAGCTATCGAGATTTCGGTTTTCCATGGTTTCGCGAAATCATTCAAGGACAATGGTTCCTTCAGAAGGCCATGGTTGAATTCCTTTACGTCCATTTCCCTCCAGTGCTCTCCTACCTGACGTCAACGAGGCATATCTGCTACAGGAAAAAAATGAATATTACAACGGGAGCAGATATCAGCGAACGGGCCACCCGAAGATATATAGAAGCCTGATAAACTTCTTGCGCGATGCGCAGATTAACATCTAGACAAAACTAATGTAAGTAAACGGACATAATATATCAATACACTATAGTTAAAATGCCAAATGTAAAATTATATAAAATAGCTAATATGTAAAACATGTAATATGTTAAATATGAACGATATGTTAATATGTAAAATATGTAATATGTTAAATATGAAAGATACTTAATAAGTAAAATGTTCCCGGCAACTGTAATATCTAAAACGTTGTAGGAAAGCTGATGTAATGGTCTTGCGACCAGAAACCAATAAATAAATTTAATAATAAAAAAAATGTCAGCGATGAAGATCACTTGCAGCCTTAATACCTAAAGGATACGGTTTAACCCATTTTCTTTTCAGTGTGTAACCGTTGTCCCTTTTTAATTCACATAACGGTTATACGTGTTTCCCCCTCCCCTTTTGCTTAAACACTTATCAGACATTTACCATAATTTGAATTTCTTCTTCCTGGCTTTCAATATCTGGTACTCATCCAACAATTTAACACATGAAAAATACTAATCTTAATATCGTTAGATATTTAACTAAATATTTTCTCAAATAATTCAATCAGTTTTCCTTCCATCATCAAGCATACAATTTATTGTTTAGTCTTACATTAATTTTATAATACACAATTAATACTTATCTACGGTGCATTTATCGATATATCATTTCATACTGACACACAATATTCACAGCTCATATAGCAACCCTTTTCTTTGCTCTCGGGCTGTACACATTTTATTAAAAACTAGCCCCAAAGCCCATCAAAAATGACAGTTTGAATGGAGCATTCTGGCAATTCATTTCTCTGCAGTTGCATAAGTAAATAGAATTGTTATAAAATAAAGCTCAATGTAATTCCTCGTCACTTGTGATGTAGCAAAACCGTTGTCAGCTTGGTCCACGTTGCATTTCAGCCTAACCACAAACTCCTAATATTGCTTCTAGGAAATCAAAGCAGCAATCATACGTGAATTAATACATTCCCTGTAACGCATGTTAATGCCATCATGCATCGCGATATAAATTTGACCCAAAATCTTCACAGGTTCTTAAATCTTTCTTTTTTGTTATCCGTGATGCAAATCAATGTTTTAACGGCTGATACAGCTTACGTGTGGCTGAAATAATGACCCCATTAATTTGACGTCTGTGAAAACGGAAGATACTAAAAATAAATCTTAGCTACTTACGTTAAGCCATGTAATATTACTTTCTATTCTGGTGTAAGCCGCATAGATAGCGATCAATTTCGGACAAATTTAATTGAAATCAAGTAATGATTTTAGTAAAAATAGCAAATTATAATTAATAATTAAACGAAATAAATACTTTTCTTTCAGTTTTCTATCAATTCATTTCTTTGCGGTTGCTTAACAAAATAGTAGCGATATAAAATACAGTTCAATACCAAAAACTTTCAGTTGTCATCCTGGTCCAGGTTTCATTTCAACCTAACCACAAACTACGCTAAAATTTCAGCTTGAAAAATAACAATCACACGCATATGAATAAATGGCGATATAAACTTGATCAAAAATCTTTATGGGTTCTTACACCTTCCTTTTTTTGATATTCGTGATTCAGATCGATACTAAAACCTTTAAATGGCTGACAAAGTTATATGCCGTTGAAATATGGCATCAGTAAAAGCAAAGGAAATTAAAAACAAATCTTAACAACTTACATCATTCCACGTAATGTTAGTTTTAATTATAGTCTATGCTGTACAGTTCGCGATCAGTGTGAAACTACTTTCTTTAAAACGAAGTAATGGTTTAAATAACAGCATTCATGAAAACAATTTAAATTATTTTTTAATTAAATTACTTAACCCCTCTGCTGGAATGACAATTGCCAGCTCTAATAAGAATCTATCAAAACCGCTGCTAACATTACTAATCGAAACTTAAAGATTTTATCTAACATATCTATTGCCAAAGATATTAACGAATACTTTTACTTCAAACGAATATTAAGTAAATATAACCAACTAATAATTATTATGTCAATTTAAACGAAATATGTACTTTTCTTTCAGTTTTCTGACAATTAATTTACTAGCGGATGCTTGTCTAAACAGAACTATTATTAAATAATGTGCGGAATCTAAAACTAGAGCTCTGGTCTGGTCATGGCGTGACAGCTACAACATGACCAAGACTTGCGTTTTAGATTATTTACAAACTTGTCAACTTTTTTTTTTAATTATGGCTTTACGCCTCGTCGACGTCGAGGTCATTAGAGACGGGATGGGAGTGGGGACAAGGAATGGGAAGGAATGCAGCCATGGCCTTTTTGAAGAAAACATCCCGGCATTCGCCTGGAGTGATTTGGGGAAACCATGGAAAACAACTTCTCAGTTACCATGCGACATACAATTTCATTTTAAGCTTATTCTTCTTAAATCTTCTTCTTTCGTATAAATCGTCTCATTTCCGTGTTTCCATCAGACCATTCTTTTCATATATTCTCTTCATTTATGTTCCATAGATACTCCAGACCATCACTATCAATAGCTTTGACCTATCAACTGAATTTCCAAGGTTAATAACATACTCTTTGACTTTACTTTTATACAAATAAATTTAAAAACATGAATATAATTTCCATTGAGGACTATGTTCCTTACAAGTGGAAACTTCAACAGATTCTTACGAAGAAACCATTCTAGCATTTCATGTTTAATAAACATTTAAGAGATAATATCCGATATTTCTACAACATTCCCATTTTCAGAGTGCTTTTGTATTGTATCAACATCTATAGTAATTAATTTGTTGCAAATAATTGCTGAGGGTCACATTACGACCATGTCTGAAGGAATCCTTGAAAAATAGTAACGCTAGCACCCCGACCAATACGCTGCCGAAATCCCAGCATCCGAGATGAGAAGTTCCTGACAGCCATCGAAATTTAGAGTCATGGGATTTAACGTGCCTCCATCATGGTGTTCTATCTCTTTCCGATTTTTTCAGATTACATGTTTAGAGTTTCTGAAGCAACTCTGTTTGCGCCAAAACCAAACAGAGCCGACGATTTGACGATATTGGACACGACAGAAAAAAAGCAGCTTGCAGAGGTTAGCTGCATATTTACTCTGCAGTCGCCGAAATCGCATATACGTAATGAACGTTTGTCCGTGGCAAGCAACGCCCGTAATAAACGAAGTGGAAACGTTAAGTACCGATAAACACGACTGGGCGTTAATTTCCTTTGTGAGCTAACGCCAATACGGTAATTATGAAAACAAGAGTCGATCAAATTATCGTCACATTTTCATTAAGCCTAATAATGGAACCTGTCCCGTCGCATTTCACCTGCCACATTAACTAAAAAAATACATTCCACGATGTTACGTAAGAACTCATTTTGCGAGCGAGTAATTCAATTTTGGCCGCCGTTGTCTCGTGGTGAGTCGCACCTAATTTCCTTTCTCGGGGCCGCCAAATAAAAAGAGTAACACGACGAAGAGCGCTACATAAACGATAACTTTTGTTATTCTAATTACACCTAGGTACAAATAAGAGAGTCTGCGTGTGTGTTTGTGTATGTAATTTTTAATATGCCGGCAGAAAATCATTCGGTCAATATTAAAACGTCGGCGGGTGAGTCTGCGGAGAGGCAATGCGCTCGCTTGCACTCGTTCATTACAATAACACAGCTGACATAACCGGAGTCAGGGTGGCGTGTAATCACCATGCACAGTGGAGGAGCCCCGGCGCCGTATTTATATAACGGCCGTATTTACTTAACAATATGGCGAGGTGTAGCGGGCCCGGTAGGAGCCGCCCCCGCCTCGCCCCCCGGGTTCGCCCGCCGCCAAACCGGCCGGAAATTATTATGGAATTTCTGCCGAAGAAAAATACACACACGTGCGCCCGCGTTCACACACTCCGCACGCGAGGAGAGACAACGGAGAGAAAGAGACGGCGAGAATTATAGGTAGGTTGGGGTAGCTCGGCACGAAATATTACATTCTGTGTACAACTCCAGAGCCCGACCTCGCGTGTTTGTTTTTTATTTGTTTACGGTTCGGAGGAGAGCGCAAGGCTATCGCTACATGACAAGTAATTTATTGAAATATTTTCCGCCATTTCATAATATTTTTGTTTAATTGAAGGAAAAATATGGTGGAGATGCAAGGATTGCCTTCGGTACACACATACAGTGACTCTTTCCCCGCACGATACACGCTCGAGCACATGTGTGTATACGCAGTTTTTATTTTTTTCCGGTACAGTTTTGTAAATTTTTTTTCCGTTCGCCGACGTGGCTGCAGAAACAGCGGTAGCTTATGATTTGTATGAAGTGAGTGCGGCAGCCGAACAAAAGGATACATGTGAACCGTGTTTATTTAAACGGTCACAGTCGCGCGCGCTGTATTTGTAAGCAATTTTGCGAGCTAAGCCAGCAAGGGAGGACGTGTTTGCCCCGGCTTGCCGCCCTACCACACTACCCCCCGGGGATGAGCTCAAGAAGCAAACACGCTACTACCGGTCACTGCTGCAGTGTCCACACCTCACAAATAGCGTCTCCACGCAAAGAAAACACGCTCCTTCAAACTCCTCAGTTGTTTGTTTCGCCTTGTACGGATACACCTTCCAGCACCCACAGATGTTGTGGAGGAATGGAGCGAAGCGGCAAGTTCCTATGAGCCCCAGTGATATATTAGACTCCAGTAGAATCAACCAGAATAAAAAAAACCTCTGTTCACCTTACTCCTTCATCTTAGCAGAGATCCTGCAACTGCAAGAAATGAGTTTCTAACGAGTATTCATCAGTTTTTATTATTAATATTATTTTACATGTATTTATTTCCATACCTATAGACTGTACAGAATTGGAACAGTGAATGTTTATATAATTTCTACGATTATTTAAGTATTTCATCAACATAAATTCTTGTTATATCAGAATTCTACTATTAACATTATTAAATATAACTACTAACTTAAACTAATTTGCATAATCATTATTATTTGTTTGTTTACTTCAGTGGGCTCTCTTCAAAAACCAGCTTAACCTTCGCGCGGCGATATGCAGCAGTTGAAGAAGTTTCCGCGCCTAGGGTTAGTTTGTGTTGTGACGTCACGAATGCTTTACCAAGAGATAGGGATATTTAAAATATGACGCTCTGAGTGATGAGAGGGAAAAGTTGCGCCAGGGGTTTGAGTTCAGGAAGTGATCCTCAAGAACTTGGTGTAGAGTTTACATCCGAAATGGAAAGTTTAAAGAAGGTATATTAAGGAGTCATCATCTAAGATGGCGCCCTTCGGCTATTTAGAACTCAAAGAGCGCCTTGGTCACTCCCGGAGGTGCAGAGCATAGTTGAAGACGGATGAATCCGTGTGTCGAGCCACAAACCTATGGGGAGTAAGTGGTCACTAACTGAGAGTGAACCAGAATTAGCTAACGTGAAGCACACTATTTGTTAAACAGACCAATTTTTTAGGATTTTTTCAAGAGGGCTTAGAGTATTATCTGATACCCCAAGTATTATTAGCCTCTTTAGCTTGTCGACTAATTGCAGTTTGCCAGTTAGTTTTGACAAAGATTAGGTGCAGTTCAGCAAAACCATGTACAAGGTTTAATTTGTTATTTATTCAAAGAGAAGAAGTACAAGTTCATTTGTAGGTCAGTTTACTAAAGGAATAGTCACATTGCGCAACATTATTACAGAAAAGATCAGCATCTTATGCGACCTTCCACTATTACAGTAACGGCATATGTTTAAATTCGAAACTTTTTAAGATATTACTTGGCAGCTTTTAAATGGCGTTAATTCCATACTGAAAGAATTTTCCGATTAAGCATTACTGATTTGTTCGGTTGGTGGTCGCGATAAGAAGAGTTACCGAGTGTGGATGGTGAGTGGTTAACGTTCTGACCTCGGTTCGAATCCCCGTCGGGCATCCAGATTTGGGTTTCCCCTTGGTTTCCCCAAATCACTCCAGGCGAATGCCGGATCGCTTTCTTCAAAAGGTCATGGCCGAATTCCTTCCTGAACCTTGTCCCCAGTCCCATCCCGGCTCTAATGACTTCGACGTCGACGAGGCGTAAAACAATTAAGTAAAAAAAAAAGAAGATAGTTTGTTAAATAAATACATCGTAGTCTATTCATATTCAATTGATGAAGTATTTGTTCGTTTATTGACCATTCTTGAGGGATTAGCTGAAACTGAAGAAAGAAGGAGACGTTGTATCATCTGCATAAACACTACGTATGGCAGCCATATTATTTACACCAGTTTCTGTATCGTGGAAAATCTGTATAGTGTCAGGATAAACGGAAATCACATTCAAACAAAACTCCTCTTAAATAAATAATAATAATTGTCCTTTCTCCAGCGATACAAATTATTTAACTTGAGAGAGACAAAATGAGACACGCGTTGAAATTTTGAACTTGAGCTTATGAAAATGTAGTTTCTTTATCTCTTTTTATACAGTCAGGGAACAGATTCGCCAAAAAACTGTATTAGTCGGATAGTGGAAAATAGGAAGTTTGAATGGGGTATAAATAACTTAAAGAGAAAGCTGGATCGACATCATTAACAAACTGTGAGGATCATTAAGTGTAAAAATGTGCACAATTTCTACCTCAAAGGTTTATGTGATTTAATTCGAAATCATCAAGGCTGCTTAGTTATTTAGGAAGGTACGGGAAGAAAATTTCACACTGTGAAACACTCTGATTACAATTTGATTAATGTGAAGAGCACATTAAAGTTCAAAGCATAAGCAACCGAGCCCCTTGGTGAAGCAAGAGTTCGCAGAAATTAAAAAACAAGGGAATAAAGGAAAAACAATAAGGACAGTCCTATTCAAGAAAAGTGGAACACTGTAAACGAATCATACATTGCCTGAGAAAAAAGTGAAGTATTCAGAAGGGGAGGAGGAAATGAAATGTAATTTCACGGGTTGAGAAGATATGTGATGTTATTTAATTCATTAAGAAATCACAGATAACACTTGGTTCTAAATTATAATATAAATTGCTTCTAATTTCTGCAGCCTTTTCAGATATATCTGAATTGAAAATCGATATTTACCACCTCATTTTTTTCCCTCGGGATTTACGCATCGCCGACGTCGATGTAATTAGTGATGGGAGAGGACGGGGAAAGGTACAATGAACGGTAAGGAACTCGGCCGTGGACTTTAACTGGAACCATTTGCCTGTAGTGATTTCGGGAAACCATGAAAAATTGAAATCTGGATAGCCGGACGAAGATTTGAACCTTCGTCCTCCGGAATGCCAGACCCGAGTGCTATCGTTCAACCACCGGGCTCAGTTGTAAATTATACCGACTATACTTCTTATTGATGCAAGTGACACCATCTAATGATGGAGATGTACTGAAAAAAAGATACCCTTTACAGATATATATATAAAACAATATAATACACCATATTAATAACCAGACGCTTCTGGTAACTGCAGCAATACAAGAATTAACATGATAGGGATTTCTATAACTATTTTTTTTTAATTTTAGTATACACAATAACCTTAAAAACATAAAAACATATCCATTGAATAAATATACACAAAAGCATATGAACTATTGAATTCGACAATATGTTTACGAAACTAAAATATTATTTTAATGAATTAATTTAGATGCTGGATATTGTAACCCAGTTAACAAACATTCCTTCTTTTTTCACTGAATTAAAATAATGATTAAAAAAAGCAGAAACACCAGCATTTTAAAGATAGTAACATCAAACGAATCATATTGTAACAGTTGAGACAGAAACCTGATTTCTCAGGCAACGATGCTTTAATGTTGGTCTTGCTTTATTTGGACAGTAAACAAATGAGGTACAAAATAAACTGGCAATTAAAAATTGGCCGACATTATTTATCGAAAACAAGTCTAATTGACGGATGGCCGATACACAGAGGACGGTCGTGTTTGGCCGAGGGACCCTCCACACTGATATTTCCAATTTTTTTTTGCTGCAACCTATCACGCACATGCGACCAAGCGTTATTGTCCCGTGTAGTGGTGGCTGACGGTTCGCCACATGAAGAATCTACCACGAAAAGAACAATAAAAATATGCCGCGAAATGTTTGAGGCGATGCCTTCTTATCAAACAAAACATCGTGATCGAACAACTGTCAACCAGTATCAGGTGATCCCTTCTTGAGCCATATCCACTCTATCATACGGTACTTAACTCATCATAGAATCACCTTCAATTTGACTTTGCAGGCGTTTAGGCATGTTTTGTTCTATCTTAGAGTTTCATCATCCCTCAGTCTGCTTCAACGTGAGAATCACAGTAGTTAGAATAGTTTTTATAGATTACAACGAAGTTCGTTCCAGATGGATTTGATCAAGAAGCACAGAACACCAGTCAGTTAGTCGGTTCTCTCCTTGGCGTTTCACACCATAATCAGAAATGAGTGCTTTTAACTTGAAGCGTGACTACTATACTATTATTAAAATTGACTGAATCTATTTCACAAATTTACCATAGTTATCTTATTTGGCATATTGTCGCAAGACTTTACAGTCATGTAGAAAAATTGAAAAAGTTTTTTCTGGCATATAACAAGTTTCGAGTGTTATAGATGTGTCCCCTTACGGATTCTGCTGATATCAAGTCGATATCAAGTTCTCAAGTACTCGGAGCAGCAGGTACCTGTTCAAAAGCAGTGTTGATGCCAGCTCGCAGTTATCGTAGTTTTGTCGGTAGAAGAGGCTTAAACACTCAACCCCACACAAGGAAAAAAATCGCATGGGATAAGATCGGAGGAGCTTGAACGGCAAGATAGAAATTGCTGATCATCATCACCAATCCATCTGTTTCTCAATGTCCTGTTTAAGAATCCACGAACATCGCGATTGAAATGGAATGAAGCAAAACCTTTTGAATTTTTTATATGGCTGTAGAAAAACCTTTTTATTTTTTATATGGCTGTAAAGTTTTGTGACAATATATCAAATAACATAACTACAGTAAATTTGTCAACTAGCTTCAATAATTTATAATAACCCCGTGTTAAGTTAACTGCTAATAGGCTACAACAAATGCAGCTGTAACTTATAAAACAAGATTCTCGTTAGTCTTTATATTTTGGTTAGTTCATTAAACCTTGTCGACGTCAGGGGAAAAGACGGATGGCAAGGAACGGGAAGGAATTCAGCCATGACCTTCTGAACTTTGATTTCGGTAAACCATGGAAAAGCGAAATCTGGATGGCTGGAGAGAGATTCGAAGTCGTGTCCTCCGATATGCCAGAAACGGGAGTTTTCAATCACCCAACCGGCTCGCATGTGTTGTTCTGGAAGCAGCAGAGTTAAAAAATGTACCGATGAGCACTTTAACCACTTGCTCATGTCTGCCAGCCAACATTACTTCGGTCTATCTACGGATAGTTTTCCCTCACGTTATGAGATTATCACACAGCCCGACACTTCCCCATGCAAGAAGTCGTCGCTTGGTTATCTAAATCTACACCTGTAATTCACAAAATTACGGGTGGCAGAGGGTGCTTTGCACCGGAACTAACACTGTGCTTTCCAGTCGTGAATAGCACGAGGGGAGAAAGAATTCATATAAACATCGGTACAACATCTAGTTTCCCTTATCTTATCTCTCCTATCATTCCGACCCGAATGGGTTTGTGGAGGAGTATTTCGTCGTAGTCGTAACTGAAGGGTGTTCATCGCATGGTTACTAATAAATTCAATCCAAACCTACGTCATCTGTCTGCCAAACAATCCCAGCTCCAATCTATTTATCAATTCTGTGACGCTTTCGTAGGGACTGTGGCAAGCAGTCACGAATTGAACGGCTCTTCTCATTACCTTCTCTACAATATCAACCAATTCCTTGCGATACGGATCCTAAACGATTCAACAATTGTACGCTACAACGTGGCTAAACCCGCAAGGACAGGATTTTTACCAAGAGGGAATATTCAAACTCATGACACGAAGCGACAAGTGCCTGAACCGATGTGGAGACTACATCGTAAGATAACCTTTTCTTTAAAGCCCGACTCTGTGGGGGAGCCCCCAAATCCGCTCCTCCATGCATGGCGGCGTTCCTGTTATCTACTGCTCGCCTCTGCACATGCATTAAGTTAGTAACTCTATAGGTGATCACATGAACGGAATTGTGATGTATTCCCTGCGTCCAGGAGTCCACCCGTTTACATGGGTCCATCGGATAAGATAGAAACTTTTGAAAGAAGAAATAGGGCAGCCTTGCATTAGGTTATTTACAGCAACGTCCATTGATGTATTTACTTTTATAATTAAAAAAAAAGTCTCAACGGTCTCATTAATGTTTTTTTTTATTTTTTGTTATAATTAAACTGTGTTATTTATATCTTTATTTTATTTAAATATCTATTGTAACTATGGGGGCGTCCATAAATTACGTGATGTGAATTAGGAGGGGGGGGGGGGGGTCCGGCGAAATCTCACCAAGGGGGAGGGGGAGGTCAACGGAAATCTCACGTGAGGTTTTTGAAATTTGTTTTGGACTGTAGAGCTAAAAAAAAAAATCTACAAATGACGCGAAACTCGATTTCAGGGGGGTATTACGTCGAAAAGTGTGGGTGTAATCGGCTTTGGTAGAGTGAGACCTAAAAAAATCTCCAAAAAGTTGCGAGGGTGATTTCTAGGTGGGGGAGGGAGTCTCACGGACCAGATCTCACGAAGTCTCACCAGAAGGGAAAGGGAGAGGGGTCCGGAAATCCAGAAAAATACCTCACGTAATTTATGGATGCCCTCTATAAACAAATATTAGGTGGCCCGCAGGTTTACAAGGAACTGAAATTGTGGGAAGGCCAACTTAGAAACGAAATTGTGGTCCATATTTAAAATTTGTTGGGCAGACTAGACCTAATGTATGTACCATCAATTGGCTGTATTGTTTGTACGAAATCAAATGTACATGGATCTCGGCAGGCTTTGTTACTTGATTTTGATCACCACTCGCAAAATGATTGCTAGTAATTGTGGCGCAGTGTCATCGAAGTATAGGACGATGAAAACTTCATCAAACAAAAGGAGTCTACCCAACTAATCATAGACAGCGCATGAGCTTTGTCTCGATGCTGGTGAGTGAGTAAAGAGACAGTTGCGACACGGGTGCTGGACGCTGAGGTTGTGCGTGCGCCCCCGGCAGACACGCTTCCCACGGCAGCTAAATCAAGGCGAGTAGCGGCGGGCAGGGAGCGCATTAATATCGCGAAATGAAGCTCATTTGCATTTAAATAAGGTAGCGAGAGGGGAGGGGCAACTAATCAGGCTCGCCTAGACAATGGGCGCTTGTCCGACGTGCTGAGCCCAGCCAGCTGCGAGCTTCTCTTCGGCCACAGGCTGGTCGCTGTAAAACAAGTAGCTGATAACCCAACTCCACACACACTTCCAGTCGACGAGATCCGTTCGTTATTTAAATCTCGACCAGACTCCTGCTCCACACACTTCTTCTTTCTAAGCGGAATAAGGAATCAGGACTAGCAACGAGAACATGAAGGAGCTCAGATTCTAAACCAGTCCGTTTCCACAGTTGTTGGGTTCTAGGACATTTGAGGGTAATTTTGAAGTGAAATCCATTAATACCTGCATTGCTGTCCCACAATCACATTGAAAAATACTTGCAGTAGGTTACATGATACAGTAAACATCTTTCTTTCTACACCCTCCGTGTCTACTGTCAATAGTAGTATGAACATTTCAATCTATTGCAATATACTACAAGATTATACACAAAAATGTCGGTTTTTATCTACACTAATATTATAAATGCGAATGTAACTCCGTTTCTTTGTTTGTCTGTTATGTTTTCAGTACTAAAGGATAAACCGATGAAATTCAACAAGGAAATAATATGTAGCCCTATCGTTAGGAAGGACACAGGATATTTTTTACGGATAAATAACATATTTTGTCATGAAATTTTTGAAAACTAACCTAGTGGTGACAAACAGGCGGATAGCGTGTGTAAGTCTTTGTAATTTAATATTGTCGCTCAGCCTATATTTCTCTCGCAGTATGTTTCTGTATGATCTAGTCATAAATTTCATTTACAGACACAGCTTATTATATTGCGTTTTTATCCGGTTCTACCAATAAAATTCTAAGACCACGCTTACGAAGCAGCTGGTAACAGCTATTCTGGTAATTATTTCGGTTCTGTTATCAAGAATTAATTATATTTGAAAAGCTTCAGACAGTCCGCTCTTTCTGTATTCCAGTTCTGGCTCTTACCATCAGTGCATAATTATTTCGCAAGCAACCGAGCATACATAAAACAAAACGTGCTACAAAAATTATCTAATTCAACAACGTAAACTGTAATTTAAAAAAATCTAAATCTTCAGCTTTTTACTTTAGATTTTTTTTTTAAAAAATACAAGATCCACAGAGAAGAAACATTAGGTAAGTATATGAGAGTTAATTGATCTAGCCAAAGGAGATATTTTAGAAGAAAATTGATTATATGTTTTAGTTTGAGCAGGAGATGAAGATGAAAAAATTATCTGTAATTTTTTTCTAAATTTGAAAATTATTGAACAAATCACCCTTGAATAAAAATTAACAGCTAAAAATAAAAAATTAAAATAACTTAAATTCACCAAAGCATTTAATTATTACCCTAAGCCACGATAACCAATAGTCGAGTAAATTATAATGTATCAGTAGTCCTACAATTATATAACAGCACTAAGAAGACGTTTTTTTTTTTTTTTTCTCATTACTTGTGCCCAGTCGTATTCAGTTTAACGCATTCGATTATTTTTATGTGCTAACCAACTCGCTTACACAATTCTTCTACAACCTGTATTCGAAATAATCTAAAGTTTCCACAGAAATCAGCTGTAACTTAATAACTGTTTGATTAATGCTCCGAAGTTGGGCGTGGTAGTCTCTGGTCCGTGTTCCTATTAACCAAGTGATTTTGTTACCCACCTTTCAACAGCCTTAATGTATATGACCATAAGAAAATGTATAAGAGTAACCTATGCAAGAAAGATATGATGCTATAATCTCTACAGCCACTTAGAATATTTCATTTTTAAAAACTTATTTCGTTTAAAAGTACATACCCCCAACCTGAATTCTGAATATTCTTATTGTTTCTATTTGCGTGCCGAATTCCTTTCTGTAACCGACCCATGTAAACATCAAATCTCAAACGTTATTAATCTTATTTGTTTGTTGAAATTCTCGTGGTAATAATTAGCATCAGATGGAGTTTTCCGCCCAATTAGTGCTGCAGTATCAAGCAGCCAGACTCGCGGCTCTAAAAACTTTGGTACGTCCTCTTAACTCCTATTAACTCAAAAATTCATAGCTGGCTCCTCAATTTCGACATCTTTCCTTGAGCTAACATCGCAATAAAGATCCATAGAAAGAAATGAATCAAAATAACATATCCTCAGTGTTGCTGAATGAGAATTCCTGTTTAAGGATTGGAGCAGCTTTAACTTCAGTATCTATCTATACCTAATACACGCCAGTCTCGGCCACCATGGAGCGATGTCTGTCACACTCTCACATCACGCTCAGCTCCGCTGTCCAAAAGGAGATGTTGTTCGAGGTTATGCGCGTTATTTAATAACAATTATATTTAACTGAGCATCCACGAGTAAATGAGCTGCCAGCACGCTAAAAGAAAAGTATGTATTTCGTAAAAATCGACATATAAATTACTAGTTGCTTTTTAATAATTAAAATTCGTTCATTGTAGAGTTTTCTTAAACTCTCTGTATATCGATACCTTTGTTACAGTAAGCTAAGAAATATCTACATTACACCATTTTCAAGATAATGAGCGTTATTTGATGAAAATTTAACCTAATTAGCGAAGAAACTAATTACTAAAATACTGCGTTCAACACGTCATTGCTCGCAAGATATTTATATTCGATGTAGATATTTTAAGTCACTGTTATAATATACTCCAAGCAATAATTTGCCGAAACATTGAAATAAAAGTATGTACTGCGTTTAAATTAATACATTAACCATTAGCTGCTTTTATTACTGATACCGAGGGTGGTGGTGTAACGTTTAGCGTTCTGGCCTCGCATTCGGGAGGACGACGGTTCGAATCCCTGTCCGGGCATCAAGATTTGGGTTTTCCATGGTTTCCCAAATCACTCCAGGCAAATGCCGGGATGCTTTCTTCAAAAGACCAAGGCCAAATTCCTTCCCGTTCCTTGCCCCCCAATCCTTTCCCGTCTCTAAAGACCTCGCTGTTAAGAGACGTTAGGCAGTTAAAAAAAAATATTATTGATGTCACTAAATCAGACACATGTGTTTCCAGTGAGTCAAATTTAGATCGCAGCACAATGATAATAGGATGTTGAACAGCAATTTTTGTAGAAGTTGTGGTTATGTCGAAATGCAGACAGGACCAGAATGACAACTGACAATTTTTTTACGGAATAATTCACAACGAATTTAGTTTTATAAATAATTTAAGCTGCTTTCATAAGCGCCAAGTTACTGAAATTATTATTTCATAAGGATCGAAGTAGTTCCGTAATAATCGTGCTGCATGAAGCTTGGACCGGGAATAAAACCAACATCACGCGATATAGCATCAGGTTTTGGGATTCATAATTTGTTTTTAATTTCATTGGTTCCCTAATTCTGACATCATTATTTCAGTAGAAGTTTCATTTGTATCGCTGTGTAAACTACAATTGAATATGTACAAATTACAAAATAAAGTTATTAGCATTGCATAACAACAATTCTATATATTTAGGCAGCTGCAAAGAAATGATTTACCAGAACATTCCTTTCACCCGTCATTTATGACGGGCTTAGAGGCTAGTTATTCAATAAAATTATCACGAAATTTCATAATAAAATCTTAGTCTCATATACACGGGAGAAACTGTGATGCTTATTGGCCTGCTCTGTAATAATTCAACTATGAATTTAAAAATTGTAGAATATTAACACTTACTATGAGCTTCGTGTTTCTTTTGTTGCGAATTAGTTCATAACAGCCATGGTGTCTGAAACGCTATACAACGGAAAAAATGACTGAGAGAAGATATAGCCCATCCTGTGAATTAAAATGAGTTGCAATTCATCGTGTTTGTAATTATAATTGGTTCATACCTGATTTTATTTTCTAAGAAAACGCCTTCGTACAATATTATGAACTTTATTATTATTTTTAATTTAATTGCGATGGAGCTAACACTGCGGTGGCAATTTCCGCAGTCATTCATTTGCCCCCTTTTTATATACACTTTTTTTATTAATTTCTTTTACAATTGGAGTGTTAAATTCTTCCCCCATTTACTTTACCGATTTACAAATTTAATTTTAAATTCCTTAAGCGTTTTTGGTAAATTATTTGTCCCTTCTCTTGGTAATTTGTTACAATCCCTGACACCCTTAACAAGAAAACAAAATGTTCCCACTCCCTTATTCATGAAATCGAGTGCAAGCTTGTGGTCAAGGTTACCTTTCTCCCTCCACGCACTATTCCTAATTCTTTGACCAATATACCTCCAAGCTCCATCACCAACATATGGCCTGTATATTCCCAGCACTCCCTTCACCCTCCTCCTTTCCTCCAACGACTCCCAATCCAGGTCCTTTATCATATCAGTTACTGACTGGGTCCTGCGATAATTTCCACAAAAATATCTAGCTGCTCTTCTTTGTACACCTTCCAACTCCTGTATTTTGATAATCATAATGTGGGTTCCAAACTACTCCACCTTATTCAACCAATTGTCTGACCAAAGTTTTGTAACCCAACTCCCTAACTTCACTGGTACATCCTCTCATCACCCTCTCCAGTAAATGAAGGATTTTGTAACATTTTCCTACCACCTGCCCAATTGAGTTTGTTATCAAAACGTTATGCCAAGATATTTACACTTCAAGCTTTCAACAAGCAATTCTGACCCCACCCTATAATCGTAATTAATCTTTTATTTTTTATCTGTGTACCTACTAAGCTGACATTTTTTGGAATTTATCTTCATTCCATGCTGACCTATCCATTTGGATATTCTACAGGTCACCCTGCAGCAGTCTTCATCTGTTTTGATCCTATTGTATACCATTATATCATATGCAAAATACCTAGACTGTGACCGTGACACATCAACACAGTCATTCATTATAATTATGAACAGCAATGTTCCCAATACACTACCCTGTGGAACTCCCATATTTATTTCCACCACTTTTGGTAATGTATTTCCTACTCTAACACTTTGCTCTCTGGATTTTAAGAATTCCTCTAACCAACAAGTAACTTTTTCATCCAATCCAATAGATATGAGTTTATTTAAAACCATTTTATGGTTCACTCTGTCAAACGCCTTAGAAAGATCTAATGCAACACTATCAACTTGACCTCCCTTGTCCAATTCATCTGAAATATCTTGCATATAGCCCACCATTGGGATTCACGTGAATATCCTTGCCTAAAGTCATGTTTTCGATCTGAAAATCAGTTTATTTCCTCACAGACATTTCTGATATAGATGCATATCAATCTCTCTATCATTTTGCCTATCACTGATATAAAACTAATAGGCCAGTAATTTTCAACCCTATGTGTAACCCCTCCTTTATGAACCGGTACTACTATCGCTCTTTTCAATCCTCAAGTAAGCAGCAAGACTCCTGACTAATTTTAAATAAAATTTCAAGGTTAGGTACAATATCGTATTCCACAATCTGTAGTAATATTATTTACACCAGCCCCTTTACGTTTTTTCAGCTTTCTGAGTTCCTTCATAATTTCCCGAGAATCTATTTCAAATTTTGTGATTTCCTCATTTATACTTTTAGGGAGACTCTCCTCTGATTCATTCCCTCCCATCACAGGATGATTGTCCCTAGTTGTATCACTAAAGCAGTCACTCAATATATCTGCAGTTTTAAAATCCTCAGTGACTTCAACTCCATTCTTATCTACAATAGCCTGAATACCTTCACTTCCCCTCAGTTTTCTAATATAGCCACAGAAGTTTCTAGATGCATTGTTCATTGGTCCTCCTGCACAAATAATATTCTTCACAAACCCATCCTTTGCTTCTCTCTTTGCTCTTTTTAATTGCTTGTTTAGTTGTTTGAAGTATTCCCTACTACCAGTCTCTTAACTCTGTTGAGTTCCCGTCTCACTAGCCTCTTTAACCTTCTCACTTCCCTATTGTAGTATATAGGTTCTGTACTTATATTTATTTTCAGCTTTGGAATAAATATTTCCTCACCATTTTTTATTATTTACTTAAACTCTTCTCATTTTGCCTCCACTGAACTTGTGCAATCCTTCCATTTGCTGAACCTTTCCCTGAAATATCTCTTCAATTCTAATCTGTGCCTTTTTGTAATTATACTTTTTTCCCCCTTCTATTTTCACCACTGGTTTACTGAATCCCCTAATATCCATCAGTATCGCACATTCATCACTTATTCCTTCAGATACTTGACACCCTACAAGATTTTCATTTATTAGAAAGATAAATATTATCGTTATCCTTTGCTTAATTCGTTACTAAGTGCTTTTTCACCTTAAAACATAAAAGAACACTCGGAGCGAAAAGTAATGACGACGGAAAACATTTTGGTAGCCCAATGAACGTTAAAATTAGTAATTACTATGCACAACAGTTAATCTGCAATTTAAATTGACGACATCAGTACAATTAGTGCTGGGACAGAAAAACTCTACTGGAACAGGACAATAATATGACTTTACAGTCATTTTCTGAGGAACATAATTTATCGACTAGTGTAAGAACTTTCAATTTTGAAACAAGTTACTAACCCACCACAACGTGTACTGATGTCTTCGTATAAACATACAGCGCGGGATTTCTAAAGAAATACTACAGTTTTGATTTGGTGGTAAATAGAAGAAGCAAGACTTATAAAATACTAGAAACAGAATGTAACAAAGCATAATGGATCCAATGTTTTTTGACAGGTTTATATTGAAAAAGAAAAAACTTAACACCCACGAGTACCACTAAATGGTGTCTACTGCATTTAATTTAATTTAATTGCAATGGAAAGCAAGATTCGGTGGCAATTTCCCTAACCTTTTCCTTCTCTCCCGCACCCACCTACATGTGCCCTCTACAAATTTCAACTTTAAAATCTTTCAATTTTTCAATCAAAGTCATGTATAAATAACAAAATTAGGAATTTCATGTAAAATTCTGAAGCTACGTACTAAACGGCTGCGAAATTTTGAAAAGAACCTAGTTCCGTTTGCTTACAGAATTAATACCTCACTAAAAGCAACAGACGTTGAAAACAATTACTTGAAGCATCTTAACAGTTTGTTAATAAACACCATAATGTAACGATTAACAATGTTTTCGCAATACTTCATTTTCCAGGCAAATAATTACTTCAGAATGGTTCCTTTTTAACCGACTTCAAAAAAGGAGGAGATTCTCAATTCGTCAGATTTTTTTTTTTTTTTATGTATGTTCAGCGATATCATCGCCAATTTCGAACCGATTTAAATGAAATTTTTATAGTGGATAGAGTGTATCTCCAAAGTGGTCCCATCTGAATTTCATTGAGAAAACACCCCTTTTACCCCTTCTACCCCTTTACACCCCTTAGCTTTTATACGAACCCACACTTTTTATCCGATTTTGATGGAACTTTTAAAATGTATAGAAAAAATAAACAGAAAAATACTGTCAACTTTTGGTTTGAAAAAACCGAACCCCTCTCCCCGTATCCACCCCTTAATTTTTGCCAATGTTCTTTATACAAAGCTAAAGTCGACACCATTTAACTGATCTCCACTAAAGTTGGCATATACATGTAATTTTTCATAGTAAAGGTTTCTGACTCAAAAATATAAAAAAACACCCCTCTCTCCCATTAGACCCCTTAATTTTTATACAAACCCACATTTTTTATCCAATTTCAATGGAACTTTGGACATGTATATTCAAAAATAAAGAGAAAAAAGCTGTCAACATTTGGTTTGAAAAAACTGAACCCCTCTCACCCTATCCACCCCTTAATTTTTGCAAATGTTATTTATACAAACTGTAGTTGACATCATTTAACTGATCTCCATTAAAGTTGTCATATATATGTAATATTTCATGGACTAGGTTTCTGACCAAAAAAAAAAAAGCCCCCCCATCTCCCCCTTTACACCCCTTAATTTTATAGAAACCTATATTTCATATTTGATTTTGATTGAACTTTGCCAATGTATACTTTCAAACAAACAGAAAAATCTTGTCAACATTTGGTATGCCAAGCTCAACCCTCCCCCTCCTACCAACCCCTTAATTTTGTCATTTTTTTTTTTTTTTATAAAAGCTACAGTCGCCACCGTTTGACCTGTTACCATGAAAGTTGGCGCTTATACGTATTTTTTCACGAGGAAGGTTTCGGACGAAAAAATCAAAAAACCAACCCACTCCCCATTAAACCGTTTAATTTTTATACAAACCCACAATTTGTATCCAGTTTAGATAGAACTTAGCAAACTTTTACTCTAAAACAAATAGAAAAATAATGTCAGCTTTTGGTTTGTAAAAACTGAACCCTTTTCCCCGTTTCCGCCCCTTGACTTTTGTCAATTTTCTTTTTGAAAAGCTACAGTTCACACCATTTGACCGATCTGAATGAAAGTTGGCACATATATGTATTTTTTTATGGAGAAGATTTCTGACCAAAAAATAAAAGAAACTACACTAGCTCCCCTTTTACGTCCCTTAATGTTTGTACAAACCCACATTTTAATCCGATTTCGGTGGAACTTCGCATGTGTATACTTTAAAGCAAATAGAAAAAGAAACATACTACTCACATTACTTTGACAAAAACACAAACCCTATTCCCCTTTCTAACCCTTTAATTACTGTCAATGTTCATTATATTAAGTTACGGTTTCTATCTGATTTTGAAGGAAATATGCACATGTATACTTCAAAACAAACAGAAAAATACTGTCTGCATTTAATTTAGAGAAGCCAAACCTCTCTCCCCCTTTCCACCCCTTTAATCTATACAAAGCACAGATTCTATCTGATTCTCAAGAAAATTTGCACACGTATACTTTAAAAAATACATAACAATTGTGTCTAAATTAGGTTGCAGAAGCCCACCCCTCTTCCCTTCTACCCCCAACCCTCCTAATTTCCAATGTTCTTTATAGATACCTACCGTTTTCATCAGATTTCGATGGAACACTGCAAATGTATACTTAAGAACAAAGAGAAACATTCTGTTTACAAAATGCAACCGCTCACTCCCTTACCGCATTTAATTTTTGTAAATGTTCTTTACACAAAGCTACAGTTTTTATCTGGTTTCGATGGAATTTTGCACATGTATACTTTAAAACAAAGAGAAAAATACTGTCCACACTACCTTAACAAAACCAAACTACTCTTCAACTCCACACCCCTTAATTATTTTTTTATACAAACCTAAAATTTTTATATTATATCAATAGAATTTACAAACGTATACTTTAAATCAATCAGAAAAGACAGTCTACATTTGGTATACAAAAGCCCAATCCCTCTTCTCCTTTACCCCTATCGTTTATAATTTCCAATGTTCTTTACAAATCCACAGTTTTAAGTACCATCAAAATCAATTAAGCTATTTTTAAGTCATTGCAGAATATATATAAAATGTATATGTCCTAATGTCTCAATATGTACTTCAGATTTCAACTTGGACCCCGAGCTTTTACGTTGTGAAAACCAATTAAATATCTATATTTTCTGTGTGATGCCGGAGACAGATTTGTGTATGTGGTATGTATTAATATCCAGATGTTACATGTTTCGATTATCGAGCAGCAGCTTAAACAGATGTTATGATTTGATCGAAACACAGCCTGGATCAAAATGTAAACTGACATTCCTTAACGCAGCATCCAATTGCCCCCATTCTGAAAGTTGTTGTAACGACAGATTTAAAAAAAAAAAAAAAAAGCATTCGCTTTAACCACTGAGCTACCAGGAAGTTCGCAAAATGAGAACTGCTGCGGCATATTTCAATACAAATTTACTATAATACCACTAAAAATTTAAAAATAAAATAATTGTTTAAAAAACATAAAAACCGCCTTCAAAAACGGGTACTCAAAAATTTAAAATAACTTTATATCTTGCTTAGAAGAAAGTAAATTTAAATGGACAATATTTTATATTACTGTTATTGAAATGTTTACATTAATTATTTATTTTTGGAGTCGGTGCCAGCCAAATCAAGAAAAACAAAAAAATAAAAACAATAATAAATAACAATAATACATAAAAAATCATGTTACTACTTACCTACAATTAATTCTAGAAACATTTTTCAACAAAACTGAAAATTATAGATGATACACCGATATTATACTAACTATAAAGTGTTTACTGCATGATGCAGCCTACCAACTGACACTGTAGCGCCAGAGATATGCCTGGATAACCAACGAGGTCGATCCACAGATGACATAATGTTAATTTGTTTCCCTAAACTGTCTCCCGCAATAAAACTATCTTCCTCACGACATGCTGTAAAATATTTGGAATTTTTGTTCGTACTCTCGGTTCGCCTCGAACACCAAATAAAGTTCAGTAATTCGATCTGCGCGATCTGACAGCTGGCACCGACTCCAAAAATAACTAATTAATGTAAAAATTTCAATAACAGTAATGTAAAATATTGTCCATTTAAATTTACTTTCTTCTAAGCAAGGTATAAAGTTATTTTAAATTTTTGAGTGCCCGTTTTTGAAGGTGGTTTTTATGTTTTTTAAACAATTATAGTATGTTGCAGTACGTACGAAATACTATCGTGTCTCACTCCTACAATATAGCGGCTTAAAACAGACTTTATTTTACTTTTGAAGTTAAATCTGACATTTCCTCATCATAAGTCGACATACTATGTCATTACTGCCATTTCTTTCAAACCAATGTACATTTATCTGATTTTCTCCGTACCTCCTCCCACTTTTGGCCATTTCTCACGTTACACCTTTAAACAGAATAAGTAATAGATAAATTAGATATCTGAAAGATGCGACAGATCTAAGGTATAAATATTGCACTATTTATTCTTCTGAATGTTAATCAATGCCCGTCTCTAAAGACTTCGCTGTTAAGAGACGTTAAGCAGTTTAAAAAAAGGTTAATCCATGACTTTGTTTACAAAGCATTAAGCTAATTATACATATGCAGTAATTTCCTTTGGCTATGCTAATAGTAATCCAGTAACGAGAGAAAGTCTGTACAAGCAAGATATGAAAAATGAGGTCGGACACTGTTAATAAGCAACAAAGAAAGGATTGACCCTTTTTTTACAGATTTTTCTCTCTTTGTGTCGCTAATTGTCATTCGCACAAAATTGCTAGACAGGATCTCAGGCAATGCGTAGCTCTCATCCAGGAGTAAAATGAGGTATATTTCATCTCGATACAACATCAGGATGCTCAGAAATTAGGAAAATAGTGTCCACAAATTTAGTTGTTCCATAGTAGTCTCTCTATTTTAATTTGTTTAGTGTCTGGCGCTAAGGGATGTTGCTAGTCGCACTCAAAATGTTTACCGGGTCTACCAATAAGAAAGCGAAATTCAACATACGAGAGGGGAGACGTACATGAAGGTTTGTTAAAGGAAGGCTGATTCTCCAGTGCTTTCTACTGACATTTGTATATGCAGCAAGAACGTTGTACTTCGATAAACATCATGGATGATCAAAATGCCACCAGGAATTACTCGGTAGAATTTTCTTTTAGCGCAAACCAACGTCCAGAGCATCGAATCCGACTTTCCTAGAAACTTCTGTAAATTAGTGAGACGGAATCTGATTGAAAGAAAAGGAATCTATCCTGTTATACATTGTTTCCTCTCATGTTGTCACCCATAATGTTTTTATTCCTGGCAGAAAAGGCGTAAACATTGATAACAAAAAAAAAAATCAAAAAAATCGTGAACTGTTTGCTACTTTTTTTTTTACTTTCTACTCTTTTTTTATCTTACTACTTACATAAGAACGAAGTTACTCTAGGCGTTGAGAATTTATAAAATACTATTAAGTAATTATCCGAGTTAACAATGTATTATCGCACGATATTTTGGCGATTGGTGAAGATTGTGATGCTATCGATGATTTGTGAAGTAGTTATAATTATAAATAATTCGGTTCTTTCGATCCAAACAGTTTTTGTTTATTGTATAGTATTTTAATCCACTATGGATTACATCGAAATTGGTTAATATTCGAAGATGCAAGTTCTTTTAGGCAATGATAATCACAAGCACCCGATCTACGCTTCTACGCCGATAGCTAACATTTCTTGAGTATTTATTTCCATAGCAACCTATAACGCCTTGCCTTTCTCTAAGAGTATATATTATTAATTTTCATCCTTTCTCAATGAGCTAAATATTATGTTCTTTTTTAAAAAATATTTCCGTTATGTCACAAGATGTGAATGTGATCTCCGAAATATCGTGTGGCAATACTTTGTTAACTCGGCTAGTTACTCAAGAGAATTTATAAATGAACTTACTATTATTTTGCAAATGATTCTGTAGTTTGGGCAAAGCTTGAAGAATCATCCCTCATCCAGATTATTTGTTTAAGAGAGCGGTTCCGCATGCTAAAGTCCACGTGAACCAAGTCAACAGCTTGTATCAACCACAAAAGATTTCACAGATCATATAGGGACAGCCATATAGGAAAATATTACTTCTTGTGAATCGCTTCCTCGAGTTATATTTACAGAATAAATGTCATCTTGGGAGGGTAATGGACATCAATACTTCAGAGCTTCAAACAGCGTCGCAGCAACATCTGCTACTTTACGTCATTCATTGCAGCTGTAATTATTAAATTAATCATCCTTTAAGGAAGTACTTTTGTCTATTTCGGACGCAAAGATCTTTCTGTGTTATAACACATGGTACGTATCATAGCATCATAACTTTCCACTTTGACAAAATTATGTGGGGAAAAAAAACTGAAATTTCTTTATATGATATAAATATTTATTTATTTTTTATTTATTTATTTATTTTCCATATGCAACATAGCCCAGCACCTAGTATCTAATCTGGGCCCTTATTTCCACTCATTTACATTTACATATGTTTGTATCTTATATATATATATATAAAACATATAAACAAATAAACAATGAATGAAAGAAAATTTTGATTCAATTTCCAATAACTACTACATCTACTGTTATTAAACAGAATGGGTACCACACCACTACTAAATCTACTACTACTGTCCCTAATATTACTGCTAACATTACTACTGCTACTACTAAAACCATTACTAATACTACTAATTCTACTATTACCACCACCATTGTCACAGCCGCACTTCGGTCCACTATTGTTCATTTTTCTTGGTGTTGTGTGCGCTCCAAAGGCAGAGTCCCCCGGAACCGGCAGCAAAGTCAGCCGCCCAGGCCATCAAGAGTTGACCTCCTGGAATACCAAGACGGCCCCAGTTGTCGCTCAGAAGACGACCTCTCTGGAGTACACTGAAGTTCCTCCGACGATTGATGTTGCTCATTGTCGTGGGATATCTTCCGTCAATCCGGTGTAATTGGGTTCTCCTCTTCTGCTATCTGTGGCCTTTGATTTCGCTCGGCATTTTTCCTTTTTATAAATTTCTCCTTCCAAAATTTTGAGGCTAGATCAGCTGCCTCGTCCAGCAAATGCCACAAACTTTCGTCGCGCAGAATGTGAAATATGCTCCTACCTTGCAGCCGAGCTTGTTGGTGTTCTCTCAAACTGGCTGTTATTTCACACTCCCATACCACGTGCTCCGGCGTACTCTCTTCACCACATTCGCACCTGTCCGAGTCCACAATATTTCGACTTCGGAGCCAGCTATTGTATGGCCCGTGACCTGTAATGTAGTGTACCAATCCGGGAGAGGGTTGAAGGTACTTCAACTTTAACCTCTCCTCTACGGATGGGAACATATCGTATGCTCTTCGACCTGTTTCACTGTTGTTCCATTCTTGTTGCCATTCCGCCAATAGAAGCTTCCGAATGTGCGTCTCCGATGTTACTTCGCTGCCTACAATTTCTGCTACCTTATCTTGTTTCCCTTTTCTGAGCCAGTATATGGCACCCCGTTTCCTTACTTCAAGGTCCAGTGGCCATACACCAATGGCAACGGTTAATGAATTTGTTGCCACGGTTCTGTACGCTCCTGTCAATCTTAAAAGTATTCCTCGTTGGACACGTCTGACTCGCTGTTTTAGTTTTACTTTTCTTAGATGCTTTGCCCACACACTTGCTGAGTAGCCCACTAAAGAGGATAAAATTGCGTCATGGTATAGTCTTATTGTTTGAACTGGAACAGTAAATTTTCGTTGGCCAATATAAATACTGACAGACTAAATTGTTAGAGCGTCAAACTTAAACAAACAAGCTATAACAAGTTCATGTAATAATATGTTATTAGAAGGTGGGCCATTAAACTCGTCGCCACTGAGGGGGTGAGCAGTAATATCAGTGTCTGGTATTCCTGAGAATTCGGATGCAAATTCCAGTATAACATCCACGATTTCCCAGAACTACTGGACGTAAATACGAACACGCTCAACATTGCCTTTCGCCAACCCAGACTCAAATTAAAAGCAGGCGTTCATTAAGCTAGGAAACTACTATTTTTCTCCAATAAATTTTAAGGAAAAAACAGCAAAGGAAAGTATTAAAGTTTCTAAACTTTTCGTGTACATCTGCTTAAGGTATTCAGATATTGACGATATTTGCGTGGTCAACAGAGCTGAAAAATATGACTACATTAACGCTTTTTTAAGTGCTAGAGTATACATTACGAGCAACAGCCATGTCAGCATAACGTCGTACCCTAGGCAATGGCCATTTTCATATTAAATATCGGCTAGGGGTCAGTCATACAAATAAACGCAGCGCTATAATTTACAGATTTCTAACTCATTACTTGGTATTAACTTCTTATTTTCACTTTGATAGTCTGTTAGAAAGAGTCAATTATTGAAGCATATGTCTCGAGCAACCTTTTAATTGGCTCTTTTTGTTAGAGGCCACAATTCCATATCCAGTACGGTCATTAGAATTTAATTGCTTCGTGACATCACTAAATGATCCAAGGTCAATTTCGGACGTTTTATTTTGCGTATGATGCTGTATGACATTTACAACATTCAATATTGAAATTGCTGGTTGTAAAAATTAAGACTCAGCTCGTATGTCAGCAAAGTAGTTGGAAAAGCGTTCTGGAGGATGCGATTTCAATTTTCGATATTGCTAACCAGTTTTTCCATGATTTCCCGAGATCAATTCATCTGAATGCAAAGTTTGGTTCTTGGGATAGGCCGAATATTTTTCGAGTTTTCAATGCTTAGCACAGATACTGTCGAACTGAAAAGTCATAAAACCACGCACGTTGTCTAATGTTATTTTGATCAACGAACTGTGAAGCTTGAGAAATGGCTTATTTCTACAGAAAAATCTAAAAGACAGATTTTATAGATTTTTCGCTCTCTTCCCATCTTCTACGTTCTTATTTCGTCCACTTCGTTGTAGGCACTACGCAACTACAACCACCAGTCAACTGGGCAACTAATGGTCTCTTGGTCCTCCCTTCCACAAAGGGTAAAATTATTTTACTTAAAAAATGAAGGAAGAAACAAAAAACCTTGGTGTCAGCATTACTTTAGAGGAAGAATATTGACCATGTCAACACAGTGGTGTTATCAGTAAAGCAAGCAAGTCTAAGGCAACGCTCGGCATGCTGTGGACGGATTTGATTGCGAGCCTCTTATTGAGCCCAGTCCGACCCTGCGCAGGGTGTGACAAGGCCATCAATGGGGGAGGGGGAGAGGGGAGCAAGTGTTCTTTGTGCGGAATGGAAAGCGATCAGTCTGGCTGCCCCCTACGGGGCCCCCACCTCTCCCTCCGCCCCGCCCGACAAACCAAACAATCATCTATTCTCATTACTGCGCCCACACTTACTAGCCGAGCAGAAAACATCTCCCCCTAGCCGTCCGCCTGCGCAGTTTCCGGTGGCCCTCCGCCGTTTCATTTCCGTTCGACCGCTGTTTGCTACCCTATCGACACGCTTTGAATTCTTCAGACAGTGATACGACATGCAAAGCGAATCCAGAGTTCACTCAGTTTTGTAATCACCTCGTTCTACGGTCGACGAGATCGTGGTACTACCGAAGCATGGTTTCATTCGAATTCTGTCTTGGGCATTAGCGTTCTTCTTTCCTTATTCTGCTGTTACCAATTCTCTTCCGTTTCTAATAAACTTATATTGCTTCTCCTGAAAACGTTATTTGATGTTGACACTGCTCATCATCTCCTGTCAATGCACCATGCTGTTCTGCAACACATCAAACCGTAAAGTTTAAGATAGAGGTACTTGACTCCACTTGAAAATTAAATGAAATGTAAGGACTGATTTATTTACCTCTGAACTATTGGAGGCATTAATTATATTTCCTTTGTGTCTACACGTGAACAACAAGTTTCTCAATAGATCTGATTCCTCTATTAGATGCAAACTTGTAGAAAAACGTTTGTCAGTAGATTTAATGCTACAATAAGGTGTAGTCAGTCTCATAGAGATGAGTTAATCAACAAAAACTTGCATAAAAAATTTTCACTCTCCAGATTCTTGCACCAGAGAAAAATAGTGACAATCTTAGTTCCAGTATCTGTGACAAATCAATGAAGCAGCCACTAGAGTCAGAACTGAAGGATCATTCAGAAAGACTGTAAATGCAACTGTCTGTGTGGAACGATTATGAAAAACCCAAATGTGATATTATAAAGATTAAGCCCGTGACTCAAATGATACGAGTTTCCATTTGACTTGAGTATTAAACTGTCAACTGGGCACCATCATTGATTACCAATTAAATATTACCTCAAAAGAATGTGAGGGAATAGAGATGCAAAGAAAATATAAATACGAAAAGTTAAAATTAATTTATTTCAATTCTTCAGTTGTATTGATATTTTAATTAGCAATGAACATTTCAATCAAAAATAAATGGCAATTCAACAACTGAAGTTATTGCTTCTGGCTATTAGGTATCAGTCACATGGTCATCTCGTTACTGGGTGTACAAATGTTTAGTTGGTGGGGAACGCACATGAGGTTTCGAGACGTTACTGCTGGTTGTCTTGATCGACGTCAGCAACACTGGCGGCTGCAGCGGTGGTGTCGATGGTGACAGGCGGACATAGACTCTACACCGGTACCGAGTTACAAGAGCAGAGAAGCAAGGTGAAGGATTCCCTCTCCTCATGCGGATAACTGGTTAAAGATCTGGTCGGTCCGTTGATCGCACCAGCTGGACACTCTCAGCGGCCCGTTGAGGTACTTGATCCAGCCAAGGCTTGATGCAAATTTAGGACCAGAAGTTTTAAGTATGTAGATGTATCTTACCGAGATCAGCACTGAAGGACCTAGCATGGTAGGTCAGTGGTAACGCACTGGCCTCGCATTCTTGAGGACGGGAGTTCGAATCCCAGTCCGGCATTCCAGATTTCGGTTTTACATATTTTCTCGAAATCACTTTAGTCTTTCTGAGGGCGCACATGCCATTGTGTCGGTTTCCATTGATCAGAAACCGCCAACACCTCAAACTCAAATGAGCACGTGAACGCCGTCACTGGCATGCTTAGTGGCAAAATATTATTTATGTTGTAGGATGAGTACCGCTTCAACTTGTCCTACAATTACGATTTCGTAAGTGTCAGGCGGCATAGCAGACAAGCGCTAATTGTGATGATCTGAAGTGCGCCATTGGCTATAAAATATTAAGGGAGTCTCAACAGCAAGCGCTGCAACAGAGAGTTATACCCGTTCTGCAGTCAGCACCGCATGCCATATTTCACCAGGTCAGTGACCGACCACATGTGGCGAGAAATATGCAAGCCTTCTTCTAAGAACGACAAGTGCCACTGCTTCCCTGGCCTGAACGCCCATCGAACATGTCTGGGATATGTAGGTCGGCAAGTGGTTCGTTCTAGCCTTCCTGCAACCATTGTCGATGCTTTGAGGACGCGCCTACAGACTGCGTGGCAGCGTCTTCCCCGGCAGTATATCTCTTTGATTCCTAGCCACGACGTCCAGAGACTTTGATTGCAGCACGTGGTGGCTTCACACCGACTGAATTTTCTCACGGTTAAAGTCCATTACAGTTCTGTTATTCAAATTGTTTGTGTATTTTCATGTTCCTAGCCTAAGGAATATATTTCATTGTAATCACGTCTCCTTCTTGGTGTTGATATCTTGCAAGCATTAGCGTACAAAACAAAAATTTAAATTCCAAGCGAAGTTTGTAGATGAAACAATTAAAATTGTTGAGATTAAAACAAGAATTTTAGTGTGCGCCGTAAATATCATACTCGCGACAAGTAGAGAACGTTTACAGGAAATACTAAAATCAAATTTTGTGTTGTTATGATAATTATCCCCTTAATGGCAATATACACATTTGGTTACGTTAGACGCCATAGTATAGTTTCATTGTGAATAACATGCTCATGGGCTAGTTGTAACGTACACAACCTCCGCTCACGTGAATTCATCAGCCCTTTTACTGTTAGCTGTTTAACTTTTGTATGAGTGGGCACAGAAAAGTCATATAACTAAACAGCTGAAATCAAAACTTTTAATACGCATCTTTACCTTTGTAATTGCCAATGATCAAACAAGCTGGGTGATTATAATTTATTTTAACGTATTCTTGCGATACACTCACACACCCACAAAGATAGGAGAGATTATGGATACGGTATTAATAAGTATTCTTTCTATTTCTTTCCATTTCTTAATATATATATATTAGTTTTCAATAACAGCGATAAAGGAAAAAGTAGAAAAAATACATTTTAATTTACTTTCAGGTATTATAATTTTCTTAATATAACATTGCATATTAACTTTAGTATGACAAAGACGTCAATGAAACGTGATAATAATACGCCCTGCTGCAGACTGCAGCTCGATGTTTTCAAGGAGGCTAGTTGCACGCTGCTCCCAATTGGCTGCCTCATTACAGGTCGCTCGCTATCGCCGTAATGCCGCTCATAGAATAGTTAATCGAGTGACCGTCTTTTGTACCCGGTAATCCACAGACGGAATGACGCACGACTCCCTTTGCCAACCACACAACACAGCTGCCAGTTTCTCACACAGCCAAGCAGCAGCCGTAGTAGAATATTGCTATTAAACTCTATTCCGAAACATAAGAAGAAAGAAGAATGAGTCTCTCATTGCGAAAGAAACGGCCACTTCCAGTGTCCATAAAAGCATAATTTCATTTTGTAAAGTTCTATCTATGATCTATACTTCGAAGCAAATATTTAGTCGTAATTTAATCCTACACTAGCGTATGAACTGCAAGTGTGACGAGTACCGAAAAAATTTTATCACCTCAGTGAACAGTGATCTAACAGGGGTACGGGAAGGCATTGTTCTTTTCGTTTATAACCTTTACTAATAACTGAAAACATCCAACTATAATGAAAAAATGTAATGTATAGACATGATTCTTTTAAGGACAACTGAAGATAAAAAATATCTAGCTGCCTTAGAAGTTAAATCCAATCAGAATTATGAGTGAGGAGGAGGGTGAATTCACCCTGCTACCTAACATTCGGGAGGACGAGGGTCAAATCCCGTCCGGCCATACTGACTGCGGTTTACCATGGTTTCACCCCAGGCGAATGCCGGGATGGTTCCTGTCAAAGGCCACGGCCGACTTCTACCCCTTCCCTCCAGCAGCCCGTCTCCCAGGCTTTACCTGGGACGAATGAAACCTAAAAAGAAAAAAAAACTGAGGGCGATGTCCATACCATTAATCATCATTTGATTTTAGGCATAGTGAAGTGGGAAAGTTTCCATTCGTAAGTATTGGGAAATTAACGAAATAATGCGCCTAATAAGTAAGTGCATACATAAATAGGAAAATTCCACCTGGATTACGCTTCATTGAAATTGAAAATAATCGTAAGAACACTAATAGTAACATATGACTTCTGCCTTTGATTGCTTGTTGCTCACCGTGAAAGAGTTTACATTTGTTTAAATCTGTTTAGCGATTGCGATAATGTTTCTATGTCATCAAACATGTGTTACGCTGGTTTTTTTAGATCTTGTTTATTATTACCATTACTTAATTCTTGATCTGGATATTCCAGTTTTAGCGATATTTCAGAAATAGCATCAAATAATCTGAACAGAAACAGGTTTTATCTTCATTATCACGGTGAAACAATATTTTCTTCCAGTGGAATCAGTAAACAGACTCATCCAGCATTGGTTTCCCCCCCCTCCCTAAGGAAAAAAGGGATTTGAATATTTGTATCTTCGACACACCGTAAACAATCACAAAAACTGAAGAGAAATGTATGAATATAAAATGAATGAAGTACTAGAAAACCAAAACAGCGGAATTTCACCTACAACCAAATGAGATGTGTGTTAAGCAGTAATATTTTGATCCCTCGTAATGTTTTTCGGATTTTACTTATACCTCCCCGTATAGCAGCTGTTCTTGATTTAACGTGGAATGGAGATGACGTGCAATGTGAAATGGCATGCTGCCTGTCTAGCAGAAAATACGACTGCCATTTGCTAGGGAACGTTCATTAAATTATAGTTCCTGACAGTTCCGTCAGCTGGACAAACAAATCCACCTGCTTAAAATCATTCACGGTATCAAACATTAATATAATTAAACAAACATATGAGCTGTTAACATTACAAATGATAATTATTGAGATACTGTAAAATACGTACAACTCGAAGAAAGTCAGTATTAAAATATCGTGAATACTGTTTTAAAGCCGTTCCAAGATTTCCGTCTGTTTCTTCATTAAATTCGTTAGGACCGCTAGTTATCTAAAAACACATATGACGGCCAGCGAATGAGCAAAGAGTTCATGTCTATGATATGAATACTTGTTACTCATTCTTTTCTCTGTCCACGTCGCGTACGGAAACATAAGTCTGTCAGCTGTTTCCGCATCTTATTTTCTCACGTTTAGTTATCTGACACCATCTGGAAATCTTTCAGCGGTTTTGTCACCGTGAATTGTAAAAAGTTCCAATATCATGATGGCGAGTGTATAGACTGAACTCGTAAAGCTCGTGAGAAGCTATTTTGGTTTGCGAACCATCCCTGTTGCCGGCTGCAGTGGCACTGATGCGATGGCTTGCATTTGATACGGGTGCAGTGCACATGGAACAGGCGGCGCATGCGCGCCCAACGGTCAGTACAATCATTAATACAAAAACTGCTAAAGCATAAGCAATTCCTAATTTCAAACCACAGACACTTCTTTGTTCGATGTAACACATGTTAGTCAGAAATATGTTTCTCACTGGTCTGCATAAAATTCTAAGAGCAAGAAGGAAAATAAAAATAAAAAATCTTACAAACAAAGGTTTGAACCTAACTACCGTTTCGTTATTTTAAATTTTCTTTGAGGCGGCTGCGCTCAAAGTTCCCTATAGACGTAGTTTCTGGTGTTGTAATTAGCTTGGGTACACATATGACGCAGTAAATCCAAATAGAATAATCAGCTATTTCACCGCATCGTGCGTCCACTTGGTCTGTAACCCATAGATTGATTGAGTGCTCGTAAAGTAGTGTACCGAGACAGTCTTCTAGAAGCATTTCCTTTCCTCCACACAGTTGTCATGAAACACAAAACAAGGGGCATTACAGCGTTCTTAGTCTTTATTACAAGTAAAGATCAGTAGAAATTCCTGTAAGAACTCCGGGAGAAATCGGGAACATGCAGTTTTAAAGTCAATCGTCTCAGAACTGCATCTTACATGTTTCTATTGCTATTACTATTACTCTGCGATTCACTAAAAGTGTGTGGCAGAGAGTGCATTGCACCTATCCGAAAGGGTAATAATTTGGAAGGGATATAGTCCAGTAACGGGGTAGTTCTCACTTGCATCACATCACGTAGAAGATTTTTTTTTCTTATCTTGTATATATTGGTGAGAGTATGCAGAAACCAAGTTTTCGACCTCCAACACCCTCGGAACAATTTTCTATGGCCAAAAAACATCAAAATTTGGGTACTTTTTTCAGTTTTTCGTCTATAACTCCTTCCTGATAAGTCCTATCAAGAAATATTCTATTTTCAATTTGAAAGAGGACAAAATTTCCTACAACTTTCGATTACAAACTTTTTTCTAAACTCAAAATTAAGCGAGCTACAGTTCTTTGAAAATCAGCCAAATTTCACACATTTCCTAAAAGTTGGGTTTGCAACTCAAAATGACCTGAAACCCCTGTATATATAACCGATATATATGTATGACATAGTATATATATGTACTATACTTTGATTACTGATGGTCCATTCAATAATCATATAGCATTGTTGGCCGGGAGATCCCGAAGGATTGTTCGGCCGCCAGGTTACAGTGTTATGGATAGGCCGCGCAGTGCGCTTCTTGTGGCTATCTAACCTGACCAAGTACTAGTACCGCATATAGGGAACCTACAGCTTAAGGTGGAATCCAAACCATAGAATCGTTCTGGCTTACTTCATATTACACAGCAAGCTGTGGCAGAGGTAAAGCTCGGGTTAATGGCCTTTGAAAATCATTGCTGAGACCGGGATTTCGATCTCCAGTCAGACGCCTTGAGCTACCAGATCGCTCTATTACTGAAGATAATAGAGCGAACAGCAATGCATAATGTTATGACGCAAAGTTATAAAGTCATAATAATTTCGAAATAAGTTAAAAAAATGGTCATAAATAAATTTCTTTTCCGTTTGGATTGTCCCGGCTTATCAATTAATTGTGTCTCTTTCATCCATTGCATCAGGAACAGCTTCCTCTAGGTCGAAGAAATCTTCCTCTCCTTCATCTACTACATTCCAAGAACGCTTTCACGAGGCAGGCGAGAGCAATTTTTGCAAGCAGCTGAACAATGCAGTCCTGATTAGCGACAGCTGCATGGAGGAGAACAAGGTTTCTGGAAGGAATATGATACAACCTTCGAAGTAAACTCAAGTGCATCGTCTTTTATTATTGTTTTTTTTTATGACTTAACGCCTCGTCGACGTCGAGTTCATTAGTGGCACGATGGGACTGGGGACAAGGAACGTGAAGGATTTTGGCCTTGGCCTTTTGAAGGAAGCATCCCGGCATTCGGCTGGAGTGATTTGAGGAAACCATGGAAAACCCAAATCTGGATGCTTGGACGGGAATTCGAACCGACGTCCTCCTGAATGCATTTATTATTGTAACTGTAATAAGACTGGACGAGCCTTTCCTTCATCCTCACGGCAATGGGTACATTTCTCGACCCAACCAACCTTTACTTGGTGGTACGTGCATATTGAGTGAAACGTTGCCGCATCTGATTTTGGTGGCAACGGTGCTAGTCTGAATGCATTTTTTGGGCAGATTTCTTAATCATTTCATATATGAGCCTTCCAATGTTCCACAAGCAATTTTTCCGTACCGTTCCAAGATGATCTGTTCCCCTGCGTGTTCTCCAAATGTTCTCTGGAGGCTAGAGTTCTGAGAAGTTAGCAAGCATGTTACTTTCAGATATGGTTGGTATTGAATCATGCAGTAGAAGTTTTCTTTCCCATAGCCGAAATATGCTGATATCACATCCAGCAAATGCATGGATGAAGAGGATGTGTGTGGGTTCAAACTCGTGGTACCAAAGCCCATTAGCAAAATGAGAAAGCCAATATACTCACTAAGAATCATCACACTGTCGAATTTTGCTGCTTGGGAAATTGCTGCGCCAACGATCAATCCAGCAGCATCTTGTTTTGCCTGTTGATCTTCGATGCCTCCTTTTTCAGTTTTTGCATTAGTATCAACATTACACAGTTCTTGCTGCTCTCATTTGCTGCGTCACTGTAGCACTTGTTTCCTCACTGAAAATGATGCCTGCTGAAGTATCTGATGTTTTCAAACTACAAATCATTTCAGATGACTTTATTCCTCTCTGCGCAGCATAACTTCGGTATCCATCAAACATAACTGTGATGTTGGATCTATAGTTCGTTGTCAAATAGGCTTCATATTTTCCACAGAAGCAGCCAAGGTATTTACTACTATGCCACATAACCTTATGCAGGAGGAATCATCCGTGCATAGCAAAAATTTTTGTGTTGGGTGTTGTATATTGAAGAGATTTAAATGCTTCATATAGCGACAATTTTTTTCCATTGAGTACAGAACAAATTCAAATGGAACACATTGTTTCAATCCATTAAAACTGAAAAGAAATGGATTTATGACTAATTTTTTACTTATTATGACTTAATTTTGACTGCATAAATAAACTTTGTGCCATAACATTATGTTTTCAGTTTTGCAAATCCGTTTTTTCAAACTGGTACAAATACCATCAGGTAATAGAACGAAATGGTAGCTCAGTGGTTAAGGTATCTGACTGAAGATCGAAATCCCGTTCTCAGCAGTAATTTTCAAAGGCCATTAACCCGAGCTTTACCTCTGGCTTGCTGTGGTTTTAATTCCACCTTAAGCTGTAGGTTCCCTATATGCGGTACTAGTACTTGGTCAGGTTAGATAGCCACAAGAAGCGCACTGCGCGGCCTATCCATAACACTGTAACCTGGCGGCCGAACAATCCTTCGGGATCTCCCGGCCAACAATGCTATATGATTATTGAATGGACCATCAGTAATCAAAGTATAGTACACATATATATACTATGTCATACAGAAAAACAAATATATCGGTTATATATACAGGGGTTTCAGGTCATTTTGAGCTGCAAAGTAGGTAAAAACCCAACTTTTAGGAAAAGTGTGAAATTTGGCTGATTTTCGAAGAACTGTAGCTCGCTTAATTTTGAGTTTAGAAAAAAGTTTGTAATACGAAAGTTGTAGGAAATTTTGTCCTCTTTCAAATTGAAAATAGAATATTTCTTGATAGGACTTATCAGGAAGAAGTTATAGACGAAAAACTGAAAAAAGTACCCAACTTTTGATGTTTTTTGGCCACAGAAAATTGTGCCGAGGGTGCTGGAAGTCGAAAACTTGGTTTCTGCATACTCTCACCAATATATACAAGATAAGAAAAAAAAATCTTCTACGTGATGTGATGTTTGTGAGACCCCCCTTTTTACGACCCCGTTACTGGACTATACGGGATATGGTAGGAGGCGCCCATGGGCTATTGTGAGGAACCATCCCAGCATTCGCGTGGAATGATCTGGGAAAACCATGGAAAACCCAGATCAGGATGGCCGGAGAGCTTTATCGAAAGCTACTCCTGTCGGAAATTAAGTTAACTCGCCCGGTAAATCCTTTCTATTCCATTCCCTAATCGCTCGCGGAAAAAATGAATACAGAAAAGAATCGGTTCGGGCCCTGATTTCTCTTATCTTATTTTCACGGTCATTCCGAGATACGAATGTTGCTGGTAGCAATATTTCTTTGCTGTCATTCTGAAATATGTGAGTCGTGAATTTTTCAATTAGCTTCCGCCGAGAGCAACGCCTTCGGTGTTCCAGGTCTTCCCAACCTAACTCCTTTCCCTCCAACTATATATACCTGTCACGAATCGGGCGGCCCTTCTCTGGACCCTCTCTAATGCCTCCATTAACCCCTTTTGATGGTGACCCCATACAGAACAACAATATTCCAAGTGAGACCCACTAGTGATTTATATGCAATCGATTTAACTTCAGGAGTGCATTGTTTTAAATTACGACCTAGAAATCGGAGCATACGATTTGCTTTCCCAATTACATTCTCGATATGTTCATTCTACGAAATTATTACGAATTGTTACCCCTAGGTATTTAGCGGAATCCACAGTTCTAAGGACAGTACCATTAATTGTATATTCAGAGCTAAATGGTGTCACCTTTTTACTTACACGCATGACTTGGCACTTTTTAGCGTTTAACTCCAACTGCCAGTCTTTACACCACGCAATTATTTTCATAATATCGTCTTGTAACAAATGTATTTCCGTATAACTACCTGTGAAAGAAAGTTAAGCTGTTAAAAGTTGTGGAGAGCTGCCTCTTATCACTGTCACGTACAAATTAAAATACGTTGCAACAGATGAGTGTTTTCACCCATGATATTCTGTTACGTAATCAATACAGTTTTAAGGAAAATAATAACACATGTACGTGACCTCTGTTACCAGATTATTGTTCCAATTTACCTTTTGCCAGGTCACTGAAAGTATTTTTATCGATTTACAACTAATTTTTCTTCATTAGATAAGAGGACATAAGGCATATTTCCATTCTCTTCTTTCTACTGGTAACTTTTCCACTGAATTTAATAAAAGATTATAAACGGCTAACTCTCAATTTTCATATTATTAGCATGTAATTTTCTGTATTTTCACCATCATATCGAGAAAAGACAAAAAGACTTTTAAAAGTGACTGTCGGATACTCAGTGGGTTTTTGCGTCGCGGCTCATCAAGTGAAAAGGCTTGCGACAAAGTAGCTCCATCCCTCCCAGCTGGGCCGAAGATCAGAGAGTGCATTAAATAAAGTAAGTTAATTGGCAATTACCTTTCGTTCACATCAGCTGATGGGGGCGGCAAGGAGCTGGCACTTGCTTCCCTCTCTCTTTGGGTCAGGAAGTTTATTTTATGGCTTGCTCCCAACCTGCCGCGTAATGCTTTAACTGGGGGAACGGCCCAGATTAACACTCACCTCCAAGACTGCTTTTTAATATTACATTATTGCTACTTCATCCAGAACTAAGCCGCTGCCTCCCCCTCTTTTTCTATTCTCTGTTGCAAGCTGTAACAGATTCTCAAGCAAACGGCAGTGAAGCCATCAGTCTCACAGGACTCAGTTCTGTTACGTAACCCAACTGAAGCGACTATCTCAAACACATTTCAGCAATTACATTATTTTAGCAAAGAAAAATAATGTTTTGGACGAATTATACTAACAAATTATTGTCCCATTTAATAATAACGAATGCAAATTTCACTTGCAAAAAGGCTGTTATGCTCAACGTGGTCACTATGGTTTTTGTCATAAGACAGTGAACTCTTTTCTAAGAAGCTTTCTTAAAAAATGAAGCATTAGTTTGTCACATTTATTTTTGTAATCTTTCTGCCAACTGTTACTACATAAACTTACTGCCGATTGCAGGGAAAACTTCCTGCCGGAAGATAGCTTAGTACATGCTTGGGTGAACACCTTCTGTATTTCCAAGAGAGCTGATAGTAAACTTTGATAATTGTTACAAAATTTGTTTTTCGTTTAACTTCAGCCGGAAACAAGTTATTTACGAAGTAATTTTTACACTACCAGTTGCTTTCAACTCCGGGAAAGCAGCCAAAATAAGTATTTTTGCAAGATGGAATAGATAACATATGATCTAATTCGATTGTGATCTTTACAGCCATATAAACAGAAGAAGGCTTAGAAATCAGTGAGGTATTAATGAGCAAATAACGCCAGATTCTTTCTGTATATCGTTTAAAATTTCACTGACCGACCCTTGCATCCGGTTACTAATTTAAAACAATTTTGTTTAGTTTGTTTTCATGTTGGTTGGTCTTCATTCGAAGCTAGTACAGCCCCTGTAATTCACACGTCTGTTATGATGGCCTTGAAGCCATCTATATACTTCTCTCAAGGAACAGCTTGTAATTTGCTGAATGTCGCAAGACCGTCAGGGAATCTGAACTTCACTCTGCAATGACACATCCAGAATTACAACTGTAGGTTTCCTATACGTTTCAGCAAGAACTGCGAAAACTGACTTGATTGAAGGTAGAGTCAAATTTTTCTTTTGTCTATTGTTCACGTTTGGAAGTTTTCGCGAATATAGAAGAATATCATGTAAATGGGAGAAAATTTGATGCGAAGGATTGGATAAATCATGATGATGTGGCATCTTTAAAACACAAAACAATTTTTACTCTTTAGGCTATTGTGATAAAGAACTTCTTTCCGAGAAATCTAAAAAAAATACATGCTGGAAAAAATGCTGAAAATGGATATCGGTTAACAGAACGCTGTTAATTCAATTTAATTATGAAGGAGCAAGTACCCTGGCTGTAATTACTCCATTCACTTGTTTTCGTATTCAAACAATTTTATCTTAAATTTTTTTCACTGTAATTTCCCTTCTCAATTACTTCTGCTTTTAACAAATTTTAATTTTAAATTTTTCAGTGTTTAGGGTAAAAGTGCAGCACTTCCCACGGTAAGATATTCCAGTTACTCCGTAAGCAAAAAAATAAATTTTCTACATTCCTTACCTCTGAAATAAAATTCTAGTGTGTGGTCATGGTTATCCCATTCCAGGTACCACTCAAAATTCTTCTACCAATATTCATCCGAACCTCATCACGAATATACGCCTCATAGACTCAGAGCAGTCTCTTCTCCTGTCTCCCAATGACTCCCAATCCAGTTGCTTTACCATATCAGTAGCTGATTATGTTCTGCAATAATTTTCACAAACAAATGTAACTGCCCTCCATTGCAGTCCCTCCAACTCGGGTTGTAAGTCGCATACTACCCCAACACAATCAGTGGCATGACTAAGGTATTGTGTACCATTCCCTCACCTTTTTCGAACATCCATCCCCTCCCCCCCCCCCCTCATCACCCTTTCCATTAAATGCAGGATCTGGAACCTCTCCATGCCAAATGTGTACTGTACAGCTAATTTATTGCCAGACAATACCCCAAGATATTATCAGTTTATGAGCAATTCCTCAGATCCATTCCAATCACACAAAACCTTTATTTTTTCTTTCTGCGTATCTAACAAGCTGACTCTTCCTGGCATTTATTTTTATTCCATGTTAACCATGTAGTCCAAATCTCCCTGTGGTTTCATAATCACGTTCCGATTTAATTATATTATATAACATAACTCCCCTGAATGGACCGAGCATAGTGGTGTAACGGATAGCGTTCTGGCCTCGCATTTGGGAGGACGGTGGTTCGAATCCCCGTCCGGGCATCCAGATTTGGGTTTTCCATGGTTTCCCAAATCACTCCAGCCAAATTCCGGGATGTTTCCTTAAAAAGGCCATGGCCGAATTCCTTCCCATTCCTTGCCCCCCATCCTTTCCCGTCTCTAAAGACCTCGCTGTTGAGAGACGTAAAGCAGTTAAAAAAAAAAATGAATAAAATTCTAATAGGTATAATCGCGAGAAAGTAACTTGAAGTTCATTTTAAATTCATAGCTCTCAGTAACTACGTTTCTTTTCGAAATTCACTTGAATATTGCATGAGATGATGTGCAGTACATTTCAAATATAATATTTTAAGACGATGCTTGGTCTATCGCATATTATAATCTAGTATTCCGAAAAGACCACAATCCAGTAATTAATATTTTTATGTTTGCGGAAACAATTAGTGGTCAAACTGTATATTGTGCAAACATGTGACATTTTTAAGTGCTGTGACTTCACATTCCTAATTTTTCTGATTGCTCCTAATTATTAGCGTAACAATTTATTTGCGATATACCAGTTTGAGTGTTGCCATAAATTCTAAGACGTTTCAACAGAAATCTGAAAACACTCAAAAACAGGTATTTGTTTAAATGGCCAAAAATACAGAATTAAATCCAATATATATAATGTTTTAACATAGGAATTAAATATACGTAAAGTTTTTACACTTGTGTTATTAGGTCACATACGGCATTTTTAACCACCCAAAGTGTTGTCTAGAGACAGAGTTTCAATTTGCTGCTACAATTTATCGTGGAATCAGAACGACAGAGCGTTCTAGTATACTCGTATGATCAAAGCAAAGAACTTAAAAATTCCTGGCCGATAGGGATTTTAGCCCACGAGTTTTTTTTAGGAGAACACCTTTCACCACTCAACTACCATACCGCGCTATCTTATAACTTAATTTACACTATACTAAAACACACTCCATTAGTCTTATAAACGGATCTAGTTTTTTACTGAGGAGGATACGTATTTGCTTTCTATCACATGCAGCAATACAGGCAATCATTTGATTAACCATTAACAAAAGTTAGCTTGTATTAATACTTCAGCCTCTAACCTATCTTTTATACTGAAGCTCTAATCTTCTCTCTTCTTAACAGACAGCTGCAAATAGCAACAAATATTTAGTTTAATTACTAATCTTCGGCTGAAAAGGTAGCATTTATTTCGAAAATGGAATCCATTCACAGGGTTTAAAAACTTGTGGACATCCAACTTCAGGCAACAGTATGGATTGATTATGTGTTCTTCTGTTGTTTCGCCAAGTCGTTTTCCAGGACTGACAACTTTTTGTGGAGAATAATGCGACGCGTTATCTGCACATCCCATCACACCGAATGCCGTTCGGCGCAGGAGATCTGTTGGCCTGGCGAACAATGCTACCGCCCCCACCAACACCCACACACGCGCACATCCGCGCAGCCCCACCCCCACCGGCCCCTCGTAATTACCTTGATTAATACGTTATATCCAATTTAAACTCATTTGTGTAATTGTTTGAACCTGAGCACCAACTGCGCACAGGGCGAGCTGAAAGTGGCGCTCCGCCACCTGAACCGTCCTAGCGCCCTAGAACGGAGGGCACCCGTGGGCCACATTCAACCCAACCAGCATCACGAGTGATACTGTCCTTCTAATATCCCCAAGAGCCACTTCCAATTGAGGGCGGCACCTGCGGACTACACTTCAGCCAAGAAACCAGTCAACATAGCTTCCGCACTCCATGTTTTTTGTTAAAAACTGCAGTGTTTCTCAACCACACACCCCTCGTCTATACAACACTAATATTTAATCACAAATTTCGTTTTGAGATAGGTTTACTGTGTAATAGCTGTTTATAAACCCGCATAAAATGTTCTGAGTTTGCATGATCAACGAATTAAATTTCCAACTTTTCTTATTAATAGTTATAGACTTGATTCAGTCTTCGATGCCAGTGACTGGTCTACAGCAGAACTGAGCCGAATATGTTGGACGTGTGACAACGTATAACTGCTGAAATTATGTCATTAAACAGAAACTTCTATTAACCAAAACTATGGTCCTGAATAAACAGGGAAGATTTACTAAACCATCTCTTAGTTCGACGTCGCCAGTGGCAACATGCATCATTTCGTTTTTATTTTTTTATTCTTTTTATTTTCTTATGGCATTGCACCTTGTCGACATTGAGGTCATCACAAGCCGAAGAGGATTGGGGATAAGGAAAGGGAACGGAGTTGGCCATGGCCTTTTGAAGGAACCATGGAAAATTGAAATCTGGATGGCCGGACGGGGATTTATAACCGCGTCGTCAAGAATGCCAGGCCCGAGCGTTTCCCCTTACCATCAGTTTGTACTCAGGGCTAAGCTTGGTATTCAACCAGAAGGTTGACTGGACCCTCCCGAAGGAGGTATACTTACAAGGGGACCTTACGGTCTCAGAAATTCAGTTCAGGATGAGACTTCGCAGATTAGCAGTATAGCTTAAGGGTGTCCACCCAGTAAAGTAGTAAAGCGCACTAGCCAGAAGATTCCAAGAAAAGGGGCTCTAAAGTTTTACACGCAGCTCATATACTGGTTGATTTGTAAGCCATACCAGCACAGCGACGTGACTGAGTCTGTAGCGAACTCACTTGCCACGCGGATGGCCCGGGTTCGATGTTACCTCGGGTAACATTTTTTAAATTGTTTTAAAATTATAGCAACTTTTAAATAAAGTTAATGACCTAAAAATGCCATCAATTATACCACAAATATTATTTAATTTATTTATGACATAACTGTTACAGCTAATTAAAATGTAAATTAAAGATAATATTTAATTTTTAAGAATTTGAATAATTTCAAATGCATATTTAACTGAGGTAAATTAAAACTTAGATTACCACTATAGTAAAATATAGCTAGGGTTTTATTTATATAAAAAATTTACAATATCGTCTTTATTTGACAATTTTTTATTTTATTTACAAACATTAGTTTGATAATTATCATAAAAATATTGAAAACAAAAAATTTTGACATCTTGCACAATTTATAAAGGGAGAATAATCTTTTTGTAAAAGATTTGCTCGAAAACATACTTCATTCAATTCATGAAAATTTCTCTTTCGTCAGAACGCCTGGAAGCGTACCAGCCATACCGGATATTAGAAATAGGCGATGACAGTTGATGATGCTCTGTTCGCTGTAACAATATTTTAGGTCATTAAATTTATTTAAAAGTTGTTACAATTTTTAAAAACAATTTTAAAAATTTGCCCGAGGTAGCATCGAACCCGAATCGTTAGCATGGTGGGCGAGTTCGCTACAGACTCAGCCACTTCGCTGTGCTGGCTGGTATGGTATACAAGTCAACCAGTATGTGAGCTGCGCGTAAATCTTTAGAGCCCTTTTTATCTGAATCTTCTGGCTAGAGCGCTTTACTACTTTACTAGGTGGACACTCTTAAGGTATACTGCTAACCTGCGAAGTTTCATCCCAAACTAAATTTCCGAGACCGTAAGGTCCACTTATTAGTCTGATATCGTAGATGGTGTAACCAGTTCCTTTCCTCTTCTAACCCAGTAATGCTACCAGGTTTAGTGGTACACTTTAACGAGGAATCCGAATCACGGAAGCGTTCAGCCGCACTTCACATACACAAAAAAAGCTTTGTCAGAAGTGAAGGTCGGAATAAGGGACTGTCTCCGTCGAGATACTGATTCAAACCGTAGACCTTTCGATCTCCAGTCAGACGCCTTGACCATTGAGTCACCAGACCACTTCGTTTTGTAATCATAAAACGAAAAAAGCTATACTACTGTTCTTGATAATTTGCAAATATTCCTCTTATAGTTTCCTTATATTTAGTGGACGATCATGAGGATATTTGCATCAATTTTGTACTGCTGTTTCTGTCTCATATATTGTTACTAGATCTAAAATAAAGAAGATAATATTGATTAGGTCAAGTTATGATTTTTTTTATGTAGAAGAGCCCCTAATGTGGTGCTTGTTAGGAAAAACTTTTCCGCTACTTGAACACTTCTGCGCAAAGCAATGCTCTGATTTTTTATTTTTTTATTTTTTGGCGGGTGAGATAAATACCGGATTTTCTGACTCCACAGTGTTATCACATGCCCGCGTTAGAAGTGCACCTGGATTTGAAAATCGGCGCTGGTGCATAACGAAAGAACTGATGAGAATGCCGCCCCGCACAAACGAGGATATTGCTTCTATTCACTACCTTCCTATCCGCCTCTTCTTTCAACTTCAATAATAACTTTTATCCTGAACAAATAATTTACATTTGCCTTTCTATATTCCGCTACCGCACCCTAGGGCTACTCCTTTTTTACTTTTTTATTATTTGTACTTGACAAACGAAACGTACATACGAAAATGTTGATTGGAAATTTCGCCAGATATATTGTATCTCCTCTCTCTCGCCTCATTCCGGCGATGAGCAAAGGGGATTAAAACCACGCTTTGGAAGTGTCGGGAAAGGAGTTCGTTTCCAATATTCAATTACAACATTTTTTTTTTACTCTTCTCTCACACTTTGTGTATGTGTGTCTGTGTGTTGTCTGCAAATCCACTTCGACACAGAGCATACTGCGGGGCCGCGGGGCTGGTTCCGAGGCTGGAGGATGGGGTGCTCTGCGCTCGCTCGGTCAGCCGCAGGGTAGCCAACCATGGCGCTTCTACTCTCCCGCCCGCTGCCAACTGTTTGTGATTCGAAAACTTGGCGCGCTGACAGGCGCTCCGCTTTGAAGGCAGAGCTGCAGCTATGGCCCCGCGGCGGAGCCGCGCTGTCTCCAGGGCTCGTTGGATTACCTGTCACGCGGCCTGTTTTATTGGCACACAACTACAGAACAGAGCCCGCTAATAAACAAACAGTGGCTGCCGCCGCCGCGTATCGGATCGCGAACGGCTACGTGCGCTGCCGTTGCCCCGTGTTTTTTATTCCCCTCCAACTCGCCCCGCCCCGCCCAACCCTTCCTACCGCCGCTTCACCCCCTCCACCCCCACAGTTTCGTCGGCCCACGCTTCTGTTACACACACACTCATACACACGCAAACACAGTAGAAAATAAAAAAAAAGGCTGGACCTAAACTACACCTACAAGTCAATGTCGGCAGTCCATACAGGGCGGGGAGATGTTATTCGACATCGGGGGCCACGGTAAATAACAGGAAAAATCCCGGTCTTACATTTCAAATATTGGTGCGCCCAGTGCCAATACACGCGTCGGCTTCGTGCCGCTGTCGCCAACCTTTCCGTTCCCCCTCCCGTCCATTTTCGAAGCTGCTGATGGTTGGTTGTGTTTTTGGTGACATTAGCAGCAATCATACCCTCCCATGGGACCACTGTTTCCTCTTCTCGACGCTGGCTCGTTTGTTGTTCCTGAGACACTCAATCCTATTATCACGACTCCCACAGAGCAAAGCTCACTTTATTGTTTATTTTGAATTTTCCGGTGACGTTTAAAATATGAAATTAATTAAAAATTTGTTTAAAAATTGACTATAACAGAGTAATTTGGTATCGACCGTCCAAAATAGAAATGTGAATAAGATGACTCAAAGTCTACTGAAATAACATAAGCAATTTTTTAACGGTTTTAGAACTATAAAATTTTCTGTACTTTTTTCCGGTATTCCCGACTTTACTCCGGTAAATTATCTTTTATTTTCCTTTAATAGTGTTATTTAGTGAATAAACAATCAATTAAAAAATACTAAACGCTTAGCTAAAATTTGAGCAATTGAAAGTCAAAGTACGAGTATCTTATTTTTGGTGAATTTTCCTTGAAATCTATGTTTGTACCTCTAAGTTTGAGTATATCTTATTTTTCATCCTATTAAGGGTGGAATATTTCGCATATATCTGAAATACTACTAAATTAAGAAGTTTCTGAAATACCTGAAAGTCTTGATTAGTTTACTTCTTCTTCTGGTTCGGTGATTACCAAGGACATACGAATAAATGGGTAACTAATTGCGGCTTTAGGAGCCTGCGATGTCTATGAATTCACATGTTTTAATATTATTTAAACGGGATAAACTCCATCCTATTTCTGCTAGCATTAAATATCATGCAATACAAAACATACTAACTTACATCCACTATTTGTTCTATTACGCCAGGGAGTATATCTCCCTGTGAAAACTTCACTCCACACCTATTTCTGCAAAAAAAAAAAAAAAAAAAAAAAAAAAAAAAAAAAATCGTTTTAACTCCTTTCAAAGTTTCAAGTAAAATTTTAGGGCATTTCACGATAATTTATTGCAATTCCCAACTGCCTGATTTATTCCTAAAATAAAGCGATCGTTGTCATCTCTTCCCTTCCCGCAATAATACTAGTACGCTTTCCAATACGCATATCTATCCAAGCATAATCACCCTAGTATGGTCCGTCTTCCAATGACTGCTAACCCAGCTAGTTTAACACGCCAGTCACTGGTTGTGTTCTCGCTTACAAAACAAATTGCCGTCCTTCGCAACCGCATACCCATAATGTTGGTGCCGTACTACTCCCTTGTACTCAAATAACAAACAATTAGAGATCTGCGCGTCACATTTCTGGTAAATCCCCTCATTGCCCTTTCCAGTTAAAACCTCTCCATATTATGATCAATGCATTCAGCCAGTTGAGTTTTATTTACAAATGATATTCCTCCTAACAGGAAGCCACTTATTGATCCACCTCAATGTTTTGACCTTATTTACCATAATTTCATAGCTTGCTCTGGCTACATCATCAACTTGGCCTCCCTTGTCCATTTCATCTGGTATATCTTTCATCTGGCTCACTGACTGAAATTTATCTGAACGACCACTCTTAAACCACTTGTTGATTCCTTTCCAAACCATCTGAGACAGTGACCCAATTGACTCATTATCTAGTTCAGGGGTGGCCAACCCGCCTTGAACATTTTACCGGCCCGCGATATTCATCACACTTTTACAAAATATTTTTTATATTTCATTTTTAATGTTATATATTTCTTTACAATGAGCGTTTACTATCATCATTATTATTTTATTATCTGTCTTTACATGAATTAATAATTGCAAACACCATAATAACAACTCATTATGTTTCAATTTTTCACACCAAAAAAATGTCTATAGTGGTTCTAAATCTAATATGGGGATATATAATTTTATAAGCGGCCCGCGGAGTTATGATGCATTTCCAAAGTGGTCCACAAGATCATTTGGGTTGGCCACCCCTGATCTAGTTGCTTTATATTTCCGCTTTTCTGACTCTTGGTAACTCTTTCCCCATCCTTTTCCATGGTTGTTTGAATACTTTTCGTAACATAGCCACAGAAAATTCCAGAAGCATAATTTAGAGCTGCCTCTCCAGTCACAATATTCTTTACGAAAGTATTTTCAGCTTCCCTCTTGGCAGCTAAGAGGTGTATTCAAAAATTAAGGACCGTAAACAAACATATTCGTTGGAAAAAGTTTTAGTGGTGATTTCAGCATGTTTACTACGAACTCACTTCACTTTTTTAGATAATCGCCGTTCACTTCTAAGTACTTGTCGTAACGCTGCACCAACTTCTTTAATACCACTGCACAGAAGTTCTCCACCTGGGAACTGAACTAGTTGACTGCGGCAGTCTTGAGTCCCTCGACGTCTTTAAATCGTTGTCCACCAACTACAAGAATAGGAAATAGACGCTAGGGGCAAGGTCGGGACTTTAGGGTGGGTGATCAAAAAGCTCCCTACCAAAATCTTGAATCTTCTCCCTTGTACAGGCAGCAGTGTGAGGACGAATATTGTCACGGAGCAGTACTATTGCGGATGACATTATCCCGCGCCACCGATTCTGAATCGCACGTCTCAGTTGGGTGAACGTTTCGGAGTACACGTCAGCTGTATTTTTCGCCCCATATTCCATTAAATCAACCAAAAAATTTTCCTCTTTGCCTTAAAAATCAGTAACCATCCTTTTCCGAGTCGAGTAGGGAGATTACTTGATTTTTGTCAATTATGGTGAAGGTAAATGGGCTCCACTGCATTGACCATTGTTTTGGTTCTGCGGTGGTGAAGGATATCCACGTCTTGTCGCCTGTAACAATGAAAGAAAACAAGTCATCCCGTCTTTTCGACAGTGGTCCGAAACGCTCATCCACTTGACATTCTCTGCTCTTTTCGTTGGTTGGCAAGCATTTTCGGAACCTACCTTGCATACAATTAGATATTCGAATTTATCCTTAACAATCTTGTGCGTAGTGGTGCGTCCATCAAGAGGAAACTCATCAGCCAAAGCACTCATCGTCAATCTTCAATCAGATCACAGTTATTAGTCCACTTGCTGAACGAATTCATTGATGTGGATACTGAGCTTGCCACCCTGCTTATTATGCATATTTGTGCGACCATTTATAAAGTCTCGACACCATTGTCTAACCTTTCCTTTAATCATTACTGTAGGTGAAAAAATTAGGCATCTAAACAGCTGATGATCCTTTGGAACAAAACAAAAATCGAATCACTGCACGCAATTCGAAACGGATTTTCGCGAACAGTGTTGTCTGCATTCACCGGCAGGCCAGGCAATAGTCTACTGAATCAAAACAATAACTTCAATGGCTTCACAGTCAACATATGGCACAGTAGGCGTACAAAATCGTACAAACCCTCCAGTATTTCAGTAAAAGCAAACGGCCCTTTCGAATACATCTCGTAGTAATTCCTTATTTAGATGTTTCAAGTATTGCGTACTGCCCTGCTGTTTTCTAACACTATTGTGTGATCTTCTTACCAACCTCTTTAACCTTCTCACCTCACTATGGTATGCAGGCACCTCACGTATTTCCACTTTTTGTTTTGGATAAACGTTTCATCCCTCGTTTAATTGTTCCCACTGCATTGGTGAACTTCGTGAACCTTTCCCTGCAGTATATCTTCATTTCTAGAACCTGTGTCTTTTTACAATTGTACTTTCATATTTGGACATTGGTTTTCTGAACTTACTTATATTCGTCGGGAATTCTTTTAGATCAGTTACTCCTTTTGTTACCTTTAACCCATGCAGTCTTCATCAAGAAAAATTAAGAAAATAACCAACATGTTCTTCCCCTTACACTTTTCTCTACTACATATGTAGAACCTCGCTCTCTAACACAAAGGTTTTATTTTTAGTTTCTCGTATGCATATTTCATATGATTAAAACCTAACCTTCTCAAAATAAAGAACACACTTTGTGCTCTACTAAAACTTCAGCAAGTATAATTTGACATTTTATATGTACGTAGTAACTATGTACCTAGGTAATTGTGTTTGCTAATAAAATTATATTTGTTACATACCTAATTAACTGAACCCGAAGTTGTGTCTTCAGTGTTGTCTATTCCATCCTGTCTTTGCGTTTCTTGATCAGTAAAACAGGCCATACACGTTACAACGGTCGCACGGACCGTCCAACGAACTTCGGTCGTATGCGACCAATCCGATCGCGAATGGGTTGGTCGTAAGGCGGACTGTACGACCGAGGTCATGTCGCAGGTCCGTTGAAATTGTCATCGAACCTTGCGATACGACACGCTTCGGTCGTACACGATCGCACCGGTCGTAACGTGAGTGTTGATGTTTGAGAAGGTCCGTGCGACCAAGCTATCAGAACCGGTAGTGTAAAATATCAGAAATTGACATTTTTATTTTTTGATTGAAAGATAATCTATAAACTTTTCTGATTACAATGATATACAGTTTATTGGGTACAATACATTTCTTCGGGGTGTTATTGATGGTTTTCATCAACCCTACACTCAGATGCCACACCTTGATTTTTCTCAAAAACTCGAAAATTTCTATATTATGTACCTTTTTCTCATCAATTGAATGTTAAATTAATTTCAAATTTTGCACAATTACAGAAGCTTATAAATAACGATCTGTAAAGCAAATTGAAAATAATCGAAGCAATAGCTAGTGAGTTGAAATATAATAAGTGTCTGAAATATTTGCTAAAAAATCGTTACATAATCTCAAATTTATAAAATCTAAGTCAGTTTCTTATCAACCTTCACAAGTTGTATCATTAGCATTAGGTTACACCATACAAATTTTATTAAATTATCTACAGTAACATCAGACAAAAGATACATAACTAGGAGTCTGTTTTTTTAATTTTATTATTATTATTTTGCTTGTTCACATGTGAATATTAATGAAAATATACTATATATTTTAATATATTAAACAGACACTAAAAGAGACAATACGATGACAGTGGTGAAATTTTGTAGAACAGTCTATGCGACGAGTCGCAACGTATGTGTGGTAATAAGACTGTCGTTGCGACAGTTCGACTGACAGTCTTTGCTACCGTTGTAACGTGTATGGCCTGCTTAAGATGCAGCAACTTGTCGAAATACCACAAATTTGGCTTTTCGATACCAGATTCGTTATATTTCTTCTGTGTCCTCCATAAACAAGTTATTAATGAACTCTCTTTTTTATTAACAGTTTCTTTATTTGCGTGCTCAACAACTTCTTTCAATTTATTGTTAAGAATATCATATGCATCACTTTTTTTCTGTTTGTTTAAATAATCTTTACTTTTGATTTTCCACAGACATTCATTTTCATAAATTCAGTTAGAAATTCACGCGACAGTAGTTTAATATCAATCATTCTCTACTAAGAAGACTTAATGCAAGACGAAAGTACGCACACACGCCGTTTTGCTGGACGGCAAGTTGGAACACACACGCAAAATCAAGAGCACTCTTCATGCCTTCAAGCCAAACAATTGATGTACGCAAGTTGATCAACTTGTTCCCACACACACTCCGCCTGGCATTACAACTTGAGACTGTACAAGCAAAACGATCGACAAGCATGAGTGTGTGTGCCAGGCTTTACAGAGTGATTCTATCCCTTTATTAACTAATCAATTGCTGCTGTAGATTTTTTTTTTTTTTTTTAACCCTTGTGACCAAATAGCCTGTGCCTAACTGATCCTGCAGAAGAGAGTCTTCACCACACCTATGTCTTACTGAAGAACTACTTTCTGTCCCTAAGTTCAGTTTACGCATGTAGTAACCTAATCATACCAGTAATTTGCTCAACCTTTGTTTCTTTTTTAATGTTCATATAATATCAGTTACAAATTTTAAATATACAAATGCATTATTAAAAGTAATAACAAAGCAATTAAAAAGTATTAACAAAATGCAATAAGATTTACACATACCTTCAGTACGTATATAGAAACTAAACGTACAGTAGATTTTTTTTAACAATCGGTTATATTAAAGTTTATCGTGCTAATCATGTATTTATAAATTTAAAAAAGGTTCACTAGCACTAGTACAAGGTTCGGTTATTTTAATGTTTTAAAATAGTCAAGAACTATAACTAACCTACCTATCTCCAACAAAATAAAGCCTACAATATAAAACAAAAACTAACCACACGGATCAGAAACAGAAACAACTGTTAATTAACAATACAAAACAATTTTAGTTACAATACATTGTTTACATTCCAATCGATTTATTTCGATTGCGATTAACACATGCTAAGATTGTAACTTCCTTGCACACATACTTTTCTCAGACATGAGTTATTATTTTTTGTTTAATTTTCATTTCTTTCTGCGCATTCCATCATCCATTTGTTTTTGCACTTTAAGAATTTTAATTTTCAAATTAACTAACCTAGTTTCAGCTTTTTCTAACGAAAGAAGGCTTACAATATAAGCTAAATGTAACTTTCACTGACAGAACAATTACACAAAATAAAGTGCTACTTTAACATATAGATATTGAACAAGGTCTCGTTGAGAATAATCAGAGCTGGAATGGGATTCATTGGAAGACAGGAGGATGGTGAAGGGGGTCATGGGAGTGTACAAGTCGTATATTGGTTATGAGGCATGGAATGATATTGGTGTAAGAATTAAAAGTAATGCATGGAAGGTAAAAGATGACCATGACCATAAGCTGGCACTCGATTTCAGGCACAAGCTGTAGGACGATTCTCTTTTTTGGGTAAGGGTGTCAGGGATTGGAATAAGTTACCAAGAGAAAATGATGAATAATTTACCAAAAATGTTGAAAGAATTGAAAGCTAAAATTTGCAGAGGGCAAATGTAGGTAGGTGCAGGAAAGGAGAAAGATGGGTGTGTAGGGAAATTGCCATCAGAGCATACTCTCCATCGCAATTTAATTAAATATATATCTAATCCTAGAAACTTACTTTATAAATTAAAGTTTTTTAACCAAGTTGACCAAAAAAAACTTAACGGGTAATGTAATAAATTGCAAAATTATAGTGCCGCCATTTCAACATTCACTTTTTTTTAACTGCTTTACGTCTCTCAACAGCGAGGTCTTTAGAGACGGAAATGGATGGGGGCAAGGAATGAGAAGGAATTCGGCCATGGCCTTTTTAAGGAAGCATCCCGGCTAAACATTCACCACCAAAGATCACGTAGTCCAGGGATCATCAACAAACACATGCACTGTGGCAGTCTTAGATCATGGATCCTTCCTCCATGTCTTAGATTGGCACTCTTTTTAAACTGCGGTTGTTATTCTAAAATTAATTGAAATCGTACGGTGCTTATATTTACCTAGTAGGAACATTAGTATTGTTGCAACAATGAATGAGCGCAATTGTTAACTTAATGTGATCTCATATTGAATCGTGATTATTTACAGAATGGGTCTAGTGTTATGTTTTTAAAAAAAAAATTAGTATCTCAAATTGTTTTCTATTATTATTATTAACTTTTAATTGCGTTGGAGCTAAGACTCTGGCAGCTATTCCTGTAGTCATCTAATTGCACCTTTTAATTTTTAAAAAATTATTTTTTTACAATTGGAGTGTTAAATTCTTCCCCCATTTACTTTACCAATTTAAAAATTTAATTTTAAATTGCCTAAGCGTTTTTGGTAAATTATTTATCCCTTCAATTGGTAATTTGTTAGAATCCCTGACACCCTTAACAACAAAAGAAAATGTTCCCACACTCTTATGCATGAAATCGAGTACCAGCTTGTGGTCTGGTCTTCTTTTTCCTCCTATGCACTATTCCTAATTCGTTGACCAATATCCCCCCAGGCCCCATCATCAACAAATGCCCTGTACATTCCCAGCATTCTCTTCGCCCTCCTCCTTTCTCCAATGACTTTATCATATCAGTTACTGACTGAGTCCTGTGATAATTTGCACAAATAAATCTAGCTGATAACCAAAATGTGGGTACCAAACTACACCACCTGATTCAACCAATGGTCTGTCCAAAGTTTTGTAGCCCAATTCCCTAACTTCTCTGGTACATCCTCTCATCACCCATTGTGATGGTGCTCATGATCTATTGGAATTTACCTTATTATGATTCACATATATTTTTTACCCAAAATGTTTCAAGTCAGGACCATTGGATGGGAACCACATTTTGGATATCAAATACAGGAGTTGGAAGGAATGCAAAGAAGGGCTGTTAGATTTGTCTGTGGAAATTACTGTGGAACACAATCATTCACTGATATGATAAAGGAGCTGAAATGGGATTCATTGGAAGACAGGAGGAGGATGAAGATAATCATGGGAGCATACAAGGCGTATATTGGTGATGAGGTGAGATATTAGTTGAAGAATTAGGAGAGATGCATGGAAGGGAAAAGATGACCATCACCACAGACTGGCGCTCGATTTCAGGCATAAGTGTAGGAAGATTTACTGTTGCGGGTCAGGGATTGTTTTAAATTACCATGAAAAATGATGAATAATTTTCTGGAAATGACAAAAGAGTTAAAAGTTGAAATTAGTAGAAGGCAAAAATAGATGAGAAGTGGAAAGAGGAAAAATCGGTGTGTAGTAAAATTGGCACCAGAAAAACCATTCAATCACAGTTAAATTATATTATTATTATTATTATTATGTTGTTAATTACCTTCTTCTGTGAGTAATTTGTTCCAGCCCCTCACTCGCCTTCCAACAAATGACAACTTTCCTACTCCCAGTCAATTGCTAATTTATTATCACTATCATTTCATCCATTCCACCTGCTGCTTCTAAATCTTCCATCAATATTTATCCAGGCATCGTTGCCAGTAAATATCTTGTACATGGTCACAATTCTCTTCATCCACCTTTCATCTTACAATGACTGCCAACCCAGTTCTTATATAATTTCAGTTACTAAGCTGGTTATTTGATTATTGATATAGCCAAATCTAGCTGCAATCCCTCCAACTCCAGTATTTAAAACCCATAATGTGAGTCGCATATCACCCCACAATACTCAAATAATGGCCTGATCAAAGTTTTATAACACACCCCTCGTACTTTACCACCAGTGATGTGTTGTTACAGTAGCAACTGTGACCTACCATCTCACCTGATGAAGAGGTAGCTGTCGAAATGTCGTGTATGGATGGCAGAACACCCATGAAGAATTTTTTTATCAGTTTACTTGATTTCATAAGCACTGAAGATTTGCGGTCTGTCAGATCGGACCTTAACACTCTAGACCACAAATTGTGGTCTGTTTCGTAGTACATGATATGCCATAGAAAATATAGCAATACATAATTACTAAAGAAAGTTTTGACACAAATTGTGGTTCCTTATCCAATGATCAGTATTTCCATTGATGACCGGCTGGTGCAAATTAATTTATGCGTTTATTCTGAAGGCAGTCATTTAAAATAAATGTTTTATCATTAAATGTCAAAGGAATAAAACTTTAGTTTTTCATTTATTTCATAAAATGTTTGTAACAATGTTTAAGTCCCTACAAGGTATATTAGTAACAAATTATGTTTGATAATGGATAAACCAGAACATCCACAGTAGAAATCAGTTGTTAGTTCTGACCTGTTTAAATTCTTCTATTTCTATATAAGAAAATTGATTCCAAATGACAAAGTTCCATCATTTAACTGCTGTTTTGTGATCATGTTAATGTTTTTTTTTTCAGAATATATCTTCCTAATCAAAAAATACTTGCTAGGCATCTACCATATTCAAAAACTGAGGAAAACCATTTCACAGATGACTGACTAAATCCAATATTTTATATCGTAATTTTTCTCTCTGGTTTCCTCCATTTATAACCGCAACATATTACACTGAACAACACACACGTATCACAGCTAACTACTGTAACAGTTGTCAGCACATGCTCACATGTAATGTCAGATTTACTTTAGGTTAGTTACCTTGTTATCACTTATCCTGTCTTCAGGACTGGTAATATTATACTTTAATTAAAATCCATTGGAATCATTCATGTCTCACTACTTTCCAATTTCTGGAATAATCATTTGATCCCTTCATCCCCTACTCACCCATTTTATTTTTATCTTAAATTCATTGAGTGAAATTACCCAAGCCACATGCTTTTGCCTTTTAGGAATTTTCATTTTAAATTATTTCAATGCTTTTAGTAAAATATTCAGCACTTCTCTTGGTAACCATCACTAAAATAAGAATTTCTCTTCTCAGTAACTCAATTTTTTCCTCCACTCACCCCACCTTATTTCACCCCATTTTATGGCTCACTCTGTCAAAGACCTTAGAAGGCTAATACTATACTGTCAACTTGGTCTCCTTTCTCCATTTCATCCAAAATATCACGTATATAGACCACTAAATAAGATTCATGTAAATATCCTTGCTTGAAGTCAGTTTCTTTCTGTGGTTACATATAATGACCCTGATTAATTTTAGATGTTTCACAGTAATCCTGTCAATTCCTACTGCCTTATTCTCTTCCCCCTCACCTTGGAAGCTTTTTTTTTTTTTTTTTTACCTTGTCAATGTTGAGATCTTTAGATGCATGAGGGAAATGGGAGGGATAGAAGAAGAGGGGGGGGGGAGAGCAAGAAATTAAAAAGAATTCTGCCCTACGCTTTTTAGCCAGTAATCAATATTATATTGAAAAAGATTGATCACATATAAAATATTATATAATAGTGACAATGAACTGCTATTAGGCAGTGATACTGAAAAACAATTTATCACATATAAAACATTATATAGTGGTGACAATGCACGGCTTTTAGGTGTGGAAATAAGGAAGGAACGGGGAGTATAAACTTGTAACTAACCACTGATGAAGGCAGGAGAACATATTTAAAATTTAGATCGAAATAGTGTATTTGTGCTTTTGTTTTCATTCTGCGGTGAGTGACTGGTTTACACTCCCCATCCTTATTTATTTTTGTAAAATATTATATAATGTATTCAGATAAATAAATAAAGTCACAATTTATAACAGTGGTGCATTACAATAGTTGGTCCATGTCAAAAAATATCTCAATGGTATGCAGACATTTTGCGAGTAGAAGCTTCTTAATCAGTGGTGTAACTATACTTTTGAGGTCCATGGCAAAATCAATGGATGATGCCCTCCTTCAGTATTGGATCTAGGGAAGGGGGAGGGGGCAAATTGGGACAGCCAATTTATGGGTGACCTTTTTTATTTCCACTACTGCTCCAGGCAGACGATGGGCAGAAGCTGTTTGAAGAGGTGGCATATCTTCTAGGGCCATGTGGCCCCTTCCACCTGGGAACCCATGGAATTTTGCTGGTCTTGCTGCCCAATTTTTATGCCATTGTCCTTAATGCTATTCTGCGTGGAAGCAATTTTGATGGGGTAAGCTGCGCTTTTTTTAGGTAAGAGGCTGGTGATGAAGAGCTAAAAATAGGTGACCAATGGGATACTAAATGACATACAATGGGGAAAAAAAATTGCCAAGTCAACAAAGTTGAAGATGTGATGGCCGCGGCAACAAAAGCACTCCACAAACACAACATTTGGGGCTATGTCCTTCCTTAAGAAAACACAACCATGTGGCACACAGGTCACACAGACAACATTGCCATATGGACAGGGGAGGCCATGTTGATAGTGTCATACTGGATTTATCCAAGGCATTTAACAGATTCGGCCATAAAATGGCAGTGAATAAGGTTACAACCATTGAGGCGAATCAGTAGGTGGTTTACTTAATTTAGGTATTCTCAAGTGATTGAAAGCAAAGGGTGAGAGAAACAGTATGTGCCACTGGCTAGTATATTGGGACCATCACTGTTCATTATTCTAATGAATGGTTGTATTGGAGGTTTAGAGTGCAGTTTTCGTATTTGTTTATGGATTAATTAGAGAGATTTGTGAACAGTTATGGAGGGATTTGAGCAGGATATCTGATTTGGTAGATCAACACGGAAAGAAAATAAATATCAATGGGATGTATTTATGAGAAAAACGTGCAGAAAAAATGTTTTACCATGCAAGGGAAAGATAAAATATACCCACCACTCACAAAAGTTAAAGAAAGTAGTGTGACAGCAACGAAAATCACTCCACAAACAGAAAAGAAGGGCATAGTCCAAAATAGAGCTTTTTGTGTTTTTGGAGTGGTTTTTGTTGCTCGGGGAGGAAGGTTTTATACGATTATAAGATGAAGGAGGAACTCATTATTGAATACATTAAGTGTAAATATCTTGGCATTGTTAATAAACCCAGTTGGGTCAGTGATAGTGAGATGTTTTAAAGTTCTGCTTGTATTAGAGATGGTGATGAGGTGACACAGCAGAGAAGTGAGTGAAATGTTTTGTAAAATCTTGGTCACACCTTTGCTGGATGTGGTTGAGTAGCTTGCAACCTATATTATTGGATTCAAATTCACATATTGGAGTGTGGATAAGAACTAGATTTATTTGAAAACATTACTGTAGAGCAAAATCAAGACTGGGATGATGTAAATGCCGAGTTATGACTAATTGGTAGATAGATGGTCAAGTAAAAGACTACATTGTGTATGTAATGCATACATTGTCAGTGAATCCTGCATGAAGATTGAGAGAAAAAGTAATAGTAGTAGCAGATAGGAAGAAATGAACATGACCATAAACATGGACTTATTTTGGGTGTAAGAAAATGCAGTGAAGGGAATCACAGAATGGAATAAATTATGGAAGGATATGCTAAACAATAAAAGAATTTAAAGTGAAAATCAATGGAATGCAAAAGTACGTACATAGGTAAGTTGCTACTAAAACATATGAGCCATTACAATTAATTGATAAATATAAGGTTTTTTTAAAAATAAATAAAGAAATAATTAAAGATATATACATTTTCCTATTAACCTGCAGTGCAGGGCTACAGTGTTCAAATTTTATCCTTCATTTAATATAGTTATTCTAATTCATTTTAAACTTGCACTTCTGATGCACATACCTACCATTACCAAATGATTTTTTTTTCCAGTAAAAGTAAATATGTCAATGGGGGAAATATTTGAGAGATGGTAAAATAGTCTCTATTTTCAATGAGAAAGTTTGCAATTATTGTATTTTTAAATATAATATTTAGATTTTTTTTGTTTCACCTTCATAAAAATTGTCATCTCACATTTAGAAAGGTTATGTTTAAACTATCATCTTACATTGGAAATGAATGATGATTATTCTGTATTCCTTGGGCTGAGAAAAACTTTGTTTATTTTCTTTAGGTTACATTGTTTAATAACACCAGAATCGCCCATAATTGTACTAAAATGTTGAAAATGTGATGGGAAAAGTATCATATGGACATTAAACCAAGTTACATCACTGTAATGAGAGGAAGAAGTGAGAAATCTTGAACACCAAATTCTTTATACTGACAGTTCTCTTATTATTATTATTATTTTTTAAATAAACACTCAAAAACAAATCTTCACAAAATACCCTTACCACATCTCATCTGTTGCAGGACACATGTGAGAGTAGCACTTCTCCAGACCCAGAGCCAGAGTGTGGGGGCCACAGTTCAACACCTGGCTCCTTGGCAGCTGGTCCGGTGCACTCTGTGTCTCCATCATCCTCTCCTGGAGCCTCACCAGCAGCTAAAGCAGCTGCAGCTGCCGCTACTGCAGCCCACCTCAATGGTACAAGTTAGTACAGTGACAGCTCTCATGTAATATCTTCATTAACTCCAAAGCAGACATTGTGTAAAAATACTTTGTCAAATACATGCCTATTTCATCTTCTTCAAACTATGTGAAAATCCTCTACAGTGTTCAAGGTCTGCCATGATGCTATTTTTATTTGTATGAAAATCATGTAACTTGTGTGAAGCATTTCTTGTGTTATTCTGTTTGGAACTTTGCCAAGACTTCAGACCGTGTCAAGGTGATGTTCCCTTAATTCTATCAGACACTGGGTTATTATTGAAACAAATTATGCCAATGAAATCTGTAAAGGAAGCTAATCCATAGTTACTGAGATATGACTTATTCAGAGATAATACTCATGATTTCAATAATAGAAATTTGAATAAAACACTTAGAGTTCCCACCTCCAATTAGAAACAATCTGTAAAGCAAATATTACTCGAAAGATTTTTATTTCATTAAATCTTACATACTACATGCATGCTAAAGCAGCTGGATTGTTGAAAAATAGAACCATGCCTGGTGTTAATGATATGTTGATAGGCCATTTTCATTGCCAACCATTGCTGTTATTATAATTGTAATTTTCATTGTTCATTTCCTTTGTAGCAATAATTTGAACTGTTTGCTGAGCCAAGTGTGTTTGCAGTGGCAGGCATGGTGACACTGCAAAATCTGCAAAACCTGGCATCATTGCAGCAGTCACTGCCACAGGTGGCATCTCTGGCAGCAGGTCTGCAGGGCATCGCAGGACTTGGATCGCCACTGCTCAATGCTCCACTTAACCTCAGCGTCAGTGGGGCAGGTCAGACATTACAACCACAACTTAGACTTTATAACACTTTATTTTCAGCTAACAGGTAAAGGACATCCCTGAAAATGGTCATTAAAGATTGTAGGATTAAATTAGTGGAGGAAGAGCTTTGTTTTCACATCCTGCACCTTCACAGTAGAATGGAGTCTATGTATTCAGCAACATGCTCCTGGATGCTTAAACTCCAAAGCAGTGACTACCCATACTCCCTCTATTACTCATTTGAAGCAGGCTAGGTAATGTTGTGGAAAATCTCATTATAACACTAATTATAGCAACAGTAATTTGACTCATATTTTATCTCCAGAACAATAACAGAAATTTGCTTTCCAAACTGTAATATTGCTCTTCAGCTTGACCATTTCCATTTGTATAAACTTCATATTTTATCATCGCCAGTGTGAATTGAAATCAGACATGTCAGGCAATAGTGATATTTTGTTCTATATATCAATTTAAGGGATCAAGAAATACATTGCAAGATTTCATAAACTCTTATTTGCTTTAGAGTAGTTGGGATTGTGGTTTTTCTTATATTTGGATAACTTTAATACCTGGTTCAATCAAAAGTAAGTTTCTCATTTAATAACAAAATAAATATGACTGTAATTATTAAATTGTAGTTACTTCCTATTTTTATAGACTGCAAGTAGCTATGATGTAAAACTAAACTTAATTCAGGAGGTAGAATGCTGGAAGTAAGTAATGGTATAATAAATCTGGGTCATTGTGTATTAACTTTCAAATGCATCTTTCTTGAACACAGATATTACTCAGATGTCCAGTCCTAAATATGAACTAAGCTAAATATAGCCTTACAGTGTAAGTAAGTACTGTATAGAACAACACTTTGTCATGAATAATTGCTTGCTTGAGGTTCAAACATTACTCATAACCTTGGTCGTGATGTCTTTGTTACTGTCTGATACCTTTTTGTCAAAGATGAAAGAGTTCATTAAATGGTCACCAAGCTATTAATTTATCCTGTAATAGCTAACAGGTAATGCATCAATGAAAACAAGTTACAGTTGTTACAAATTTGATGAAAGATATTCAAGGCAGTATAGAGCTTCAAAAATCATATATGAAGATGCAAATTATCCTTCAAGGCACAACACTGGTTAAAATCATATCCTCTTGCAAACATACTTCCTATTTGCAACCCCAAATTAGAGTGAGCTTTATGATAGCTTTAAACACTGCTATTGCTGACTTTTAAATCATTGTAAATAAAGTCCTTCCACTGAATTTAGTTTAAAGTTTCCTTGAAATGAATAATAAAGTCCACAAAGTTGTTCCAAGGTGAGACAGTTAAACTTTGAGTAGTTAAATTTTGAATTTTACCTCGCAACATGACACATACTGCTAGACTGTTGGATAGAGGCTGTGCACTTACGGAGACATGACAAGCCCTTCCTATACCAACCAAGTACTGCTGGAAACTGCCTTTTCAAAACTGCTTGTCTACAGGAATGCTGGTTGGCTTTTAATAACCTTGGCCAATCTTTAGCTGATGCATTTGGGAATAAAGGGGTACTCCCAAGGGGAAGTACTATTCACTTGTGAATTATAAAAATCCCTTATCATAGTACACTATTTTAAATCAGATCTTCCCAAAAAATTTATATGTTATAGGTTAATTTATTTGAAATCTTTTTAGCCACAACAAATTTTCTCGTAAGTTTGATTGTTTAGGAGTTATAAATTTTTAAAAGTCACACGTGGAGATGTCATCAAGCTTCAATACTAAGGTTCTGTTTTTCTCCCATTAAATTTCAAATTACCTTCAAATTGTTATATTGTTACTATTGAATGAATTTTTCTCTTTACTTAAGCGTACTTTTATCTTCATAGCTCTTTTATTTACAAAATTCAAATTCTCTACTGAAAAATTTATTTAGAAATTACTTATTTTGTCAAACTTTATTCAGAATACTTCTAGATATGCGGACAACAAACTGTGATATTAAAATTTCTGATAACACTTTCCCTTAATTGATAAATTTAGATTATGTGCTTTCTCCTTTGTTTCCTCCAGCTGCTTGACAAAATATGATTTGAAATTGAACCTTCTCTTTGTAGAAAAATTTTAGCCCATGCATGATATATCTCAAACAAAACCAAATTTTATGCTCTCTTAGTGAACATGGAGGCAACAAATGGGGTTAATTTAAAATTTTCACTTTTAGATTTTTCTGTTTCTTTCCAGAAGTGGTTATGATTCTATCTGAAAAGTGCTTTATTATTAAGAAAATGATTATAAAAATTATTATTTATATGAAGTATACATAATAGGCCTCCGACTAAACGATTTAGGCAAGATAATGGATATGTAACAAGGTTATGTTCAGAGCTGGAAAATGCTTTACTATTAAGAAAATGGTTATAAAAGTTCTTTACTGTACAAGTACCCCTTCTAAATGGTCTTGGTTAGCTTATTTATATATAAAGCAGTTAGGCAAGATCAATAACAACAATGAGCAGGAAAATGCTTCAAGGCAATAAAACTAAGGAAGGACAATGATATATGCATAGGTGGGTACATTTAATCGAAAAGTTAACTTCATTAATCGTTAATCCGCTACTTAAGAAGTTAACTTCGATGAATATTACAGCGTTAAATTTTGGCAAATTTAACACAAGTTAACTGTTAACAGTTAACCTCTCAAAGTGGAACTGATGTTTATGTATTGGAATAGGGATTACTGCAAGCAGTACCAAGGTGCTATGTATCATGATGTGAATCAATAATTCGCCTACCCAATGTCCTTCTAGGAATTGAGTTTTTACTGGGGTTCAACGTTTTAACCAGGTTCTCAAACTTATCGGATTCTTCAACAGGGCCGCATTTAAGCATAGGCTACATAGGCTGCAGCCTAGGGGCCCGCACCACATGTATAGCCTAGGGGCCCACAGAGCCTAAATGCGGCCCTGTTCTTCAACATGTAGTGGAATCGTGTTGGCAACGAAAATATTTACTATACATCGGTCCACACCAGCTAGGAATATGACGGTGCTGGTAGCTAGGATGCCAAATGTTTTATTAATGTTAACTTTTATTAGCAGATGGGACAAAAAAATCAAGTCTACTGCTATCTACATCAGACGAAGCCACAGCTCTTGAAGACGGCTTTAAATTATTTTTCTTTTTCCCACAAGTTGGCCCTGCTTTTACTATTTCTTCAAACTGTTCATAGTTGGATATATGCATCCTCTTCGTAAGATTAATAAGGCTATACACGTGAACCTTGATTGTAGAAAGTTTAGGCAAAAACAGTTAGCATTCATAAATCAATTGTTCTCCCAGTCTTGATTTAAATGCAACATAGTTGCATAAATGTGGCCAAGGATTTTTAATATTCTTGTTGCTATTGTTAGCATTGCTACTTTCACTAATGGATTCAAGAGTTCAGTTTCCATGACGTAATCATGTAACGAATGTCAGTTTAAATTTTTTCTCTAACAAACACCAAACCAATACCAACTAAAAAGTGATTTGTCCAAGCAGTAAAAAAAGTTAGATTATATCAAAATCAATCACCAATCGAATTAGAAACGAGTAGTGAGCTCCGGTTTGCAGATGTAAAATAGAAACACTCCTAAACTCTAGCTGCTCTGCTCACACCCACACTATGCCTAGCTTAACAGTTGCATATGCATCACACTTGCATATTGTATTACCTAATTCATTCGTCATCCGACTCGCTAAATGGTCAAGTGTGGCGTGGTGTGCAATTCAAACAAACAAAATACATCAACTTCCAATGTAACGGACTAAAGTTAACAGTATTTTAATTTATAGGAAGTTAAGAAGACCATTAACGATTTTTTAGGTTGACTTAAAAGTTAAATTTTGGCAATTTTGTTAACTTTGTTAATTAACAATTAACGGATTAACGGTTTTCTGCCCAGCTGTGGAAACATGACCCAAACTTACCACAGATGAAGGCGGCTAGGAGTGTATATTGGCTATGAGGCCTAGCTGGACACTGGCAGAAAATTTGGAGTAATATGTAGGACGGAAGAACTAACAATTGCAAAAGGAAGTGGAAAATTTTTCATATTTAGATAAGGAACTCAAGGGCTGAAAGATATTTTTTTAAGAAAAATCATTTTCACTGAAATAGATATTAGTTACAAAAAATTATTTTCAATTAAAATTTAAGGAGAAATCTTGATTTTTTTTTTTATATATATATATAAACTTGCAGCTGGAGCAGTTCCAACATCTTGTGCTGGTGGTTCACCTTTGCTTTCACCTGCCCAACCGCAGCTGCTAGCTGCACCACAGCCAGCAGCAATGCCACAATTCATACTTGCTTCTGGACAGCTTATCCAAGGCATTCAAGGTGCACAACTTCTCATACCAACATCACAAGGTAAGGTATTCAGAAATGCTTTCCTTAATCTAAAATCATTTACTGCTGCTGAAACCATCATATTCCATTCATCCTAGAGCCTGGCTGCAATGAACAAATTCAGCTATTATGAACAATGTGTGATGCAGATGAAGCAAAAGTTTCTTCACTGTGTTAATAGTACTATACAGAGTGTCCAGTTAGAGTAGCTGGGTTTTAATGATTAGGTGACATCATTTCCATATAGAAACTTGCATTTTTTGGGGAATTACAATCGCAATGGATCCATATCTGTGAAAACATTGTGCATTTTGCCTTGTTGAACTGATGCCATTGTTGCTGCTCAGAATGTTGAACATGTATTGCATCAAGTAATGAAAAGTAGTGCATGGAAGGGAAAAGATAACCATGACCACAAGCTGGCACTCGATTTCAGTCACAAGGGTGTGGGAAGGTTCTATTTTTTAGGTAAGGGTGTCTGGGATTGGAGTAAATTACTGAAGGAAATGATGAATAATTTACCAAAAATGTTGAAAGAATTTAAATTTAAAATTTGTGGAGGGCAAATGTAGGTGGAGGCAGGAAAGGGGGAAGATGGGTGTTAAGGGAAATTGCCACTGGAGCATGTGCTCCATTGCAATTTAAATAAATTAAAAATTAAATATTGTCATTAGAAAGTGGATCAGAATGTTTTTGGAATAAAAATTGATTTTTTGAATGAATGAGTGTTATTTTGATGGATGGAAATTGTTTAGATGAAGTGTAATAGTATAATATTTGAAATATTAGTTAATAGAATATAATTATGAGCGTTGTGTAAGCCATAGTGTTTTAAACGTCAAATCTTTTTTAGGTTAGGGGCTGCTGGTGAAGGGACAGAAATAGATTATCAAAGTGATACTGATTGCAGATTCGCGATGGAGAAAGTCACAGATATTAAAGAAATGTACAATAACTGACTGCGGTAAAAGTGGGAAAGAGGAGATAAATTCTGAAAATGTAAAGCCAGTAGTAAGGGTGTTAATGGTAAATTGTAGAAGTATAATGAACAAAGTAATCGAATTTGCAAACTTAATAGAGATGCACGAACCACAAGTAATAATTGGGGTAGAGAGTTGGTTAAAAGAAGAAGTACTAGACAGTGAGGTTTTTCCTGATGGTTACAGAGTGTACCACAGAGATAGAGGAGCAATTGGTGGAGGAGTCTTCATACTAGTTAGCAAAAACTACTACAGTTCACTGGCATTCATAGATCAAGACCATGAGTTACTTGGGGTAGATTTCTGGGGTAATAAAAAAGAAAAAATCAGAGTGTTGGCTGTTATCGCAGCAGAAGAATGACAGAAGAGGATGAGGCTCTTGGGGAGAAATTAAATTCATACTCAGATTTCAGAGGTGAAAATAGAATGATCATCATCAGCGGGGATTTAAATTTGCCAGGTGTAAACTGGGAAGGGAATAAGATAAATAACACAAGGGAACAAAGATTTGCAAATATCTTAATAAGGGAAGGAGGATTTACACAAGTGGTTGAGCAAAACACTAGGGGACAAAATATTTTGGATATATTTCTAATTAAGCCCGATGAAAACCTTTTGAGGTATCAAGTAACTGAAGAAATAAGTGATCATGAAGCAGTTCTGATGGATATTAGAGGATTCAGTAAACCAGCAGCCAAAATTGAAGGGGGAAATAGGTACAATTATAAAAAGGCACAGGTTTCAAATTTGAAGAGATATTTCAGAGAACAATTCAGCAAATGGAAGGAAGGCTCAGGTATAGTAGAGTCAAGGTGGGAAGAGTTCAAGGAGATAATAAGAAAGGGGGAAGAAAATTTTATTCCAAGGCAGAAAATAAAGAGAAGTAGAGAACCTATGTACTATAATAGAGAAGTGAGGAGGTTAAAGAGGTTGGTAAGAAAAGAACATAACAGAGTTAAGAGACAGCAGGGTAGTAGGGAATATTTAAAACAACTAAACAAGGACTTAATAACAGCATGGCTAAAGATGGGTTTATGAAGAGTACTGTCAGTGCAGGAGGACCATTGACTGATGCATCTAGAAATTTCTATGGCTATATCAGGAAACTGAGGGGAAGGGAGGGTGTAGAGACACTTATAGATAAGGATGGAGAAGAAGTTACTGATGATTTGAAAAAGGCAGAGATTTTAAGTAACTGGTTCAGTGAAAGCATTAGGGACAATGAATCAGAAACAGGAGGGTCTAATTCGAAGAACGAGCTTAACAACACAATTGGATATGACGATAGTAAAAAATTTGATATCCATCCTGAGGAAATCATGAAGGAAATAAGAAAGCTGAAAAAAAATAAAGGGGCTGGTGAAGATAATATTACTACAGATATCTTAAAGATAGCCGGATGTGACATTGTACCTTATCTTGAAATATAATTTAAATTGAGTCTAGACACTTGCTGCTTACCACAGGACTGGAAAAGTGCAATAGTAGTACCGGTACATAAGGGAGGGGTGAGAAATAGAGTTGAGAATTACAGGCCAATCAGTTTGACATCAGTGGTAGGTAAATTAATGGAAAGATTGATATTCAACCACATCAGAAATATATGTGAGGAACGTAAGTGGTTTTCAAGCAGGCAAATTGGTTTCAGGCAAGAATATTCATGCGAATCTCAGTTGGTGGGATATATGCAAGATATTTCAGATGAAATGGACAAGGGAGGCCAAATTGATAGTGTAGCACTAGATCTGTCTAAGGCATTTGACAGAGTGTCGTATTTCTTATAAACACGTTTCTTGTTACTTCGTTTTTAAAAACAAGTCCTGGAACGGCTCGCCATGTCGTATTTCTTAAATAGCAGTTGGTTGCTTATTCATTAACAAATATGCCGTGTTGTATTTATATTGTGATTCTATTTATATTATTTCGGAAGATAACTTTTGTGCAGCTTAATCAAATAATTAATTTGTTAGTCCCTTTTTTGCACAATTAAAATCACTCTTTTATTTTAAATTAAATACATTCATTAAATACATTATCGAACTTCTTCCTAGCAAGCTCTCCTTAGCTGCTGCTCTAAGGAATCTCTTAGTCTTTGTGTAACTCCCGTTGTTATGGAAACTTCCTTAAGAGTACTAACTGGCCCGTGGCATGGAACGCCTACCTCAAGGATGTTATTGTAGTATCGGTAATGCTACAGCCCCCCCCAAGTTTACCATACCATTTGACATCCATACCATTATAAATGGTTATGGTAAACTTTCCTGTAAATGTTACCTTTTAGGTAAGGAGAGCTTATATTCTACATTTGGCTAATAACACATTTTTACATATCACGAGAACCAATGTCTTGAGGTAACTTTCCCTGGTGGTTTTCCATAAGCCGCTACTGGTTGGAACGGCATATAGTCTGTAACACACATTTCGACACAGAGTTACTGTCCTTATCACTTAAAAACCAAAATTACAGTAAGTATATTATACTACAGAATTGTTATTCAATAACATCATCTTTAGCTGTCATGGCCTCCGCCTGTTTACCAAGCATACCATTCAAATAATTAAAAAAATTCTATTACCTGCCCTTGGTACATTATATTCTTCATAAGACCGATCCTTTTGAACCATTTTACTGTTGTATAACCGGCAACATTATTTAAATCACATATTTGGTCCCTGGACCAGTACAATCCACCCTCGCTAATACAACTGGGACACCATTGTTTCTTGCTAATCTAGCATCATAATCACAGCTTCATTTTATTTTATTTCTTCAATACATTACATTATATTCTCCCCATAAGTAATAACTTCTCTCCACTTTACTTCATCTTGAATATATTCACATATAGGCTATGAGATGTAACAACAGAGTCATTTGAAGGTTCTACCTGGACCTCAGCTATGCCTGTGTTAACCAAATCCCGAACCTTTCGGTATCATTTAAAGGCAATGCCTAGATAGTGGCCTTATTTACAGTAACTGAGTCTTGACTGTGATGTTGTACCCTCTCTATATGATATTCCACTTCTTAATTCATTACACATTTATTCTTAACAACACCTTGTTTCTTCTCAACTCATTCTATTCATTCAATGCTCCGGTATACCTTACAAACTATATATTTACTAAAAGAAAGTCTTAATAGACAATAAACTTTTATGTAATGGTATGCTGTGGTAACAGCCGAAGACTGCACATCTGATCGAGATCATCAATATTGGTAAGTGACAGCTTCCACTTAGTGGTTATAAACTTTTACTATCATTAAAGTTGAATTGTGCTCAGCCACAACAATCAGTACTATTTACAAGTGTTTTGTGGCACTGAATAATAATATGCTAACTACGACTTAATAATAATAGGGAATTCCAATATGATGGAGTTTATCTTTACACACCTGTGCCTTGCACTAGTGTTAAATCTTTTCATTCATCTTAAACTAAGTCATCATTTTCTGAGTTGTAGATTCAATGTCCTGATTGAATTTGTACACAGGATGAGGCAGTAAGCATAGCTTACCCCTCTACAAAAAAGGAAACCTTTTTTCTATATTTCCAGTTCACCTTTTCCCAGTTATTCATACAAAACAACTTTCTGTTTACCATTAGTCTTACTTTGCTAGAACAGTAACATGGCAAACCAACTTCAAAAATATGTAAAGAACTCTGAAAATGTTCTACACCATTATTCTTTAAATGCTTTGGTTCATAATCACAAACATAATTCTCCCCAACAATGGAAAAAAATGGTTACAGTTTACATCCTTCAAAATCATCAAACTACCTAATCCATCTACCTTCATTAAAGTCTCTTCCATCTCTTTTACCTGATCAAAGTCACCTGTTCCTTTGATGTCTCTGATATCAAACATTTTTATAGACTTACAACCCTTTTCTACTGATTCATCTGTCTTTGTGTAAGTTTCCACCTGGTTACTTTCATGCTTAAACTCATCTTTTAAGTGAAACCCTTCTTTAACAATTTGTCTATCCTTTACATGATTTACATCACCATTAATTGTAACATCACTCATCTCATATTTTTCCCTTACAGTATTAGGCCTACTATCATTACTTTCAATTGTATTACTTAATGATTCACAATGAATTGCATTCGTAGTTTGTTCAAAACCTCTAATTACTAGACTCTCATTGCATGCCTTTAGTTCCTCATTTATCCTTGTAAACTGTTTTTCAACCCTTTCTACATACTTATCTAACTTTGCCTGTACATCAGTTTCTGATCTAATTATTCATTCCTCTAAAGACCTATAAGAGCTTCTTATTTCCTCACTTAATTGTGTTTGTATAGCTGTAAGTTGTGTAGTTAGTGCTGTTAGTTGCGACCCAAGTCGAAATAGTATTTTTTCTAATGCACCTACAGAGACTGTTTCATCTTTCTTATTTACCGAACCCGAAGGATCACAAATAACCATTGCCCCTGGCATCTGATTAGCCATTTTGCAATACCCACGTCCCACAACTAGTATCAATAAAATGACGTGATATAATAAATTATTTGAATAATACAGAAAATTCGAAAAGATAGGTTATGGAGTCTTGAAAACACTTAACTTTAAGTATTTCGTGGCTGGTGGTTGAACCTTCACTCGTCTCAGCTGTTGTCTTCTCTGCTGGTTCCCGCTCGGCCGCTAGTAGGGCTGCGTGCTTTCAAATTCCAAGGATTCTCCTCTCTTCTTTCTTGTTGTTGTCTGCTATATACTCAAAGTCGTAAATTTATTTAGTAATTCTTTGTTCTTTCTGCAGCACCCAAGTCCACTGCACGATTGCCATGTCGTGTTTCTTATACACACGTTTCTTGTTACTTCGTTTTTAAAAACAAGTCCTGTCACGGTCGCCATGTCTTATTTCTTATAAACACTTTCTTGTTACTTCGTTTTTAAAAACAGGTAACTTTAGTCCTGGAACGGCTCGCCATGTCGTATTTCTTAAATAGCAGTTGGTTGCTTATTCATTAAGAAATATGCCGTGTTGTATTTATATTGTGATTCTATTTATATTATTTCGGAAGATAACTTTTGTGCAGCTTAATCAAATAATTAATTTGTTAGTCCCTTTTTGCACAATTAAAATCACTCTTTTATTTTAAATTAAATACATTCATTAAATACATTATCGAACTTCTTCCTAGCAAGCTCTCCTTAGCTGCTGCTCTAAGGAATCTCTTAGTCTCTGTGTAACTCCCGTTGTTATGGAAACTTCCTTAAGAGTACTAACTGGCCCATGGCATGGAACGCCTACCTCAAGGATGTTATTGTAGTATCGGTAATGCTACAAGAGTAAGCCATAAAATGGTAGTAAATAAGGTAAAAACCATTGGAGTGGATAAGAAAGTCATTTGCTGGGTAGAAGAATTTTTAAAAGGTAGAAAACAGAAAGTTAGGATAGGAATTGTAGTATCAAAAGAAGTAGAAGTAAAAATGGGTGTGCCACAGGGTAGCATATTGGGACCATTGCTATTCATTATTCTAATGAATAATTGTGTTGATTTTTTACTATCTGAAATTAAATTGTTTGCAGATGACATAATGCTGTATAAAAGAATCAAAACGATAGAGGATCTGGACAGGATATCTAATTGGGTTGGTAAACATGGAATGAAGATAAATGCAAAGAAGAGTCAGCTTATTAGATACACAAATAAAAAACAAAAGGTTAATTATGAATATAAGGTGGGGAAAGAATTGCTTGCTGAAGACTTGAAATGTAAATATCTTGGAATTACTTTTGATAACAAACTTAACTGGGCAGGACACATAGGACAGGTGGTAGGAAAAGGTTTCAAAGTTCTGCACTTGTTGGAGAGAGTGATGAGGGGATGTACGAGAGAAGTAAAGGAATTGGATTACAAAACTTTGGTCAGACCATTGGTCGAATATGGTAGTGTAGTATGGGACCCTCATTTTACATATCAAATACAGGAGTTGGAGAGGGTGCAAAAAAGGGCTGCTAGATTTGTTTCTGGAAATTATCGCAGAATGCAATCAGTGACAAATATGATAAAAGAGTTGGAATGGGACTCATTGCAAGACAGGAGGAGAATGAGGAGGGTCATGGGAGTGTACAGGGCATATACTGGCAATGAGGCATTGAAAGATATTGCAATAGGTATGAAAAGTAGGGCATGGAAGGGAAAAGATGACCATGACCACAAGCTGGCACTCGATTTCAGGCACAAGGGTGTAGGAAGATTCTCTTTTTTAGGTAAGGGTGTCAGGGATTGGAATGAGTTACCAAGAGAAATGATGAATAATTTACCGAAAACTTTGAAAGAATTTAAAGATAAAATTTGTAGAGGGCAATTGTAGGTAGGTGCAGGATAGGAGGAAGATGGGTGTGTAGGGAATTTGCCACCAGAGCCTGTGCTCCATTGAAATTAAATTAAATTAAATCTTTAATTTTTTCAGTTTTATTTTTAAATGCATTTAAATATTGTTTCTTTTCATTTAAAATGTTTTCTCATGATTCTAAGTAATTCTGTTTATGTTCTAATCATTTTTGCACAATTTATATTGTTAGAACAGTTCTTCTGTTGAAAATTCTATACTGGTTATTTAAGCTCCCAACACTGCAAGCAGCCAAGTTTACTTGGAATGGTGTTAGCAGGACACTTGTGTTTGGTGTATTAGTAATGTGCTAAAAATATTTGGATAAGCCTTACTCTTGTATGTTTTTATGATGATTTTGGTGGAATAAAAAAGTTAAATAAAACATCTATTGATGGTACTGTTATTCCAGAAATTAACTTATCATTAAGAAGTTAATTATTATACTTTGGTGAATGTTATAAATCATCTGGCGACATCACACACACATACACACACCTGAAGATCTACGAATGTACTAAATAGATTAATTAACTACAACATCTAAGCACCAAATTGTTTATAAAACTATTATTATTTATTTTAATGGGTTAACATTCAGTAAATGCCATTAAGTAGATGCTGGTACCAACAAATGTATTAATTGAAAAGTTATCAATTATTTTCATCAGAAGAAGCAAGTTTCTTCACTATGTTATTAGAACTATACAGTGTGCCCAGTAAGAGCGACTGGATTTTAATTTTTGGGTGACTTCATTTGCACATAGAAACTTGCATTGTTATGGGGAGTTACAGTCACAATGGATCCATATCTGAGAATATATTGTGCATTTTGCCTTGTTAAACTGATGCCATTGTTGCTGCTTAGCACTCCTATAGTTCAGAATGTCGAACACATATTGCACCAAGTAATGATGCCATTAGAAAGTGGATCACAATGTTTGAAAACACCAGGTCAAGGACAAATTTTAAAACACAGCTCACTCATGAAGTGCCAGAGGTGAAGAAATGATTGAAAAAGTGTGGGAGTCTGTACATCATTATCCATAACTTTCAATTCACAAATGAAGTCAAGAGCTCAACAGCATTAAATCATCTTTGCAGATAATTTTGAAGAAAGACTTCCATCTCAAAACATAGAAAATTCAATCCAAGAAATTAAAGATAATGATGAAACTAATCATTTATACTTTGCCAATAAAATGCCTAGGCATTTCCAAAGAACATTCTGTTTAATGATGAAGCAATATCACTTGAATGGTTATGTCAATAAACCGAATTGCCACTACTAGTCAGACAAAAATCTGAAATGAAGGCACCAAAAAACTCTCCACAGCCAAAAGGTCCTTGTCTGGGCTGCAATGTCTAGTAAAGGAATCATTGATCCTTATTTTTACCAAAATTGTAGGGGAGAAACACTCACTGTCAATATGGATCATTATTGTTAAATATTACAAAAAATGTTGACTCCAGCTTTACGCAAATTTCAAGGATTTAATTCAAGGATATGGTTTCAGCAAGATGGGGCTACTTGCCATACATCTGACCAGTCAATTAAAGCTATGCATGAGTTATTCCCAAAAAAGGTTTTTTCACGAAGAGGCAACATTAACTGGCCTGTGAAGAGTCCAGATCTTAGTGCATTTGATTATTTTTTACTGGGATACCTTAAAAGTAAGTTATAAAGCAATAAATGGACAAATCTTGTACAATTGATGCACAATGTCATGTTGGAGATTCAATCAGTTTCAAGAGCGATATTCAACATGTCGTTGCCAACCTTCATTCCAGACTAGAGGAATATTTAAAAAATATTATTTTTGCCAAATAATTTTCCAATTATTATCTACAATTAAGCACACATTTTCCTTCTTTGCATAATTTTGTTTTATTCCATTATCAAATACCAACTACTCTCACTGGACTCCCTGTATTATTATTACTGTTCACTTTCCAAAGAAAGGAATTTTACCTCTTATGTTTGATTTTATACAAACTTTTATAGATATACTGGTATCAATGTCAATAACAAGAAGCAGCAAAGGAAAATGAAGGAATCCAATTTAATAGAAATTGGCTGATGAGTAACAAAACAAAATAAAATAAATGATTATTTTTAAGGGTAGGAATCACAATCTAAGAACAGCTAACACTAGATGAATGTTGAAAAGTGTAACATACTCCATCCAGTATAGATTTAAGAAGAGATTATTATGATGCTCTTTTGAATCAGATCTTAAAATGATTAGGAGTACAAATAATTTACAATCTCAAGTTCTGATGCCAGTGATGTAAACAGAAGTTGTTTCAGAACAGGGGATAAATAACTGCAGAGACTTATAATTAACAATAGTAACAAGAAAAGTGTAAGAGATAAATATTACTACAGGGTGAAGAGTTTTGTTACAATCTCTTCCCCTATTTCAGGTATTGCAACACAGACCATACTGACAATCCCAGTGAACCATGTCACAAGTGGCCAGATGGTGAATCTTGCCTTGAGTAATGGACAAGTAGTAACTACAACCCTTGCAAATCTCCAAACTCTTGCACAGCCTCATCACCTGTTAGCACCAGCATCTGCTGCAACAGGTAATAATTGATTGTTATAAATATATTATTTCAGTTAAATTAGCAAATAAATAGAAACAAGTAATCATGATCACAAATTTTAATATATTGTACTCTTACAATCATAGATAAAATTACTATCTTAAATTTATTATTATATTCATTTCAGACATCTGTGAATGCAATTGCACTCATGTACCAAGTGATTTCCTTTTTTGGAAGTTCTCCTTAATTATATTAGTCATTGTTAATATTTATTTATATCAATATTAAAACAGGACTTTTTTGACTGGGTATTTTTTGCATCTAGATTTAAGGAGGAGTAACAAAAAATTTGGAACTTCATGGTCAACTGGAACATCATTATTTATTCACTTAATCTCCTTTGATTTTCATAAATCAAACCAAAATATTAAAACAAATTACTTCCTCGTTGTTCAAACAGTAGTCAAAATACAGTTTTAAATAATTTTTTTAAGCTAAAAAATGCTATTAATTTCCCATTTCCAAGTAAATAATATGGAGTAACCTTTTTTTCCTTCTGTTGATCAATATTTTCTTATATGGTTCTTTACTTAACATGTTGCTTTACTGATATATCTCTGATCTGTAATTTAAAATAAGATAGGATAGGGAAAATAAACAGTTACCCGTCACTTACCACAGATGAAGGCAGGAGGGCGAGACACGTAAAAACACAGAAACACACGAATTGCACAATATTTCGACCTTAGTCTTACTCATGTGGGAGGCGAGACATATGGCAGGGGGAAAGATGTGGTCACATCCCAACCCGCCACATCTTTCCCCCTGCCATATGTCTCGCCTCCCACATGAGTAAGACTAAGGTCGAAATATTGTGCAATTCGTGTGTTTCTGTGTTTTTACGTGTCTCGCCCTCCTGCCTTCATCTGTGGTAAGTGACGGGTAACTGTTTATTTTCCCTATCCTATCTTATTTTCAGTGCCTCGCGGCAGTTTCTTTGTTTCCTTTATCCAATTGATCTGTAATTTATATAGTCATAAACTTTATTGAGTGGTTTGGTAGCTTAGTGATTAAAGCACTTGCTTCTTTCAGCTTGGGATCTGGTCCTGAGTTCAAATCATGATGGCACCAGGAATTTTTATAAGTTGTGTTTGATTATTTGAGCTATAATACAACGTTCTGTGGTTTGGATCCAGAAGTTTAGAGGAAAGGATCTGGTCATCCTGTCTCTGACACAATAGCTTGACATGACTCCTTCAGAAGGATCCAACTAACCTTCAGGTTGTGGAATAAGTGTTCCCCCCCCCCCCCCCCCCCGTCAGTAGGTTTGAATGGAAATAAATTAGGTTTCTTGATTATTTACTTCTGTTTTTTAAATCATCATCATTGAAAATTTCCATTTTTTGTGTCATCTGGCATCCTTTTTCTGAGGGTTTGCTTGTCTGAAAGCAACACTCCATCAACTACCATCTAGCTAGGCCTGTTGTAGCTATTTTTAATATACACTTTATTATACTTGACACATTCCTCATATGTGTTCCTTTTTATTAATGGGAAGGAAAGTCAAAGTAGACTTACCACTTACCAAAGTTGCCAAAAGGATGCTGCAGCAACTTAAAACACTACATAAATGCCCCAGTATTAGATAATTCTAACCTTCCCCTTTACCATCTCTATTGGTAAACCCATCACTTGCATTTAAAGATTATTCCATTTTTTTACTACTGTCATCATTATATTTTTTCATTGTTAGGGCCAGTAAGGACCATGTGAACAGCAGCTGCCTGATGAATCAGGTAGCTTAGTGTGAACCATGAGAACAGCAGACTTGAAGCTCCACCATGGCTAAACCCATACTTGTTAAGCCTGGATCATTCAACCCTTGGGGAGAAATGTTTGTATTGCCATATATCTGCAAAATGTGTATCTTATGTTCCAAATATAAGTGTATTTTCGTTTGTGAAATGTATAGGTTATCAGGGAAAGATTGGGGACAGTCCCAGAAGCTGCATAGGTAATTATGGGAAACCACCTAAAAAAACAAAATCAGAATAACTGGCACACAGGAAGCAGCACTCAAATCTGGTCCTGTTGTTTCTCCCAGATCCAGTGTGCTGCTGCCTCAATGTGCACAGCCTCACTGGTGGGTCATTATATTTTTACTAATTTCAGGTAAACCCATGCAAAACTTAAGCACATTCAAACTTCTGATCACCACCTCAAAAAAGTTTTTTAGGAAAGTATTTTCAGTACCTTTCTGTATATGTGAAACAAGATTGATAAATAAAAAATAATAATACAATATTGGTGTCAGTTTGCAATCATCTTGAATTTTTTGTTTGTCATGTTTGGATTTTCAGTAATTGATACAAAATATTGCTTGAAAATGCTACTTCACATTAGCCATGTATAATCCAACTCTTTGAAGCTTTTGTTTGAGACATATTTAAAGTCATTGCAAAGGTAATGTCAAAGTAACTGTTCTGAGCAACAGGTTCTGTCTAGCTCATTAAGACATTGTGGTGAGGTAAACTGTGCCCCAACTGCCAATGGAGCCAATTTTAACTTTCATTTTAAACAAACTATGTGTTTTAACACAAACCTTGTATGCAATGTAAGAAACTGGTGAAAAATCCAATTCACTGATACCTTATTCATCACGGTATGCTTTGTATTAGTTGAGAAAATGTATGTGGACAATGGGATTATTGTTTTAATTGATTTTATTTGTTTTCTTTTATGTATTTTTATGATAATTTTCTCCACCAATATAGTTACTTTATTGTTTTCATACGATTCATTTCTTTCCAATATCTAAAATTTCAAACAAAACTATTTTAGTTGCCACTTGTCATCTCCATTCTGAAGGTAAAAATAAAAAAAAACTACCATTCATATAGCCAGGTCAACCAAAGGCACTTGCTTGAACTTATTCATTTTCTATTTTCAAGGGGAAAGGATTGGCTTAAAATATTGTGTTTTTTTTTTTTTTTTTTTTTTTTTTTTGCTTGTCTGACAGACTAATTTTTCCCCCTTTTTGTTACAGCTACTTTTGGCACCTACAAATGTTAATTTTAAAATATTTTTGGTAATTTACTCTTAATTTCCTTTAATAATTTACTGCGATCACTGAACCCCTTACCTACAAAAGAAAATTTTCTCACACCCTTATGTCTTAAATTGAGAGCCAGCTGCTGGTTGAGGCCATCAACATAATCATTCATTAGAATAACGAATAGCAATGTTCCCAATACACTACCCTGTGGTACTCCCATTTTCAATTCCACTCCTTTTGATATTGCATTTCCTAAAATAACTTTTTGATTTCTATCTTTTAAGAATTCTTCTAACCAGAAAATCGCTTCTCATTTATTTCAATGGTTTTTACCTTATTTACTACCATATAATGGTTCACTCTGTCAAATGCCTTAGAAAGATCAGCCAAAATATCTTACACATAGCCCACAACTGTAATTCACTTGCATATTCTTTCGTAAAGCCATGTTGTCAATTCGAAAACCTGTTTCATTCCTCACAGTTGTTTCTGATGTGCTTGGTTAATCATTCTCTCCTTTAATTTATCTACCATTGTTGTCAAACTGATCGGTCTGTAATTCTGGACGTTATTTGTCACCCTTCCTTTATGGACAGTTATTAAAATTGCACTTTTTCAGTACTCTGGTAAGCAGTAAGTATCCATACTCAATCTAAATTTTGATAAGAAACAATGCTATCTTTAACACATACATGGTAATATTATCTTCAACAGCCCCTTTATTCTTTTTTGTCTTTCTTAGTTGCTTCAAGACATCCTCAGCATTGTTTGGTCTGCATACTTCTAATCGTGCCAACAAGTTCGTTCTCTGATTTACTCCCTCCCATTCCTGAATAATAGTCCCTAATAGACAAATCAAACAAGTTATTTAATATCTCTATCTTTTAAAATAGTCAGTAACTGTTTCTCCATCCTTATCTATCATTGTGTGAATATAGTCCCTTCCCCTTAGTTTTCTAAAATAGCCATAAAAATGTCTAGATGCACAATCAAGTGGTCCTCCTCCACCAAAAATATTCTTCATAAATCTGTCTTTGGCTTCCTTCTTTGCTGCAATTAATTCCTTGTTTCTTTAAGTGTTGACCAACTGTCTTGCTGAATCCCACATTCCGTCAAATGATAAGTTAATTATCATTGCTTTCACATTAATATTACCGCATAGCATTTCTTCCTATTCTGTCATTGCTTTTACTTTTTTCACAGTTATGAATATTTTCTCTCTCCTTTCATCTCTGCATTACACACCAAATGGACTCACCACAGTTAATTATAAGCCATCTTTAACTCCCACCAATTGCATCCCAAACTGTTTTATTCATAATAGTTTTGTTATTAGTATCTCCACATTTTTAAAAAATCGGTTCCATCATATAATCATAACTGCTATTTCTTGCTCTGACTGTGAAACTGAAAATTAATAATCTCCAGAAACTTGTGGAAGTATATATGAGTTTTATTCTGAAACTGAAGGAATATATCAAACAAGATTGATAGAAACTACCATTCAGAATTTTAAAATTTTAATTTCATTTGACACTGAATGAAATGTTCTAAAATAAAATAAGGATAAATGGAAGAGCCATCAGTTACCATAAAAATATTTTTGGCATGATACTGTTCTTTTTTCTTTTATGATAGCTCTAATTATGTGTTTCTGTATTTTCAATATTCTCCTCATGTTATTCTCTGTGGGTCTTCCCCATGCTGATATACAATATATTAATTGACTTTCAAAAGAGAGAAATAGAGGGTCATTAAAATATCCCTAGTACAGAAATCTCTAAGGTAGCTGACCATAAATACAATAGGGGTTAATTTCTTACAGCAATGATCAAACTGATTTTCCCAGTTCATGTAGTTGTCAATTTGAATCCCTGGCAAGTTAGCTGCTTTTGTATCACATATTTGCTCACTGCTTATATTTAAGTTTACAGAGTACCTTCTTTGTTTTGTTTGAAATGTTATCATTTGAGTTTTATTTAGGTTAATTACAAGGTAATTTTCTTCCAATCACATTGCTAGTTTCTGAAAGTACATATTAAGATTTGTCTCTAGATTCCAAAGTATACGGGATGGGATTCATTGGAAGACAGTAGGATGGTGAAGGATCATGGGATTTTACAAAGAGTATCTTGGTGATGAGGCATGGAAAAATATTGGTGCAAGATTTAGGAGAGGTTGATGGAAGCAAAAAGATGACTATTACCACAAGCTGGCTCTTTATTTAAGAGATAAGTATGAGAGAAGATTTTCGTTTGTTGGTAAGAGGGTCAGGTATTGGAAAACATTACCATGAGAGATGATGAATAATTTACCAAAAATGCTGAAGGAATTAAAGTTGAAATTTGTAAAAGGGAGTACAAGAAAGGGAAAAATGGGTGTGTAAGGAAATTGTCACTGGAATTTCTTCTCTATCGCAGTTAAATTAAATTAATTAAAATAAATATCAGACTTGACTAATTACAATTCTTCCTAAAATGTTACCATACTACTTATAATATGAAGTCTTCGCGGTTTCTCCAGCATATGGTGTTGAAGAAAAACAGCAAGGAGTTTTCGGTGGCTAGATCTGTCACCACCTTCAGGTCTGATGTTAAACAAGGAGCACCAGAGCTGCACTAGTGATGTCAGGCCTCCATGCCTGGCTCTACCCTCCACTCACTCTGTCCCACGGCTCCCATATTGCATCTGTCATTGATTGGCTGCCGTAGCGACTGTCAGAAGCCAATCACAGCAAGCCGGAAACTACAGTTCATTTCCCAGTGGCACCTCACTACCTCTCTGGTTGTAATGTGGAGATTTCAGAAGGGACAGAGCTGATTTCCACACTGACTCAAAGACCAATGTCTCTGTTAACCATGTTATTATTCAGCCATATTTCTAGGGTTTCTTTGATAACTGACTCCCAGCAGAAAGAACACTTGGCCACCACCTTCACATTAGCAGTTGATGATGCCTCTGGAAGATTTTTTCTACTGTGTATTTTGTGGCCTTTTTCAATCACTTTCTGTGTAATTGCAGATTTCTCCATCTAGAAGAAGAGGATGTTGCACTCATGCTCTGCCACATGAACTTTGATGGTCTAGATTGTCTGACTGAAATAGGACTTGCCACATTGGCAAGCATTGCTGTAGACATCTGGCATCATCAATCCCAGTTCATCCTTCATAGACCAGAGCCAGTCACGGATCTTGGCAGGAGGACGGAATATGCTCTTAATTCCATGCTGAGCCAGTATCCTATTTTTTTCCCGAGATGTTGCCTTTGTTCTCACATACTATTTGTAGCCCACCATATACTTTTTTCTTGCTTTTCAACAAATTTCTCTTCAAATGTTCTTGCACTATCATCATTTCTTGTTATTCCTGAATTTTTTATTTGGAAAATAGATATTTTGTTTACAAAAATCTGATGCCTCTGGAAGATTTTTTCTACTGTGTATTTTTCAGTACAACCTCCTGGTGCTCCAGGCTTGGGTCTCAGTCAGGGTGGTCCACCTACACTGCCTCCTCATCTGCTGAGCAATGGAGGTAGCCCTGCTCAGCAACTGCTGAATGCCATGGTGCCGCCACCACAGCCACATTCCCATCCACATACTCACACACACCAGGGAGTTGGGAGTTCTCAGATTCCACAGCAGTCACCTCAGCACTCTCAGCATTCACAGCAGCAGCAGCAGCAACAACAACAGCAGCAGCAGCAACAACAACACCAGTCCCAGCAACCTCATCAACAACAGTCACAGCAGCCACGCACACCACAACACCCTCAACCACAGCACTACTCGGTAATTGTGTTTCTTTCTATTGACTTTCTTTTGGGTACAATTTTTTCAGAATTTTTTTTGTAGGTGTGCAGAAGTGCAATTAAAAGCTTTTAATATATTGCACTAACACTTAAGTAAGATCAGAAGGCAAATATCATAGACATATTTTAAATATCACTCCTGTCATGCTGTCTTGTGTGCAGGGCAAAATGATAACTATGTAAATATATGCAGAGTGACAAGGGTGCACATATCTATGATTTGTAATGCATGAAAGAAACTTTTTGAGTTTTGCTACATAATAAATAAGATTCTTATTTCTATATCAGATCTACTACTTGCACAGATTTTTTAAGATTCTTAACAGTCATTTGTAATAACTCGGTATTTCTAGAATTCTAACAACTGTAGTTTTGCTTTCCTGAATGTCTTCTATTGTGGTGAACAATTTACTAGATATTAAATCCTTAACAGGAATTCTTAGATTACTAATTAACCAAAACTTTTGTCAAAGGTGATGCAGGAGAAACATCACCATCAAAATGGAATGATTAATGGTTCAGAATCATCAATTAATGTAATAAACCGACTAGCAGCCAGCAACTCTGACATCACAATAACCACTGCACCACAGCCTTCCTCACAAGGACAGCACAAGACTTCCAGCAATGGCAGTTCACAGCATAGTAGGAGCAGTCCAACAGCAGATTTCCTTGCAGATTCTCCAAGTAAGATATCACAATTATAACTAAAAAATATACAGCCAGTTTTATGGTAAACATAATTCAGACAGCAACCTAATATAAAATTGAAATATGAATGACATAGACTACAAAACAGTCGATTTGATACATAAGTGTTGAGATCACAGGTCAATTATAGAACAATACATAGCAATATATTGCCACATGTTTATTCATCACAACTGCCAATTTCAGATTGAAAATATTCAGATTTGATGTTCCTTTGTCAGAAAAATATTATAATTACTACTTACCATGACCTATATCTCAACCTAAAACAAGGGACTCATGTCCAACCAGATGAATGAGATAGAGAATTTCCATGTAATTGTACAATAATTTTATCCTGTTTAACTATGTTTATATTTCTTATTTTATTGATGATGAAAGAGATTTCCATCATATTGCATTATAATAGTCTGTTTAATTTTATTATTATTTTCTTTTTTGTGTGTGTAAAAGTGGTATTCTTTTGATATGCAACTATGTCAATCTACCAAATGGCTTTGGAAATAAAAAATCATAACAATAATAAAACAATATTTATTTGTTACTGCTATCAACAATGACTTCATACTTGTATTATAATAATATGATTAACTAGACATTGATACCACATAATTTCTGTGCAATATGGCTGTAAGTTGTGTAAATTACTCCTCAAAAAAATTCAAAAACGTAATCCTATTTTTCCCATGGGACTTGCGGGACTTAAATCAGAAAACCCATTCTAATCCAACCTGTAGATTTTGCTTTCAAAGAAAAACTGACACAAATTTTCTTAAATTTCTCAGCTTTTTGATATCTCCTCAAATTGAAAATTACTCAATTTTACATGCTTTTCCGCACGCTGTACATAAACAAAATACAGTCAAAGTAGTTTTTGTGTGAATCCTGTTCATCATCACTTCCAGACAGACAGAAAAAAAAATTAGGAAAAAAATACACAGTTGATTCTTTCTCAATAGCTTATTAATAAAACCCCCAACATATTTTTAATAAAAATATTTTAACTTTACAGATTTTTTCCAGATCACAGTTTTATTATATAATTAATGATGCATGATAATAATAAAAGTATATATAATATTTCATGCATAAAATAATTTTTCACTGTTCTTCATTATGTATTCAACGATACTATTAATGAATACCGTAACTTTAAAAAAAAAAAAAATTTGTGAAAATTGAGACAACAGGATTGCTTGTTACAGTTAAATTCTCTTGTTTTTTAACTAATTAAAAGGACATTAGAAAGTTTTAACTCTTAGAAATGACTATCAAATGACCATATCAAAAAGTAATTGAAACAACTGTTTTACAGCCTGTTGTCAATAATATTTATATAATAAAAAGCAGCGAAATGTGAGAAATTTTGTAACTAATATAATTGAAAACTATTCTGATACATCTGATGGCCTGAGTAATAAAATTTAAGAAATGATTTTGATATATTACAGATCAACCAACAATAAATCAAACAAGTGGAAATGTTGTAGATGGCATAAATCTGGATGAAATCAAGGAGTTTGCAAAAGCCTTTAAGCTTCGCCGTCTCTCACTGGGCTTGACTCAGACTCAAGTTGGACAAGCTCTCAGCATTACAGAAGGCCCTGCCTATAGTCAGAGTGCAATTTGCAGGTCAGTTTATGTGCAATTTCATCTAATGATGCATGTAGTTCCAGTGATACCCAGTTGTGAATTCTGATCTTGATAATTATTTATAAGAATAAATTTTATTTAATCAGAAATGACTATAAAATGATGTTTTTAATATTTGCAGCTTTCTGAAAATAATGTCACTATCAAAAGATATTTTTGTTCCTGCGATAATTGGTGGCAGGACGTTTGGCATATTTTTCTAAACACAGATTACCAGATCTTTAACTTACTATAGTCTGGCATATTGTTAGCACCTGAAAATAAATTAGCATAACTTTAATTATTTCTGAGTTTTTATTTATTATATTTGCCGATACAATTTCATAAATATTTCTATAATTATTCCTCATTGAATTGAAATTATATTATCTCTGCCTAACAATTTGAACTCTGATGACAATGAAAGTGTCATTAAGCAATGAAAATAAAGAAGGATAGGGAAAATAATCTGTCACTCATCACAGATGAAGGCAGAAGTGCCAAACGAACACAAAAACATGAATGCACTTTACTGTATTTCAGCAGACACCACAGCATGTGGTAGACTATTGTGTTCCAAATGGTCCTGTTCCATGTCCACCAAAGGCTTTAAATGAAATATTGGAAAGTTTGTCCATGTTTTCATGTTTGTTTGGCTCTCCAGCCTTCATATGTGGTAAGTGTTGGGTTATTTTTCCTTTCCTTCGCTACTAACAAATTGAGCTAAAAGTTTCCATCTTCACAAAGTAACGCCTCCTCTTTTCTTTTAAGGCATTAGTATTTGTAGATACCAATTTTTCATTACAATGTTGATATATATAAATATATATCAAAGTACTTTTTCTGGGCATACAGTATTGCATAATATTCTAGGAAAGTTTTCTGTTTCCGTCTAGAGGACATATAAATTTCACAAATGTGATAACATAAAAGATCATTCCCACCCTTTAACATATATGATGTTATGAAAGGCTTACAAAGTCTACATTGTAGTAACAGGTCAGTGAACTGTTCCTTGGAAATCAATTTTGTGCCAGGAATTGATATAAGTGATCAATACTGGAAACTTCATTTACTTACAAAATTATATACAATAAAAAAGAGGAAATGTTTTAATGTGGTATATTAATAGTAAACATTTATAGAATGTACATCATATTGCAGACATACCTGACTACAGTCTGCAATCAACACATGAAATATCACACATTTTTTTCAAAAACTCTTTTACACATCATTAATTTTATAGATATATGTATATTTGAGTGATAGTTTCTCTCTGACATAATCTCAGTTCAGATTACAACCATACCAGGTAAACAGTGAACTTATTCCATTATTTCCCAAAAAATTACATATCTAATTTCAGAAAACATTAAATATTCCCACTATTCCTTCAGCTCTCTTAAAATTTGAATCAAATGCTTTATACCAATTTATATTTATTGTCACACTTCCAACTGCCAGTGCACAATTAAGATAAAATTACTCTCTGAAGTTCTGTTTTTATTGAATTTTTTTATTGCTTAGATGCAGCATATTTAGAAATAAAGTAATTTCAACAAAATTGACTAAATAAGAAAATAAAGGTTTTTTTTTCGAAGTGCTGTTATCTCTCTTTTAATTGCCTTAATGTTGTTCTTTGAGTGCAATTTGTTTCAGTGTTCATGGCAATTTTTTCAATGTGTGATTTACTTGAACAATGATGTAATATGAACCTTTGTGTAGAACTGGGAAATATTTCAGATTTGAAGCAAGCTTATAGGTGTGAAGCTGTAGGTCATTATTAGTGTTACCCAAATTAAAAATGATCATCTGCCAATTGAATATGATCCTCAACTTGGAAACATGTCAACTGCAACTGATCAAACTTATATTCAGAAAATCAAGGATCTGTTGTGAGCAAACCATCATCTGACACAGAGAACTCATAAAAGAAGTTGGGATCTCAGCAGAATTATGCCAAAAAATATTAAACATTCTCCATGTTGCAGCAAAGTTTGTTCTTTGCTTGATGACTGAAGAGCAGAAGGAACATATAGTGGACATTTACTGAACAAGTCAACAGCAACAAAACATTCATACACAGGCTCATAACAGGAGACAAACTTGAGTTTATGGGTATGAAATAGAGCAAAAGATCAATCATCACAATGCGTTGATAAGGGATATCCATCAACCCAATTTCAATGTGATACTAGCATATTAAAAAAAAAATACACTGTAGCTCTTTGAATTTTTACGTGAATGTCTTAACAAACATCAATACCATAAAGGTATTTTGTGCCAGTTTTGTGCCAAAAACAAAAATTTGCAAGAGGCTAGAGTTGTGAGACAACTCATGGTTCCTTCACAATGTGCCTGCACAACAGCATTGTCAATTCATTACTTACGATCCAAAAATCATACTGTCGCACATCAAGAGAATCAGGCCATAAAGAAGAATAGACTGTAGTAGTGTAGTGGTTACGTTAAGAGACTGTGGGACTCAAGGTCATGGGTTCGAATCCAACAAGTCCCGTAAAATTTTAATTTCTTAATTTTGTGTAAACTGTCCTGGAATGTTCTTGTTGTAACTAGTGTTAATGTTCTAGACTGTTCTTCATTACTATATAAGCGATACTCCCTTCTAGCCGGAGTCAGTTCACTCCGTGCTCCTGTACTGTACGAACTGTTTAATAAAGCTTCGTTGCATTAAAGTAAGTTTGTTTATCAATGACCCCGCTACGTCCAGGGATTCTGATTGTGGTTTACTACATGACATTATTCTGGTGGAGACACCGGGTAGATCCTTGTGACCACTAGAATCTACGAAAACACCATGGCCCCAATCAGACCACGAGAGAGCCGTCGCTTACGAGGTGAGAAGCCAGAGTACAAGCCATATTAGACTGAGTGGAAGCTGTCAGAAGGAGAAGAAGAAGTAAGAACGATGATGACACTGACCGCCTGCCAGCACATGCATCATCCAGCAGTATTTTCAGGTGACGACGACCAAAATCCAGGCAGTTGGCTGCTGAAAGGCTACAAACCTATCACTAAATTCAACAACTGGGATGATACAGTGTGCCTGGAAAATTCATTTTTCTACCTTGAAGGAACTGCCAAACAATGGTACAAAAACAATGAAGAGAAACTAACTAGCTGGCCAGCATTCCTGAAAGAACTACAGGGGTGCTTTGGAAATACACAACGGCAGGGACACAATGCTGAAGAAAAACTAAAGTGTAGAGCACAGCGCCGAGGGGAAACGACACAGTCATACATACAAAGTGTTTTGGCGCTGTGTAAAATAGTCAACCCCAAAATGAAAGCAGTCGCCGAGGACATATACCACACGTTGCTTTTGAAGGAAATTTCCACAACAGACGACTTTATTAAGTGTTGCCAATTCATTGAGATGATGCACCAGAAAAGAATTGAACGAAAGAAGTTTGAAAGATTACCAAACGTCATATCGATGGCCATAGTGAAAGAAGAGACAGGTATTACAGACATTATTTGAAAAGTAGTGAGAGAGGAAGTTGAAAGGGCAATGGGAGTATATACATGGCCAAAAACTGAGACCCTTGAAAAAATAATAAGGGAGGAAGTTGAACAAATGCTGGCGCCCATCTCTTACCGTTCAGCCCCAAAGAAAACTGTTAAACAGCCGAGGCCAAAGAGAAGATACGCCACTACGATGCAACATGAGAATCCTGCAAACATTCCCATGAAAACCAACGTCTGGAGAACGTGGGACAACCAGCCGGTATGTTTTCACTGTGGGCGGCCAGGACATGTAGTGCGCTACTGCCGAGAGAGACGGCAGATATTTAATGATGCCCGCGAAAGGGGGATTCGAAGCACGTTTCAGCGGCCGAAGACCCCAGGTTGACAATGAAGATCAAGACGTAACTTCTAGACGACGTAGATCACCATCTCCGCAGGCTGGTTGCTTCAGAGGACGCTTGCCGACACGCCGATCAAGGTCTCCATCACTTCCGACGCTCCAGCCAAGTCACCTAGCCGCTGCAACCTGGAAGACTAAAAGGTGCGACATTCCTTGAAGGTGAGGCTGCTCTAGGGAAAAATCCTCCACCATCAATCATTACGAAAATGTTGGCAAAGTAAGTTGAAATCCTCATGGATGGCCAACCAGCTCATGCTCTTGTGGACTCTGGGGCATCTTTTTTGGTTATTTCTGCAGCAGTTGCAAAAGACTATGTTCGTCGACAACAAAAATGTTTTGCTCATGGTGGCTAATGGGAACCATGTACAACCTACAGGAAGGTGCACTATTTGTGTCTCTATAAATGGTGACGAGCACCCCTTTGAGTTCATTGTGTTACAAGAATGTAGTCATGACATCATTCTTGGTTGGGACTTTCTGAAGGCCTCGCAAGCAATTATAGACTGTGGTCGCTCGAAGATTTTGCTAGATGATGTGAGAGTTGAAGAGGGGGGAAACAGTCCCTCCCGTGCCTGGAAAGTTTGTGTGCTGGATGACATTGTAATTCCTGCCATCAGTGCTTCAAAGGTAACTGTCATGTGTCATACGTCACATTCTTGTATGGACCTCCTAGTGGAATGTAATTGGAATTTACCACTGGAGAAAGATTTGTTCATCCCGGACTCCGCTGTCTCATTTAAGAACAGAATTGGTGAACTGTGGGTAGTCAACTGCTGAAAGGTGCCACATATTCTCCCAAGGTGCCAGTGTATAGCATACGCTGAGACGTTATTTGAAGGGCATCTGAATGTCATGGAAACCTTTCGTGAAGAACCCACAAGTGTGATGTAATGGAAGCAACGAGACAAAACATTCAGTCCCGACTCTCGCCAGATCTGACAAAGAATCAACAGGCGAAGCTACTTGCAGTTCTTCAGGAATTCTATGAATGTTTCAGTTTACAGATGAGGAGCAAGTCAATCCCACTGAAGATACAACATCGAATTGATACTGGCAACCATCAACCAATCATCCAAAGACCATATCGAGTTTCAGCAGCGGAGCGCCGAATAATTCAGCAAGAAGTAGAAAAGATGCTGAAGGACGACATCATTCAGCCATCTCAGACCCCATAGTCATCGCCGGAAGTGCTCGTAAGAAAGAAGGATGGCCACTGACGGTTTTGCGTCGATTACCGACAACTCAATAAGGTGACTAAAAAAGATGTTTACCCTCTTCCGCGAATTGACGATACATTGGACTGTCTGAAGGGAGCTAAGTTTTTCTCGACTATGGACCTATTCTCAGGATACTGGCAGATAGAGGTAGACAAAAGTGATCGAGAGAAAAATGCATTTGTTACCCCCGATGGCCTCTATGAATACAATGTAATGCCATTTGGTTTGTGTAATGCGCTAGCAACATTCAAACGTATGATGGATAATCTTTTACGTCATCTGAAGCGGACGATGTGTCTCTGTTATTTAGACGATGTTATAGTGTTCTCCGAAACCTTCGATGAACTCGTGAAAAGACTGAGAGCTGTTCTTATGTGCCTGAAACAAAGTGGCTTACAACAAGAATGTGTCTTTTCGGAGCTAAAGAAATAAAAATACTTGAGCACCTTGTGTCAGGCGAGGGTATGCTGCCAGATCCAGACAAGGTGAGGTCTGTTATGGAATTTCATGTTCCTAAGAATACTAGCGATGTAAGGGGCTTTCTTGGCCTATGTTCTTACTATCGACATTTTATAAAATACTTTTGCATGAAAGCCAGGCCACTCCAAGAATTGCTAAAAAGTGGTGCTAAATTTCTCTGGGGTAGATCTCAACAAGATTCTTTCAACATTTTGCAAAAGGCTCTGATGACTGACCCTGTGCTTGGCCTGTATGATGATAAAGCGCCTACCGAACTGCATACAGACGCTAGTGGTTATGGAATTGGCGCTGTCTTAGTATAGATTCTGAATGGGAAGGAGAAGGTAATAGCTTATGTCTCTAGGACACTCAACAAAGCCGAAAGAAACTACTCAACAACAGAACGTGAATGTCTTCCTGACATATGGGCTGTCTGCAAACTCCGACCATGTCTCTTTGGATGACCATTTACAGTTGTAACAGATCACCATTCATTTGCTGGTTAACAGGCCTTAAGGACCCATCAGAATGACTTGCTAGGTGGGCAGTACATATTCAAGAATACGACATTAGTACAGTCTATAAAAGTAGGAGGAAGCACCGGGATGCCGATTGTCTCTCGAGGAATCCAGTGGAGGAACAACAAGAGAATGAAGAATGTAAGTACTGTCTCGCTACTCTTCACGATCTCTCTAAGGAACAAAAGAAGGACGCCAAATTGTTGCAAATTAAACTTTCTTTAGATCACTCAGAGGATGTGAATGGAGAATTGAAGATGATAAATGACGTGCTTTATAAGAAAAAATTTGACCCCTTTGGAAAGAGATGGCTTCCAGTGATTCCCAAGCACATGTGATTCGAAATTCTTCAACATTTCCACGACGCGCCTACAGTGGGCCATTTAGGGTTTACTAAGACTTATGACGGAATCCAGAAGAGATTTTTCTGGCCAGGATTTATTTAGAAGTGTTTGTCACTCTGCTTCGCACTGTCGAGAATGCGAGAGAAGGAAGACAGTTCATCAGAAACCACCTGGATGGCTTATACCAATTCCGCCTGCAAAATCGCCTTTCCAGCATGTTGAGATTGACTTACTCAGATGATTCCCAACGTCTACTAGTGGTAATAAGTGGATTATTGTTTGTACTGATTATCTGTCCCGGTATGCCATTACAAAACCTTTGGAAACAGCTGAAGCCTCTGAGGTTGCGAAATTCATCGTGGAGGACATTTTATTAAAACATGAGGCCCCAAGTTCAGTGATCACAGATTGAGGAAAAGTCTTTCAGTCAAGACTTGTGACCGAGATCAACCGTTGATGTAACATTACACATCAAATGACGACTGCTTACCACCCTCAAACTAATGGACTTACAGAACGTCTCAACAAAACACTGGCTGACATGCTCTCCATGTACGTGAGTGTGGAGCAAACCAACTGGGATGAGGTGCTGCCTTTTGTGACCTATGCCTACAATACTGCCAAATACGACACAACCGGATTTATGCCATTATTCCTGGTACACGGACGTGAAGCAACAGTAACCATGGACACTGTGTTCCCGTTCCATCCTGACAACGTGGACGACAATTACATCGCCAAATTAGTAACAAGAGCTGAGGAATGTTAGCTGTTAGCTCAGCTCCGCACACTGCAGGCTCAAGAGAATGACCGCCGAAGGTATGATGCGAGTCGCCTTTCTGTTTCATACCAACCTGGGTACCTCATCTGGATATTTACTCCCGTCCGTAAGGTTGGCTTGTCCGAGAAGCTCCTCAGACATTTAGACCATATAGGATCGAACAAGGGTTGTCTGGTGTCACTTATGAAGTCGAGGATTTCGATCCACACTCAAAATGACGGAAGGTAAGAGATACAGTTCATGCGCTGTGACTGAAGCATTACATGGACCCATCAAACCAGAGTAAACTAGAATATCCAGCATTCTTCAATAAACCAAAGGGCTCCAAAAGCTGTGGGTCTTGTCCAGGCTCGAAGATGTCGACGACTAGGGCCATCACTGCCCATCAGGAACCAAGGTGCGTGGGACCTACAACTCGCTCCATGACCAGGGCAAGGTAACAGCGGGACGCTGTTCCCTTAAGGAGGGAGCAATGTCACACATCAAGAGGATCAGGCCATGAAGAAGGAAAGACTGTTGTAGTGTTGTTTACGTGGTTTAGAATCCAACAAGTCCCGTAAAATTTTAATTTCTTAATTTTGCTAAAATGTTCTGGAATGTTCTTGTTGTAACTAGTGTTAAGGTTCTAGACTGTTCTTCATTACTATATAAGCGATACTCCCTTCTAGCCGGAGTCAATTGGCTCCGTGCTCCTGTACTGTACGAACTTTTATTAAAGCTTTATTGCATTAAAGTAAGTGTGATCATCAACAATCCCGCTACGCTCAAGGACTCTGATTGTGGTTTACTATGTGACAATATGACTGTCTTCTGCTATCCTTGGTCCCAAAATAAATATCAATGCTGATACCACTTCAATAAGACTTGAAATGTAAATATCTTGGCATTACATTTGATAACAAGATTAGCCGAGCAGGACAAATTGGACAGATAGAAGGAAAAGGTTTCAAAATTCTGCACTTGTTGGAGAGAGTGATAAGGGGATGTACGAGAGAAGTAAAGGAATTGGGTTACAAAACTTTGGTAAGACCACAGCTTTATAAGGAAGGTTCCTTTCATTGCCAAAGAAAAGCATTGTGATATATTTTTAACTAAAAATGATGTGTACAGGACTAAAAAAATTGTTCACATTGAGAGAAAATCATTTTCTATTTTATTATGGAATGAAGCACAGAACAATCACATTTGTTTTAAATGTCATAATCTGTAACAGAACGATCTTTTTGCAGTATAATCTTGAAAATAATAGATGACTCAGTATTTCACAATTTATTCAATTGAACCACATGTATTTTAAAAATAACTGAAATGATCAAACATAAAGTAAATTCAATGGTAGTTTAATAACAGGTGGTAGGATAAAAAAAGATATCTGTACTATTTTGATGGCAATCTCTAACAAGGTGTTAAAATAAATTTTATGGAAGAAGCAATCATGAGTCAAGAAATAACAGGAAAAAGTTTTGAGGCAATTTGAAAGCCAAAAAGGTTACAGCATTAAAGTCATCCTTTAGCAAGGGTTGAAGTAAGATGGGCTGCAACAACAAAACAAAACAAAAATCATGTCTAAGTAACTTCACAATATTTCAGGAAAGCCTTTCTTCATGTAAGTGTTTGGAGAGATGTGACAAGTCAGTGAGTATGCACATGCTACTATAGTTGTAAAAATATACAGAAAAACAAACCCAAAATACTATACACATTATGAGAAAACCATTTTCTCTTGTATTAAATAAATTTGTTTTAAATTCATACATCTGTAGTAGAATGAAGTTTTATCAATACAATTTTGAAAAAAGAAAATACACTGGAATTTACTAAGCTAAATATAATAAATTTAAAAAAATTAAAATACTAATTTCTAAAATGTAATCAATGATAACCATGATTATTTTCTTTGGGACCAAAGACTTCATAACAACTAAAAATATAAATGATGACACCAGGATTATTTTACCACATGATGACCTTTGACATTTGCAAACCTCCTGAGTTGTCACATATCTCATCAAACTCCTATGTGAATAAGCATTCTCCTAAAATATTTGATAAGTGATTGGTTTATTTTCTTTAAACAGCTACTTTTTTCTGAAGTATAAATCATTCATTCTGCATCATTTTAACAGTTCTCATTGTGAAATACTTTTTAACTACAAAATATACCTTCATTTTTTTCAATCTCATGATTAGTTGAAATTGAGCTTTGAGAAGAGTTTCAAATGATATACATATCACTTTTTAAATCACTGAAGACTCGTGAGTAACATTGAATAAGCTGGGAAAAATTCACTGAATGATAGATATCAAATATTTTGTATTATTATTTTGCTGGTAAATGCACTTTTAAATTAGTCACAATGCTTTGCCTCATAGTTGACATGTTTCCCTTTGAATACTTGAATAAAATTAAAGACAAGTAGAAACAGCTAAGGAAATCAAAATTATTTTAGTTCACTTATTTAAGGGTATCACAAGTTATATTAAAACACAAACATTAATAACAACAGCCTTTGGAATAAGACAGGTTTCAGGAAGGGAAGATGAAGATATGTACCAGAATATTTGCTCCTTTTATTTACATTATTAAAATTACTCTGCAGCACATATTGTAAAATATCCTTAAAAAACATAACTATTATCGAAATTATAATGGCCAGCAAAATGCTCATATTAACAAATATTCCACAACTCATTGAGACAGCAAGAGGTTAACAAAGAGTTCTCTGCTATAGAATATAATTACATATCTACAGTGTTACTAGTGGCATTGCAAATTAAATTCTTTATTAGGAATTATGTCTACTCAGCTAGTTGTTCCAATTATTAAACAGTAATGTGGTTATTAGTTATTTATTGGTAAGTCCTTGAAGTATAAGAAGTTAGAATCCAAATACTTCCATCTTTTCAATTTTTGCCAGAATATTTTTAGTGTGGCATGTGTTGTGGCAAAAATGAAAGCAAGAATAAGTTCACTTAGAGCGTGTTTTATTCTGTCCCCAGTGCCCTGGCCACTCAGATGTACTGTGCTGCACACCTTGCGTCACAGCAACAGGCTATGTACGTGTTTTCTCATACATTTAGTTTACCTTGTTTACTTTTTACTGCACCTAACATTTCTTACTGTTTCAGCCTAATCCCTTTCACAATTAAATTATTTTTTTAAGCACGTATACATCAGCCAACTTAAACGTAATCATCACAATGGAGTGGATTACGTTTTTGTTGGAAAAGCCAATACCCCTTCACTCACATTCTTTAGTTATTCTCTCTTTGTGGTATGGAATGCTTCATCTAAGTTGCCTGTTACTAATAAAATGAAAACAGAAAATATATTAGAGCATAAAGACCTTACGCCATTACTGGTTCTAAACAATCAAAAGCTCAAACTGAAAACTAGATCATTATTTTTAAAATTAAATTTCCTGAATTGTTGACACAGTAATGATAAATATTTATTTCCTCAGTGAGCCAGGGCATTGGCATTAGTCTTATCACTTCAGGGTTGCCAACATTATTTTGACTGATAATTAAAATGAAGTGCAGAAGTATTTTGGACTTTATCTGTGAGTTTTCTATGTTCAAAATGAATTTAGCTTATAAAACATTTATTTTTTAAATTTATGTAAGAAAAGTATATCAGATAAATTGCTTGGCAACCCTGAATGCTTGTTTGTTGCATGATGCATGTTTCCTTTCTTTCTTTCTTTCTTTTTTTCTTTTTTTAAAAGAAAAAGCCATATTTTACATGTAAATAATTTTGAGTGCCATGTTGCATAACACTTAGTCCTTTTTTATACTATCAAATTCTTTAATATGCTAATATTCCTATTTATCAATAATTATGCATGCCTAATTGTGCAACTGTAAAATTAGTCTTGTCATTTGAAACATCTTTGTTCATGATATGGGGCATTCCATAAGCTTTAAATATGTCCTGAAAAATTCTCTAAATTTCACTGCTAAGCCATGATTCAGATAAATATCTGCATTTAACTTAATATTTATTAGAAAATTTAGAAGAATTGCATTCAAATTCACTAAACATTGTTCTTTCAAGGCAAAATTCCATTAAACTAATTTTAGTTGTCATTATAAAACCTTTCAGAAATAATACTCTTGTTCCAGAGGCAAATTAAACTTATCTTTCCTATCAAAAGAGTAATTTATACAAAATTAAATAATTGTTATTAATTTTGATGGTACCCTTTCTAAAATGGAAATTTATCTGCAAATTTTGTATAGATAATGAATACTTTTATTTATTTTAACTTTTTACTGCCACAGAGATATTTTTTACAGCCTTGTTCCTCCCTCCCCATCTCATGGTAACTTATTTCAGTCCCACACACCCTTACCTACAAATTAGGCTTTCATCACTCCCAAATCTCTAAAATAGTTTGCTATTGTGCCTCTAATCAAGTATTAGTTCATAGTCATAATCCTCTCTTCAATCCCACATACCAATCTTTAATTATTTGTCCAATAGTCATACGACCTCATCACCAACATGTGCCTCATACTTATGCACCACTCTCTTTAGCTATCTACTGTCTTTCATGGACTATCAATCTAGTTCCAGTATATTCTACTGTAATATCCACAGAGAATTGTAATTGCTTTTCTTTTTACACCTTCCAACTTGTGTATTTGATTATAGAAAGTCAACACCTTATTCCATTAAGGGCCAGAACAAGGTTTTATAATCAATTTCTATTATTTACCTTGTGTATTCCCTCAACACCCTATCTAGCAGATGCAGGACATTGAAAATTTTCCCTACCATCTAATCAATATGTTCTGCTCAAATAAGTTATTTACATTTTATGTCTTCAATCAGCAATCTCTGTGATAATATAAATATTACCTTTATATTTGGGCACCCAATAAGCTGACTTCATTGCCATTTCTGTTTATTTCAGACCTACCTAAATAGATATTCTTGCCATATCCCTATGCAGCGACACACTCCTTTATTGTTTTATTCCTACTGTACATCATTATGACATCACCAAACAACAAAAATTCTGACCACGACAGAATCATTCATTAAAATAATAAGCAGAAATGACCCTGATCCATTATTCTATGACACTTTTATTTTAACTACCATTTGCCTTTGTACTGCTATCCCAACTGTGCTTTTTTATTTCCTATGTCTTAAGAACTCCTCCACCCAGTAAGACAAAACCCCAATAATAATTTCATTCTGTTAAATGCTGTGAAGTTATTCATTACTTCACTATCAATTTGGCTCCCTTGCCCATTCAATTGAAATATTTTGCTTTGCCCCCTGTGCTTTTTTTTACCACTGGTGTTAAGTCTTCCTCTCTCACTTCATAAATCTCTGTTCACTGAAGTTATTTATTATATGTTATATTTCCTTCCAAGACTAAACCTGGTGTACATAAAAACCTGCCTATAATGACAATTCATCACCCCTCTGAACCTCAACCATCCATTCAGTTTCCACCAAAGGGCCATATCTTGCTCTTTCAGCATAGCACTACAGTAAGCAGCCAAGACCCTTTTCTTTCCTCTGTATACCCACAAAATATTTTCTCTGGTAATTCATGTCTGTCATACATGAATACAAGTGAGCTGTTATAGTTATTGTTAAATTGTATGAAAATGCCTCCTCCAAATCTCTGTCCATGTGGTATGCTCTATAAACTCAAAATAAACCCCATTACATTAGTCAATAGTAAACTGTCAGTAATATCATTATGCTTGCTGCTTCAAAACAAATGTTAATTAAAACAGCAAAAAAATTTACTGATGTTATACTTTTATCTCTGATACAAACCTATAACTAACTGCTAAATCAAACTGTATTGATTTTTTGTGTACATTGAGGGCTGACTCTGGTAATAGTATTTCAGCATGAAGACAACTAACAACATTTTTTTTTCAAGATTGTTGTCCTTAGATAATTACTGCCTGCTGATTGTAAATTCTTCTAGATGTAACTAATGCATGAAATAAGATGATGAATGGCTGTATTAAGAACACTGTAACCCTATGGTTGAACTCGGTTCAGAGATAGAGTTTCCATTCTCAAGCATCACTCAAAACAACATTTAACAGCAGTCAATAATTGTGTTTATAGGTTTGAGAAGCTGGACATAACTCCAAAGAGTGCACAGAAAATCAAACCAGTATTAGAGATGTGGATGAAAGAAGCAGAAGAAAGGTAAGTTTCACTGCTTAGTAAAAACGTTTGTAAAGTCTAGGTCTATTTGCAACAGCAGAATTTTTTAAAAAAATATTTCAGCTTAATTTTAGCAACCTCTGCAACTGAATGAAATTATTATTATAATATTTAATGACAGCATTTAGTGCATTTGAAATCAGAAGAAGAAAACAGTTATCATTTCCCATCATTAATTCTTCATGGAATAATCCTGGCTGCCTGAACCTGCTTTTTACTATAAAAGTAGTACAAAGATATAACCATTCTGTTATATGATGTTTGAGAATGGAAGTTTCTAAATTGATATTCTTATTACAATATTAAATTTTTGCTGTTGTTGTATACTTATTTTTCACAATTTCTCTGTAAATGATCTTAAAAAAATAAAATAATGTTATTATCAGTGTGATTAATGATAGTTCCTCTTAATGCATCAAAATAATAAAAATCCTTTTGGATTAAAATAAGATTGCATATTCTGAGGCTAATATGTCCCCTATTTCTACATGTGTATGAAGATAAGAATCTGAACTATATGGTGTGAAAGATAGTCTAAGATGGTCTAATATTAATTATGAACAATAATTTGCTGAGCTACATATTCTGGTTACTACCATCTTGTTGGTAAGGAGAAGGTCTAATTAATAACTACCGAGATTGATGCTGCTGGGAAATTAAGGTCAAAGGTAACAAGAGAAGCAGAGAGTAATCCACAAGGGACAGGTGAACCTCAGCATATGCAAGAGAAACAACTCATCTGGGAGGAAAAAATCAGTACGAATTAAAGTGGCATTTCATTGCTAAATGCTGTAAATAAAAATCTAATGTAGTACAGTAAAAGTCCAGTTATCCAAATTCTGATTATAGCCGCCGGGTAACCAAGGCAAATTTTTAAAATATGATAGGAAGCTTTTATGAAGTTATGGGATATTTTTCAAACTGGAGTGTGTACAATATTAAGCGTGGTACTGTAGCGTTTGCGTGTATCGCCTGTTGCTGTGTCGAGTATGAGTTTTACACTACAAATAAATTGTATCATTTCAGTTTCAATACATTTTTTTGATTCATTGTAACCTCTTTCCTTGACCTCCGGTTATCCGAGTTTTTCGTTATCTGAGGTGATCCTGGTCCCGTTTACCTTGGATAATCGGACATCTACTGTAACACAAAAAGTTGAGATGATTTTAGGAAATATATATTGCTACAAGGTAAAATTTGGTTTAAGTGTGCCATTTCTTGTAATGGCAATACCTTCAATATAAAATTAATCATAGAGAAGCATAGGTAGTCTAATGGAGAGACATACAAGTCATTTATTGATTATAAAGAAGTTTCTGATAAAGTAGTTAATAAAAATTGTGGGACATGGACCAAAGACTATGTATGCTCAGAGCCAGAATAAGACAGTGCAGGGCCTGTAGCAAATGCAAACAAGAGGCACTTCATTTGCTTTAGCGTATTAAAGCTTAGAATGTAATATAAAACAGCACAATTACGGAACTACCTTTCGTGGCATAAGGTTGGCAAATAGAGTATAACTCCTTTGGAAATACAATTTTGACTATAAAAGAAACTGAGAATAAAATTGAAATGTTTTGCTATATAAATCGTAAAATAAATTGAAAGCTTAAAAATAAAGTATATACAGATACATCATGGAAGTTCTATAATACAGTGTGTGGTGATTTAGTATGTTGTTGCATACAGGGAGGCAGTAATGTAAGCTGTGGCATGGGCTTGCGATAAGGTATGCGGTGATGTGCTAATGATTGTTAGGCTTGCAGGTTCTAATATGTCTAGAAATTATAACATGGTTCACTTTAAATTTCACTCTGGTATTATTCACACAACTCATACAAATTTCCATCACCACCACTAATTAGTTTAATTTACTTTGACCATGGATAAGGCTCATTGTACTTCTTCTCTTACAACTGCAGATTCTGACCTCACTTCAGTCCTACAACTTTACACACTCAGTTCAGACCACTAATTCCTAATGGCTGACAGTTCTCCATGAAACACTTGTCTAAAATACTTAAAGGACAGCATCAAGGTGCTTTATGGCCACTTTATACTTAATAAAAAGGGAAACATGCCTTACATATCCCACGCTATAACTTTGCCTCCTTCTCTCGCGACCGTCAGCTTCAGACTACCCACAACAATCACTTTACTACTACTGCCCTGTACACTTCCATGCTCGAAAATGCTTCATGGAAAAACTGAACCTTAACAAATAATTAATACTACTTATTTCTCTGATTATCCAAAATATTTTATTAATCCTCAATATCATCAAAATACATTAAATTTTTGACTGCCTATCCACTCTTTCTGCATATAGCTGACCTAATACTGTCTCGCCACAAGTGGCATGATTGTAAAATAAAAAGGTGATACTTGGGCATTAATGGCACAAAATGACAAGAAAATACTAAAAAAATAAATGATATTTTTATGAAGGACAGATAGTAAGTGAAATATAGAAACAAGTGAAGACTTAAAGATGAAAACTCCACAACTGAAGAACATGGAGAAAAAACTGAAATAACATGTGAGTAAAACAGCAAAGAAGATAATGAATTATTTGTCGGTATGGAATTTTAAATTTAGACAACCCATGGAAAAGTTGGAATCACCAAAGGCACAACCAACATTAGCTTGATCCTTGAAGTAAAAAGAACAACAACTCTCTCACTAATTTAACAATAGCACCAAATTTCCTTCTCTTGTGAATAATTCCACCGATAGGAGAGTAGATGCTATGAGAAATCATCAGTGTAATATCAGTGGATCTTCTGACCTGCAATGATGGTCTCTAAAGTTGTCAGCTTCAATTAAAAATACAAAATTTCATAAAAATTTAATTATGATTCTCTCATTATTCGGTCTGGTATTCAATGTTGTAAACATAAAATAATACACAGAATAATCTGTGTCACTTCAGAAAACCTTCATATACTTTATTATAGAGTATCTAACTGGAGTTATTGTATACCACATTCAGAAGAAAGAAACAGTAGCATCCAGCAGGTTATCCACATAACACTGAAAGCAGTTTTGATTTATCAACAAGCATGAAATACAATTAATAAAAACTATGGAGGTACATTTAGCTTTAGAACATACATAAAAAGTTCCACATGTCAACCAAACAGCTCCATTCAGATAATTAAAATACTATCTCTGCTAGCAAAATTGCTTTTAAGAAATTATTTAACTAAACTTTTTGTTTCAATCTACATCATGTAAGTTAAAACATCCTTTGCCTCATCTTCCAGATTTTAATAGTCATGCAAAAACTGATGGCAATAAGTTATTCAGAATCTGATACATTTCTCTTACACATTTTTATATTGAAATATAATCATATACCTAATTTGCCATTTACTAATTGTATACTTTATTTAATATGAAAATAAAAGATTAAGTTGAGCCAATACTCACAAGAGTTGAATGGAGGAAGGGAGCAGTGAAAAAAATACTCCACAAATAAGAGAAAAACAGTATTTCAAGCTATTAATTAATTAATTTAATTTAATTGCAATGGAGCACAGGCTCCGGTGGCAATATCCCTACACACCCATCTTCCCCCTATCCTGCACCCACCTACATTTGCCCTCTATTAATTTTATCTTTAAATTCCTTCAAAGTTTTCGGTAAATTATTCATCATTTCTCTTGGTAACTCATTCCAATCCCTGACACCCTTACCTAAAAAAAGAGAATCTTCCCACACCCTTGTGCCTGAAATCGAGTGCCAGCCTGTGGCCATGGCGATCCTTTCCCTTCCATGCACTACTTTTCATACCTATTGCAATATCTTTCCATGCCTCATCACCAGTATATGCCCTGTACACTCCCATGACCCTCCTCATCCTCCTCCTGTCTTGCAATGAATCCCATTCCAGCTCCTTTATCATATCCGTCACTGATTGCATTCTGCGATAATTTCCAGAAACAAATCTAGCAGCCCTTCTTTGCACCCTCTCCAACTCCTGTATTTGATACGTAAAATGAGGGTCCCATACTACACTACCATATTCGAGCAATGGTCTCACCAAAGTTTTGTAACCCAATTCCTTGACTTCTTTCGTACATCCCCTCATCACTCTCTCCAACAAGTACAGAACTTTGAAATCTATTCCTACCACCGGTCCTATGTGTCCTGCCCAGTTAAGTTTGTTATCAAAAGTAATTCCAAGATATTTGCATTTCAAGTCTTCAGCAAGCAATTCTTTCCCCACCTTATATTCATAATTAACCTTTTGTTTTTTATTTGTGTATCTAATAAGCTGACTCTTCTTTGCATTTATCTTCATTCCATGTTTACCAACCCAATTAGATATCCTGTCCAGATCACCCTGCAACTGTTTACAATCCTCTATCGTTTTGATTCTTTTATACAGCATTATGTCATCTGCAAACAATCTAATTTCAGATAGTAAACAATCAACACAATTATTCATTAGAATAATGAATAGCAATGGTCCGAATACGCTACCCTGTGGCTCTCCCATTTTTACTTCCACTTCTTTTGATACTACATTTCCTACCCTAACTTTCTGTTTTCTACCTTTTAAAAATTCTTCTACCCAGCAAATGACTTTCTTATCCACTCCAATGGTTTTTACCTTATTTACTACCATTTTATGGCTTACTCTGTCAAACGCCTTAGACAGATCTAGAGCTACACTATCAATTTGACCTCCCTTGTCCATTTCATCTGCAATATCTTGCATATATCCCACCAACTGAGATTCGCATGAATATCCTTGCCTGAAACCATGTTGCCTGTTTGAAAACCACTTACGTTCCTCACATATATTTCTGATGTGGTTGAATATCAATCTTTCCATTAATTTACCTACCACTGATGTCAAACTGATTGGCCTGTAATTCTCAACTCTATTTCTCACACCTCCCTTATGTACCGGTACTACTATTGCACTTTTCCAGTCCTGTGGTAAGCAGCAAGTGTCTAGACTCAATTTAAATAATATTTCAAGATAAGGTACAATGTCACATACTGCTATCTTTAAGATATCTGTAGTAATATTATCTTCACCAGCCCCCTTATGTTTTTTCAGCTTTCTTATTTCCTTCATGATTTCCTCAGGATGGATATCAAATTTTTTACTATCATCATTTCTAATTGTGTTGTTAAGCTCGTTCTCCGAATTAGACCCTCCTGTTTCTGATTCATTGTCCCTAATGCTTTCACTGAACCAGTTACTTAAAATCTCTGCCTTTTTCAAATCGTCAGTAACTTCTTCTCCATCCTTATCTATAAGTGTCTCTACATCCTCCCTTCCCCTCGGTTTCCTGATATAGCCATAGAAATTTCTAGATGCATCAGTCAATGGTCCCCCTGCACTGACAATACTCTGCATAAACCCATCTTTAGCCATTTTCTTTGCTGTTATTAAGTCCTTGTTTAGTTGTTTTAAATATTCCCTACTACCCTGCTGTCTCTTAACTCTGTTATGTTCTTTTCTTACCAACCTCTTTAACCTCCTCACTTCCCTATTATAGTACATAGGTTCTTTACTTCTCTTTATTTTTTGCTTTGGAATAAATTTTTCTTCCCCCTTTCTTATTATCTCCTTGAACTCTTCCCACCTTGACTCTACTGTACCTGAGCCTTCCTTCCATTTGCTGAATTGTTCTCTGAAATATCTCCTCAAATTTGAAACCTGTGCCTTTTTATAACTGTACCTATTTCCCCCTTCAATTTTTTCTGCTGGTTTACTGAATCCTCTAATATCCATCAGAACTGCTTCATGATCACTTATTCCTTCAGTTACTTGATACCTCAAAAGGTTTTCATCGGGCTTAATTAGAAATATATCCAAAATATTTTGTCCCCTAGTGTTTAGCTCAACCACTTGTGTAAATCCTCCTTCCCTTATTAAGATATTTGCAAATCTTTGTTCCCTTGGGTTATTTATCTTATTCCCTTCCCAGTTTATACCTGGTAAATTTAAATCCCCGCCAATGATGATCATTCTATTCTCACCTCTGAAATCTGAGTATGAATTTAATTTCTCCCCAAGAGCCTCATCCTCTTCTGTCATTCTTCCACTGCGGTAAACAGCCAACACACTGATTTTTTCTTTTTTATTACCCCAGAAATCTACGCCAAGTATCTCATGGTCTTGATCTATGAACGCTAGTGAACTGTGGTAGTTTTTGCTAACTAGTATGAAGACTCCTCCACCAATTGCTCCTCTATCTCTGCGGTACACTCTGTAACCATCAAGAAAAACCTCACTGTCTAGTACTTCTTCTTTTAACCAACTCTCTACCCCAATTATTACTTGTGGTTTGTGCATCTCTATTAAGTTTGCAAATTCAATTTCTTTGTTCATTATACTTCTACAGTTTACCATTAACACCCTTACTACTGGCTTTACATTTTCAGAATTTATCTCCTCTTTCCCACTTTTACCGCAGTCAGTTATTGTTTCAGCCATTTCATCTATTTCTTTAATATCTGTGACTTTCCCCATCGTGAATCTGCAATCAGTATCACTTTGATAATCTATTTCTGTCCCTTCACCAGTAGCCCCTAACCTAAAAAAGCATGAAATTGAAACATGTGGTTGAGATCGCAATGATGCTCATGATCAACACCGTCATATGACTCTGATATAGCGTATTTTTTTCTCTGTTGTGGAGTGTTTTTACTGTTGCTGCCCTCCACGCTTAAACTGTGATGAGTGATGGGTCCACTTAATCTTCCCTTTCCATATCAATGTCATATCACAGCATTTCTTCCTACTCTGTTGATGCTGAGATTATATACCGAATTAGAATGTTTAGCATTGAAATTCACATAACCTTCTTTCATAGCTCTTTTTATAAATAATAATACTGTATTCAAACTTTTACTTATAGTTATGTGATTTAATATGATTGATATTTTCCTTACCAGGTACAAGAGTGGACAAAATCATCTTACAGAGTTCATTGGTGTGGAACCATCAAAGAAAAGAAAACGACGAACTTCTTTTACGCCTCAGGCTCTTGAACTTCTTAATGCACATTTCGAAAGGAACACACATCCATCAGGTAATGTTACTTATATCATTCATTTCACTAGGAATCTTATTAAAGGTTCTTTCTGGAAATATTTTATTTTATTAGAAAATATTCTTACCCCTGATGGCAGTTTTTTACTACACTGTATGGAGAGAATAAAGTTGTATGGCTATGAGATAAGAAAGAATTTATGGCAATACTAACTGCCTTCTTTCTATATAAATGGCTAGAATTTATTATTTTTTGGCCACATGAGAAACATTCTTATCAATATTATGATTATCAGTTGCAATGGGGCTTATGCTGGTAATGATACTAATGTTTCTTGTGCATTTATACTGTAAACTATTTCAGTATCTGTGACACCTTCCACAACTTATTGCACACTCTGGCCAATTTACGTACCAAATAAAAACTAGAAACAAAAACACACCTCCTTGTGGCTGTAGTCAAGAACAAATTAAGTGCAAGGTACTTTTATTCACTTCCATATGCTGCTCCTTGTTTTTCCCTCAATATCCATCCTGGCCTCATACAAAACTTATAATCGAAATATATCAACCACTCTCTTCATCTGCCTTCCATTTTCCACTGACATCAAACCTAGCTCCTTGATCATATGTGATGGTTAGTGTGTTATACAATGAATTTTGCAAAGAAATAGTTGAAGAAGTGATATTATCCCCAACATTGGAACACTTTATGTAAGTACATGTCTGTCTTCAACCTGACACTACAGCAATCTTCAACTTTGGTAAGCGGTGATTATTTTCCTATCCAAATGTTTAATTTATCTGCTCTATTGCACCTTTTTTTCCTAACAATCTATATCTGTAATAACAATTAAATAATAGGTGCTAAGTAGCAAAAAGGAATTACAAATTAGCATAGGGAAATGAACCATCACTTGCCTTAGATGATGGCTGTGTGACGTGAACATATAAATCGGACAAAAACACAAATGACATTGTTTGCGCCACACAACCATCATCTAAGGTATGTCGTGGTTCATTTCCCTATTCTAATTAGTAATTCCTATATACTATATGTATATATACATAAATACGAACCCATTTAACATAATATTTCATTCTTGACTCTTATTCTTGCAAGTAATGAGATACTTCATGAGATCAGATGTGATCACACTAACACCCTATTATGTTCTTCGATGGTTTAATTACTATATTGATTAATTAAAAACTCCACCAAAAAGGTTATGTTGAAGAGTTGTTTATTGTTTTCAAAACAAAGTCAGCGATATTCACATGCATAGATACAATACAGGGATGCACTTCTGAACAGTCGCAAAGATAATCTCTGTGAACTAACTGGATGAATGAATGAAACTCTCTGTAACACTGAATACTGAATGATGTCAACTAACTAACTAACTAACTACTCTGTCCAGCCGATCTGTTTATATAGTCTCTATCGAAATTACGAGAATTCTTCAAAGGCATCTGCCCGATATTTCTCGATCATTAACAATCACTCAAACAATCAAACACATTAAAAACAATCGGAATTAATACAAAATTAATTAACAACATTACAAAATGATCAGAAATGGTAATTAGAGATACTTAAATACAAAATTATTTACAGAAATCCTTTCAAATTGTAGAAAATTGTCCTGTAGACATCGTAACTTACATTAATACCTGGAATTACAAACATTTAAGAAATTCTCTTGCACCATTCGGTTCTTAAACATATTAAATGGACTTTAAATAGTTTTCTTACATAAAACAAAGTCTATATACACTGATTTACAAGAAATTACAAAACAAACATACCAGATCATATTCAAGCAAACTTTAGCTCACTACAAATACTTCATACAGAACAATACTATTCAAAATTCAGGTATGAGGGCTGTTACAACCCACTGAGTGTCTGGTTTCAATGATATATTGGTAAACTAATTCCCATCTGTGGAGTTTAGAGGCGGTTGTGGTTTCAGGGAAGACTCACAAGGCCCTTACTGTAAAACAGTGTGGGTATTGGCATTATCTGCCACTGTATATGATAAGTTACCAGTATAAACTATTTGCCTGTGGCTACTTGTTCTGATGGAGAGTCAGTTGATGGTGAGACCAATATACAGACTTGAACAATAGAGCCATGTGAGATGATATATGAGGTGTGTTGTGGAGGATGTAGCATATTCAATAATGGGAAAAGTTTCCTCTATCATCAGAGTAGGTGGTGGGAGGTGGGTGCATGCCACACGTTTTGCAGTGGGGTCTGTTGCAGCGAATGGTTTGGGAATATTAGACAGTGATTATTTGTGTACCAAGATATTCTTGAGATTTGGTGGAACTGCAAAAGCATCTATAAGGCACAGTTAATAGTATTCTATGGAGAAGGGTGTGCATTTCAGGGAATGAATATAGAAAGTCATGGTCATGAACAAAGGATGTAAGACCAGGAAAGAATTGGATGGTGAAAATGGGGCTGCAACCAACAAAATATCTCCACCCCCTTTTTCTCTTTTGCACAGTAATTTTTCTTCCTGCTCTTCAATATCATTTTAAATACCGAAGGATTCAAGTGTCAAATGCTTGTTTTGCAAATATACAGTAATCTTATTATACTGAGTATCATTGTACTGGAATATCTATGCTCTATGTGTATTGTGTAGTACAGTTTCAATTATCCCACACGTAATGTCTTGTACTAAGACTTAAGCATTACAGTAGCAATGCTGACAATATGAAAACCTAATATATTTTCCATTATATAAAATAATAATTTATCATAGTAAAGAGTAAAATGTGTTTGTTACAAACTACAGTTTATTATTTTACAGTCAATTTCAGTTTAATTGTATTAGTTGATATTACATAAGGTTGTTTGGAAAATTTTTAAACAATGTGGGGACTGAGAAATACAATTATTAATTGTTGTTGAAATAAAGGAATCTCAGTTATTGTTGCACATATCTCAGATTATCCTAACACAGAATTGAAGGAATTTTTGTGTTCTGTCTTTGTTTGCTTTTCTGATTTATTGTTAATACACTTATTTTTTTTCTCATTCCAAACAGGCACCGAAATTACAGCACTTGCTCATCAGCTGGGGTATGAACGTGAGGTTATACGCATATGGTTCTGCAATAAGCGACAAGCACTCAAGAACACTGTGCGAATGATGTCCAAAGGAGTAGCTTGAGCAAAAGATGTAAATTGCATGCTATTTGAAGTTATGGGACATGTGCTCTGTAAAGAAGGATTGTTATTTTATATAAACCAAAGAGTGTTGATAATTTAAAACAAGAAAAATTTATTACACAATTTCTGCATTTCAGGGAAGTTATCTGGTAGTATGTGAGTGAAATGTGCCGTAACTTTATATCAGATTGACAGAGAAAATGTTTTAAAAGATGTTGAACTAAAGTGATAGAGAGTGACAGCAGTGTATTTAATGTATAATACATCCAGTTGTGACTTTTCACATAGAGAAAACTTGTAGAAAAAGAGAGCTGATACTTCAGCAAAGAGACATTAAGTTTATGCTGTAGTAGTTACAGGAATGTTATATGAACTCAGTATCAAGTAGCAAAGTTTTAGAAGTAAAAAAAAAAAAAGTCAAGTGATTTTAACAGTTCTTTGAAGTGTTATGTTATGAAAATTATTTTCCACACAAACTGAGTGATGAGAGTCTAGTCTTTTCTTTATGGAATCATCAGTGAGAATGGTAATTATTTATATGTTTTGTTTCGTGATAACATTATGGATGATGTGAGCTGTGAAATTCTTGATCTTTTTATTGCAGGGACAATAAAATTTGTTTCAAAAAATTTATAAATTATTACACACTCTTATAATTTTTCCTATATTTACCAACAAATAAATTTAGTAACTTTCATAGGTGAATTTAGAGAAAGAATGTCCTCTCCAGACATATGAACACCACATTGAGGGGAAAATTAGCTAAGGAAATGTAACTTACATACAAAAACCTTTGACATACAATAATTATTGCAAGACAAATGACCCAAAACATATCAGCATTGCTGTTAATACTTCAAGAAAATGCTTGGTTGAGATATTGCACAAGACAAGTGTTACTGCAAGAAAATATACACAACAGATATACTTCACAAAATAAAAGTGTTAACTCAAGGTGATCTGTGCAGCAGAAAAAAGGGAGTATAGGAAAAATAAATCTATTACCTACAAGAGATGAAAGTAGGAGGGCAATATCAAACACAAAAAGACAGACAAATTTTACAATGTTCTGGTATGTAATGTTATTCATACAGAGATAAAACACATAACAAGGGGATAAAATGTTCACACACCAAGTTTTCCCACATGAATCAGCAGTTGATTAGCAGTAAATGCAGTGGAGGCTAGTAAGTTGGTATATGAGACACATTGTACATGTGGCACGTCCAGTAACAGAGAAAGTTTCTGCTGTTGTAGGACAGAGGTATGTAATAGCGGTTAGATGCATGCTGCAAGTGAGGTCTGTTGTAAGGGAAGGATCCACATGGTGGTTTGGGAGAATCAGATGGTGTGTATTTGTGACCCAAGACATTCTTAAGATTGGGAGATCTGCTAAAACAAATTACAGAGAAAAGTGGACAGAAACTGGGAGAGAAGAAGTCACAAATCGTGAAAAAGCATAGGAAATCATGCTCACTATAAAAGATTTGATTAATAGACTCAAGACCAGAGTGTCACGGATAAATGGGCTATGATCAGTTTTTAGATGTGCAGGGTTGGGAGTTAAGTGCAAGGTGTGTTGTAGCATGAGAGATTTGTTACTGAGCACAATCAAAAGCTGGAGAGGGAGAGGGGGTTGCGGAATGAATTTAGTTCTTGTGATAAATTTTTAGAGTACCTTGAAATGGATTCTTCATTGGTACACATGTGTCTGCTATGGCAGGAAGGGCTAAAAGGAAGAGAGATTGGCAACTAAGTGCAGACAAGATATATGAACATGATGTGTGTGTATATTATCTTTACACAGGGACATTTCAGCATCAAGGTAGGTGATATGGGAGTAAGTGCAGGTGAAACTGGTGGAATAGATAGTCTTTATAGAAGTGAGGAAGTCTAGGATGTGGTTTTTCATCATAGGTTCAGATTCCAAATATATCATGTATATGAACCTGTTATATACCTATTATCTTATGTGTGAGTGGAGACTTTCCCGGTGTATTGATGCAACAAAATCTTCTCGGGTGTCAGGCCAGATGGTGGTGTAAAAACACAATGTTTTGACAGCTGACTCTGCTGTCTTCATCAGGTATCTGGCAGTCGTTCTCAGCTGACTGTCTCTGCATCGACTCAGTCAGCTGTCGAAACGTCGTGTTTTTACACCACCATCTGGCGGCACACCCGAAAAGATTTTGTTGTACCTATTATCTTGCCTAAACTGTTTAGCAGGAGGCATATTACACATAATTCATATAGAAAATAACTTTGATAATCCTTTTCTTAATAGTAAAATACTTTCAGCTCAGAACATAACCTTGTTAAACATTCATTATCTTACTAAAATCATTCAGAAGGGGGGCCAGTTTCAAAATAGTTGTAAAGAACTTTTATAATCATTTTCTTAACACTAAAGCACTTTTTAAATTGATTCTAAATCATTCTTGTAAAGGACATGAAATTCAAATATGGTTGTTTTTCAGTCATAATCAAGGAGACATTTCAAAAACAAAGAATTTGAACTTTTTAAATAAAAGAGTTAGGAAGATACAAGTAGGCTTAAATGAGAGAGGAAAATCAATTTAATAATAATGATTTAACAGTTTAGCCATAATTCCAGATTTAAAGGAAGAAAAACAAAATTTTAGTGTTGAAATGTGATGACATCATCATGTGTGACTTTTAAATATTATTAACTCTTAAATGAGTAAACCAATGAGAAAACTTTTCATGACTTAAAAGATTCGAAATAAATTTAACTATGACATAAAATTTTGGAAAAATCCGAGTAAAATGAGTGTTGCTCGAGAATGTGGGATTTTGGTAATTTACCAGAGAATAGTATTTCCCCACAGTAATACACCATTGTTTTATAACAAGTCACCTAAATATAATCCAACACTATAAATAGCCAACCGGTGTTCCCTTGGAAGAGCAATTTTGAGGGAGCAGTTTCAAACGAGGCAGTTTCCAGCAGTACGTCAGTACAGGATGGTTGTGTCATGTCTCTGTAAGTGCATAGTCTCATTTTAATAGTCACATCACAAGGAAAAATTCAAAATGTAAAGACTCAAAGTTTAATTTTCTTGCATCAGAATAAGTTTGCCGATTTCAAGGAAACTTTAAGCTAAACTCAATGAAATAAGTTTTTTTTTTTTTTTTTTTTTTTTTTTTTTTTTTTTTTTTTTTTTTTTTTTTTTTTTTTTTTTTTTTTTACAGTGGTTTAAGAAGTCATTAGTAGCAGTGTTTAAAACTATTGTTAACTTCACTCTGAACTTTGGGGTTGCAAATAGAAAGTACGTTTGCAAGAGTGTATGCTTTAAATCAGTGTTGTACTTTGAGGATAATCTGCATCTTCACATATGATTTTCGAAGTTCGATACTACCTTAAATATCTTTAACAATGTAATCTGATACTAGTGTCATCTTCATCAAACATTAAGAATATATTTTCAAATTCATAACTACAGTGAACTGTTTTCTTTCATGTATGACCTGTTAGTTATTATAGGGTAAATTAATTGCTTGACAGCCAGTTTTAAGAACTCTGGCATCTTCAAGAAAATGTATCAGTACTACAAGCATCACATCAAGTTAATGTGAATGTTGCAAAACCCCAAGCAACATTTGGTCATTACAAACCACACAAGTGTTTCAATAAGATGTTTTTCTGGAATTGTTTCTCCAGACAGCCAAATAATAGGTTGCCATGTGATGGAGACAGGCATTGTTACACAATCCTGTTGCTGGGGTTATGACAAAATCTTGAAGGCTCTGGCCTCACATAGCAAAAACTTGGAATCAGTGGAGAGCACCTTCACTAACACTCTTGAAGGTTTGTCAAGGTACTATAGCACAAATCAGCTTAAACCAAATACTGAGAAGACACAAGTATGTACTTTTGATTTAAGGAATAAAGAAGCCACTCGTAGGTTAAAGGTAACATGCTTGGGGGTCGAATTGAAACACTGTGACACTCTAAAATATCTGGGAGTTACCGTTGACGGGTCTCTTACACTCAGGAAACATTGTATAAATTCCAAGCTAAAAGTTTCCACTAGGAGCAATACTAAGAAACTGGC